>JAABOM020000049.1:15531839-15542391 GCA_011800125.2 Solanum clarkiae | reverse complement strand
ATTTTTATTAGAAAAATATGTTATTATAAAAATAACAATTAATTAAGGTTGTGAATATTATTATAAATATTATTAAAAATTATGTTAATATAAATAAATATAAAAATAGTGTATAAAAAAGAGTTTAAAGGGGTGTTTTTGAATTTTTATCCACTTTATTTCAGGATAAGTCATTTTGGGAATTTTGGGATTATTATTTCATCTTCAAGGGGGATAACTCCTCCCAGTATTAATTGTTAATGCCCGGGATAAGTTATCCCAATTTTTACAACCAAACAAGAGATTGAGGACCACTAAAAAGTTATCCCGAGATTAACTTTGTTTATCTCTCACATCAAACGACCCCCAAAAGATGTTGCAAACAACACCATTTGGTGTATAAAAAAAAAGGACTTTTGCAATTTATGCTATATAAAGTTTATATGTGCTTGTAAATTATTTTTTAAAGTAAAAATAAAATTAATTGTTTTTAGTTATATATAATAAAATGACATTTTTTATTTTTTATAGCAAAATTAAAAAGAAAGGGAATACTAAAAAATAAAATTAGGAGTTAAAAAGTTGGAATAGACAGATATAATTGATTAAAGAAATTTGTTATATTTGGGGAGACAAATTTGACCAGAACACTAGCCATTTTTATGAAAGTAGAAGTGATAAGGGTGACCAACATAGCAGAAAAGACGTGGAATTTTATTACGTAACGAAAAGGAGAAAAAAGAAAGACAAAGTTTGACGAAAAATGAGGGAGTCCCACTCACATCAGATAATACTATTTATTAAATTAGTAACAAAGAGAGGAATTGTTCACAAATAAAGAGAGTTTTGTCTACACAACTCAAACCAACATATAGTTGACAATGAGTCAAAAAACTCTATCCACCCAACTCAACTATTTAGGTCGCTTTTGAATAATTCATCTGCCAATTTTGTTCCCAAAATAACCCTTTATCTTTTGTTTTTTAAAATTTTTTTCATAAAAAATATAGCACTTTTGGATTTGATTGGCTCAAGAAAGGCTCTTGTCATTCCATTTAAATTGTTTTTTTTAAAATTATATTCAACTATAATTTTATAAGTGATGATTAAATAGGATAAAATATAGATATTTTTTAATTGTCTTCATGAGATATAGATTAGAGAAGTAAATTTTGATAAACCTTTAGATAGAAGAAAAAGTTATATAGAAGAATATAAACATATAGAGCAATATAAAAGAATATATATCAAGATATAAAAACAAGATGAAGCAACAAATGTTAAAAAGACAAAAAAGAAAAATAAGAACAATGTATAATCGTCCTAATAAGGAAAAAGGATATTGGCAGTAGAGGCAAGACCGCATTTGAAAACATACTTAACTTTCTACTCTATTTCTTAATTTATATATGTATTTTTTGCAAAATCATATATTTAATGAACTAAAATTATATTATGTCAGGTCATGTCATCTTTAATCATTCTCAACCCCAACAACAACAACAACAACAACATTACCCCAATGCCTCAAAGGCTCCCGTCCATTGCGGGGTAAGGGGGGGTCAGATGTACGCAGCCTAACCCCTATGTTTAAAAATCATTCTCAACCCCATGTACCATTATTTTTCAATCTATTTATATTTTTTCTAACTTAAATTATAATCGACCTATCACACCTTATATGAAGTATGACATTAAATTAAAAAAAAAACTAAAATGTTCTTATTTTATATGTGTAAAATCACCACATAATGCTTCGTCGGTTATATTTCAAAAATAACTTTTTATTTTATATGTTGTTTTTATCATATCAATAAAAAATAATTACTATTTTATTATGTTTTAACCCTTAGTATTAGTTATCTTTTTTCAAATTTATTTTTAAGATCCAATGTAAAATTAATTAATAGGGTGATATAATAAAATTGTAATGTCAATCATTATTTCTTAATGAATGTGTCAAATTCAAACACAATAAATAAAAAAAAAATAGAAGTAGTATTTTTTTAAATAATGAATTTAATTTTACTAGTTCCTCTATTAACTTTTACCTGTCACATCAATTAAAAAATAATAATTCACATGATTATTTTATCATATTAATTTTTATCAATTTATTATTTAGTATTAGATCTTAAAAAATAATTTAAAGAATAAACTCTTAATATTAAAGTAAAATATAAAAAAAAATTATTTGAATTTGCATTTCCATTTTATGTTAAACAAATTGAAGTGATAGAGAAAGGATTTTTTTTTCCCTCAAAAAGGGCAAAATGGAACATTAATACGCCCTCCACCTCACTCACCAAACTCTTTACCCCAACCAGAAAATTTCCAACTCGACATGCTGACGTCACGGATGAGGCGTCCCTTTTGCCACGTCATCTCTGATGCCTTATCCGCTAACCTACACCCTCGACGTGCCACGTGGAATAACCTCCTCAATCCTAACGTCCCATATTCCTATGTTCCGCATACCCACAGTAATCATCAACCCTTTCCATTTATTTTCCGACACGTGTATTGTGTCGTCTCATCATCATGGCTTTTAAGAGGCAATATATAAGTACTCAAATTTGAATAAAATTTAAAAAAATTAGACAAATATGTACTACGTAATAATTTGCGTCGGATATAATTAATCTATTACGATAATAATAATTAAAAATAAATTAGCGCGTGACATAAAAGACAACTAAGCCTGCCATTTGTCCTGGCCAAATAGAGAAAAAAGAAAAAAAGCCAGTTGGCCTAAGTACGCGTCTGCTGGCCGACCTTATCCTCTTTTTATTTTTTCCCCCATGTTTTAGTTTATAATTTTATTATAATGAAATGAAAAGTAAATGAACATAGATAGAAAGGGAGGCTTGCAAATGTGAATAGTTATATACATAATAGTAAAATAGAGAGAGAAAGAGAGACTAAACCCTAGATTTCATTCTGACTGAAAGCAGAGGATTTTGTATTTTAACCAACCAAGAGCTTTGTTACATGAAATGTTGATAAAGGTAAGTGATGAAAGTTGTCATTTTTATGAACACTTATTAGTGTTAATGTTGTTTTATGTAATAATTATTATGTGAAAAGAAAAAAAATGCTAATGGAGTTGTTAAACACCACCTGCATGTATGGTGATTATTAGGTATAGGTTGGATTTGATCTTGTTTTGTTCAAAGATTAATTTTTTCACTATATGGTTTCTGTTTTATTGCTTGGATCCTGTTCCAGTTTGATGTTTTTGTAACTGTTTGCTTCTGTTTGTCAAGTTTAATGAGTTTATTTTGTTTCTTGGATTATACCATTTTTTCAGATCCTTTTGAATTGTACTCTGTGTGATAATCGAGAATCGGCTATTGGGTTTGGTTGGGTGTGATTCATTCATCGGAAATTGTTTTAATATATATGGTTTGAGTTTTTTGAACAGAAGAAAAGGTTTCTGTTTGGTTTGTCTCTAATTTGAGGATCTGCTGAAGGGGTTTTTGCAAATAAAGGTTTGTGAAGATGATGTCCAAATCATATACCAACTTGCTAGATCTAGCATCTGGGAATTTCCCGGTGATGGGGCGGGAAAAGAAGCGGCTGCCACGGGTAATGACAGTTGCTGGAGTTATTTCTGAGCTTGATGATGATCAAGCTAATAGTGTTACATCAGATGTTCCATCATCAATTGTTGTAGAACGAATAATTATAGTGGCTAATCAGCTCCCTGTAAAAGCTAAGCGTAGGTCGGATAATAAAGGATGGAGTTTTAGTTGGGATGAGGATTCATTGTCGTTACACATAAAAGATGGTTTGCCAGATGATATGGAAGTTATCTATGTTGGTTCTTTAAAGGTTGAGGTTGATTCAAGCGAACAGGATGATGTTTCACAGTTGCTTCTGGATAGGTTTAAATGTGTTCCTGCTTTTCTCCCTCCAGACATATTATCTAAATATTATCATGGTTTTTGCAAACAGCATTTATGGCCGCTTTTCCATTATATGCTTCCATACTCTGCCAGTCATGGCAGCCGATTTGATCGGTCGTGGTGGGAGGCATATGTTGCAGCAAACAAGATATTTTCCCAGAAGGTGATTGAGGTGATAAATCCCGAGGATGATTATGTCTGGATCCATGATTATCATTTAATGGTTTTACCTACATTCTTGCGTAGGCGTTTCAATCGGCTGCGAATGGGGTTCTTTCTGCATAGCCCTTTTCCTTCATCAGAGATATATAGGACTCTTCCAGTTAGAGAAGAAATTCTCAAGGCCCTACTTAATTCTGACCTGATTGGTTTCCATACATTCGATTATGCACGACATTTCCTATCCTGTTGTAGTCGCATGTTGGGACTAGAGTATCAGTCAAAAAGGGGTTACATTGGGCTTGAATACTACGGACGCACAGTGGGGATCAAGATTATGCCAGTTGGGATTCACTTGGGGCAGATTGAAACGCTGCTTCAACTAGCAGATAAAGAGGGTAGAGTTAGAGAGCTTAAGCAACAGTTTGAAGGTAAAACTGTTTTACTTGGTGTTGATGATATGGACATTTTTAAAGGTGTTGATTTGAAACTTCTTGCATTGGAGGAAATGTTAAAACAACATCCGAAGTGGCAGGGAAGGGCTGTGCTGGTACAGATTGCTAATCCTGCTCGAGGAAAAGGAAAAGATATTGAGGAAGTACAAGAAGAAATACAAACAAGCATCAAAAGAATCAATGACAAGTTTGGACAGCCTGGTTATGAACCCATTGTGTTCATTGATCGTCCAGTTTCTCTTAGTGAGCGGACTGCCTATTACTCTGTTGCTGAATGTGTAGTTGTAACAGCAGTAAGAGATGGAATGAACCTTACTCCATATGAATACATTGTGTGCAGGCAGGGCGTCCCTGGTTCAGACTGCGCTGCAGAGTCCAATGGTCTGAAAAGCAGCATGCTGGTAGTGTCTGAGTTCATTGGATGTTCTCCTTCACTAAGTGGTGCTATACGTGTTAACCCATGGAATGTGGAAGCGACTGCAGAAGCACTGCATGAGGCAATCTCAATGGCTGATGCTGAGAAGGTGTTGCGCCATGAGAAGCATTATAAGTATGTAAGCACACATGATGTAGCTTATTGGTCAAGAAGCTTCTTCCAAGATCTGGAGAGAACTTGCGGAGACCATTTCAGGCGACGTTGCTGGGGTATAGGTCTGAGCTTCGGTTTTAGGGTTGTAGCACTTGATCCTAATTTTAGAAAGCTGTCCATCGACACTATTGTTTCTGCTTACTCCAGAGCCAAAAATCGGGCAATATTGTTGGATTATGATGGCACTCTCATGCCTCAAACAGCCATCAATAAGGTCCCTAATCCCGAAGTTATTTCAATTATCAACTCACTTTGTGATGATAAAAGAAATACTGTATTTCTCGTGAGTGGACGTGGAAGGGATAGTTTAGGCCAGTGGTTTGCTCCATGTGAGAAACTTGGCATTGCTGCGGAGCATGGATACTTCTTAAGGTATTCTTTGCACAAGCTTATTCTCATTTTGTGTCTATTTGTCATATCCCATATGTCAGTATGTCCTTATTGTCTTTATCTCTACCAGGTGGTCTGCAGATAAAGAATGGGAAGTTGTTGGGCAGAACAACGATTTCCAGTGGATGCAGATTGCTGAACCTGTTATGAAGCAGTATACAGAAGCTACAGATGGGTCTTCCATTGAAACAAAAGAGAGTGCTATTGTTTGGCATCATCGAGATGCAGATCTTGGTTTTGGGTCTTGCCAAGCAAAAGAGATGTTAGACCATCTTGAGAGTGTGCTTGCAAATGAGCCTGTTGCTGTGAAGAGTGGGCAGTTCATTGTTGAAGTTAAGCCTCAGGTGTGTCATCTCTTAACCTTTGCATTTGTCTATAGTTTTTTTGGATGAACACTATTTGATGTCACAATGACAAATTACCATTTAAAAAAAAAAAAAATTTGATGTCACAAATATACTCCATTCATCCACATTGGATCTGCTCTCATCTCCAGCATATATACTGAGTCGTTATTTGTCTTCTGTCTTGAATGCTTTGGAATTCTTTTGTGTATGGGATGCTATACACTGAGTTGCTGTATTTCTTATAACGAAAGAGGGCTTGATCAGACTGTTTATGAGGTGTCTTTGCTGATTCTAGATAGATGGAGACATTAAAAGCTGTTTCAATCAAATGTATGCAATATTTTCAAATCTGTCATATTCCATTGAAGTAATTAATGGTGATGATTGAAATATTTTTTCGGAGTTGGTGTTTAAACTATTTTTTTTTATGTGACTGTCAACCAAGAAAGTGTAACTGTTGGTTTTGGACAAAGTCCAACAGATGATAATCACTCGGATGGTGCATATTAAAATACCTTATTCACTTGCAAGGAGGTTTAGAACAGAAGAAAGTAGACACCTCCTTGCTCTTTTGGTTCTGTTTGTCATATTGAAACCAAGCATGACAGTTGCCACGTCAAATAAAGTAATTTGTTGGAGGTTTCTGGACTTTGCCAAGTCACTCTTGGTTTGATTCATTATGTCTGATGGATTATTACAAACAACTGCAGGAGATAATGTTTTATTTGTTAGATATATACCTTGATTAAAATCACTAAGTAATTCCGGCATAATGCCAAATAGGTAGTGCCAAATAGGTAGGGAATATATTATTCTCATTTCTTAATAACAAGAATGAAAAACAACTATTTTCTAATACGTGTACTTCTCAACCAAATGTGAGCAGCCAAATTTTTTTTTTGTAAAATATACTGTTGAAAAGGATGGCTTTTGGCTCATATACTATCCTAAATAGTCTTCTTGTTATTACTGTATTCTCTTTTCTTCCTGTTTTGTTGCATGCACATCCATGTGGCCTTGTTAGTTTCTGTTGCTGATTCCAGTTTTATCTAAACTTTAATTTTTACGACAATTCCAGGGAGTCAGTAAAGGTCTAGTTGCGGAGAAAATTTTCGCAACAATGACAGAGAGTGGCCGGCAGGCTGATTTCGTGCTGTGCATTGGTGATGATAGGTCTGACGAAGACATGTTTGAGATTATTGGAGATGCAATAACAAGTGGTATACTTTCTTCAGGCACAGAAGTGTATGCGTGCACAGTGGGACAAAAGCCAAGTAAAGCCAAATATTATCTTGATGACACAACAGAAGTTAGAACCATGCTTCATGCTCTTGCTGAGGAATCCACTCCTCCACCTTCATCAGAAATTGTGACATGAAGCTCTGTTTGGAGTATAGCCTTTTCTGTTCCTGTCTGATTGGACTTCACATTAACTCAACCCTTGGAAATATAATTAGAGCTTGTACCGACATATGATGCATATTAGATAATTACTCCCAATGAATGAATGGGGAGGTATTGTACAGAATTCTTTGTCAGATGACCGGCCCAAGCATCATCAACCTAAAATTAGCCTTCTGTTCGAGAGAGACCATTGACTCATGAGGGTGAGATTTAACTGATCCCAAATGTTTCAAACCCTGCAGCACTGCTGGCCAACTGGTTGCATGTGTGATATTGACTCTTAAGGGAGAGTGATGCCAAGTGGTAATCTTCATAGCCTTATGAACTATATACGTGCTGCCTTTGTTGAATACACACTGTGATTCAAGTTCTTTTAAGAAGGCCACATCTCAGTTTCTTGCCTTGCATATGGCAAGATGGAGCATTGATTGTCAAAGACTCATAACTTGCATTATTAGATCAACTGTAAACAGGTGTTTTTTCTTCTCTTTTGTTTCATTTATTTAAGGGTCCTTTTTCTATCTAGGAGTGAGGATATTGTTGTTTGGATACACCAATTTGATTGGATTCTCATAATTGTAAATGCTATAGAAATTTTCCCTCTCTTTCTTCCCTTATTATAGAGTTGTTAAACTATATTTCATTACCTAGAACATGACAACAAAACATGGTGATTTTGTTTATAGGGACGTCAGCGACAGTATTTCTGGTCTTGTAAGTGCAAGTTTGCAGAACAAAGATAAATATCTGATTCAGTTGTACTGAACTTTCAGTGGTGATTAAAACTTCTCTTATGCATGCTCCCTACAGCCTACATCACAAACATTTGATTCATAATCTTTGTATTATGAAGATGGAGTTTCTATCTAGCTTTGTGAGCATCAGCTGTTTTTTTAGTTCTTTCTTTAACCATTCCATGGTTTCTCGTTGGTGAGCTAGATGGTCTACTCTCTCTTTGTCTGTCTCAACTCTGTGGTCAAATGGCCTCCGCGGTGAGTTTTTACCTTGTCCATGTTAGTACTTTGAAAACAGAGGTTACTTGTCCTAGTTGAGCTATTTAAGGAGGGAGCAGAGTTTTGGCTTTCCTGCAGGCTGCAAAACCCCCACCCCCTCCCCTTCTAATTCTCATATTTTCATTTAGTAGAGGGACAAAAACAAGACATAACAAAAAAGTCTTACAGTTTCATGCATATGCTTTTGTGTAGTTTATGTTAAGATGATACTTGTCGGGACTCATTGTGGTTAGTCATTCTACGTAGCAAGATTTATGAATTTTCTCTGAAGGAGTTGTGACATATGGTGCCTGTTATGGATTATAGCAATAAATTTGATTAGCTTTCCTTTACATTTATATTTAATTACATTTGATTGCTTTTTTCCCACTCCAGGTATTCTTTATTTTTTTCATGCCTTGTATCTTCTACTTTTAGGGTTGATATATTGAGTTGAGGGTCCTTCAGAAATAACTTCTCTATCTCTATGAGGTAGTGATAAGGTCTACTTACATTTTATCTTCTTCAGACTCTACTTTACTTGTGGGATTTTACTAGATATGTTGTTGTTGTTGACATTTGATTGGGTTAGTCTTTGAAACTTATGTAATCCACCCAAAACTGCCTGAACCTTGAGGTTTCAATTACAGTGTGTTGGTTTAACACTTTGGTTTCTTTTTTGGTTTTTACTATCGTAGTTTGCATAACGAAAAAGGGTAAAAAGTTATCCTTTTAACATATTTAAAATTGACTCAAAAATGCTTTTTCTTTTACTTTTATCGGATCACAACTGAGTTTACGATGGGAGATTGGCCGCTTCTGAGTTCATTCTAATGTCTAGTTTTATTCAATAGATAAAAGGAGGGTATTTTTGAGTCTTTTCTAATGTGAAGCATTTTTGTTTCTTTTCTTTTTGTTTGGGGTGTATCTGGATCGGATCGGTTTAGATTTTTCAAAAATCAAATCAAATTATTCGATTTTTTTTTTTTTTAATATCAGGTTGGAATATCGATTTTGCATTGATATTCAAGAATATGGGAATTTAAAGTGAGTTATGAACGTTATACAAGTGATGGAGTTGTTGTTGTAGGAGGATATATTTCTTTTGCGAATATAAAATCAGCCATTATAGTTGAATTGGATGTCTATTAATGTCGGCAAAATGAATTCATATTTTGGTAATCCGTCTAATCCTTCCATATTTTAATAGTTTGGTCTTTATTGACTTTTTTACATGGGTAAATTATGAGTTTACATCCATATTCAACCCATGGAAATATGGGTATTCATGGGTAAACTATAATTTAATCAAATGAGTTAAGCTTCTAACTTTTTCTCACGCAAAATTTATTATGTTTTCTAAATTTTTTATGTTTTTTTTACTTAAATATTTTGAAAATATAAATTTAAATAAACTTATTTTCTTCAAATTTAAAAAAATAATTTACCTCTAAAAAGCAGGAAAATATTTGTCAAAACTCTCTTCCTAAATTATAATTCTTTTCCTATTTCACCAAATACCATGATCCCTCCACAAGCCCTCAGCCCCAACTCTTCCACCCCCAAAGAAAATTATTTTTTTTTATAAAATCTTTTTTCTTTATAAAAAATTCAAATTTTATCATAAAAATTGTAAATTCGGTTGAAAAACTTGTTATGGTTAGAAAACCCAACAAAATGAGTCACTACAAATTAAAGTTATAACTTATAAGCATGAAATCAATATGAGAAAAATTGAAAGTTGCATTTAAAAAAAAATCAAATTTTAAAAATATTATTCTTTTATCCCAGTCCAACACTTGATCCCCTCTCAGTTCGAGTGTCGGAATTGGATTTCGAGTTGAAAGTTGTATGTCGGTTCTCACTAGAAGTTGGGTCTTATGATTAATTTAGAATTGGGATCGAATCCTAATTTAAAAGTCAAATCTTGCATTGAGTGTCGAATTTAATTTTATGATACAATACAATTAAATAAAATATTTTTAATATTTTTAATCCAAAAATAAAGTAAATTATTTTATCCATATTGAATTTTAAAATAGAGTACTATTTGCTCGTTAAAATATGGGTAAACTAGTATTTTACCCAATCCATTTCTTACCCAGCCCATTTTTTTCCATTTAATATATGGACGAGTTTGAATTATTATGCATTTTACATTGACCCATTTTCAACCCGTCTAAATTTGACCCAACCCATTCATTTACTATCACTAACGTGGATGAATCGAGGAAAAAGTAGAAATACGATATTGTTAAGGACAAGTGAATTGTTAGTATTTAATTATATAGTTAAATATTGATTATAATTAGAGAAGTAATTATGTCCT
>JAABOM020000049.1:15502847-15517329 GCA_011800125.2 Solanum clarkiae | reverse complement strand
AAAGTGAACAATTCACTTATTTTGAAACATAAAAAATTTCCCAACAATTCACTTAATATGAAACGGAGGGAGTAATATGTAAAGGATACAAATACGAATTGTAATATTTCTCAACAAATATGTGTATATATTGTTCCATTTACTTAAAAGCTTATCTTGTTTCTATCATCACGAGTTGTCCTAATTAATGGCGGAATCAGTATTTTTATCAAGGATGTTCATGTTTTTAGAACATGGATGGTGAGTGATTTTTATATCAAAGGTTCAACGACAATTAATATATATCAAGATATTTATATTTAATTTATATATTCGAAAAAGTTTTTCGACGACAAGTGTTTATCTGACCACTCTTAGGTGAATATAGCTCCGCCCTGATCCTGATATAAACCTAGAAAGGGATATTTGGCTCAACTTGCAAAGAATTACTCCTTCAATCTTAATTTACATACGTAATTGTATTAAAAGTCGAAGAGTGACAAATTGAACATTCTTTATTAGCGAAGTTTCTAACTTTATCACTATAAATTGTAGCGTTTCATACAATATAATATGTCCGGTCTCGTATTTGTCCCCGTTCCCCTTTCTTTTCCGCTTCAACTTTAATTTCCCTCAAAGTGATTGATAAAAAAATTACAAACAAAAAGTGAATGAAGATTTTACATATGTACTTCAACGTGATTTATAGAAAATAAAGGAAAGGGCATGCTATTAAAAAAGTTGCATCGAATTACAGCAATGCAGGTACATGTCAATCTCTAATAAGGCTTTTTATATGTATTTGCTTTTAGGGAAGAACTACTGTTGGCATGGGATAAGAATCCAAAGAAACGAAGTGAGATTATATTTACATGCATGTAGATAATTTTATTTTTATAATCGTGACATTTGGATTAGTTTGCGCAATTCGATTAATTTCACAAGCAGACCTCCTAGCTATAGCTATTTTCAACGAACATAGGGGTGAAGATAGGGGGTCACAAGATGATTCATCCAAATCTCCTTTCTTGAAAAATTATACGGTATATATAAGGTAAAAACTTTTATATATATATATATATATACTAGATGTTGAATTCCTTAATTAACTTATTCTTATTAGACAACAACATATCTAGTGTAATATAACAAGTAGAATCTGATGAGGCAGGATGTACGTGGATCTTAACTCTATCTTTGCGCATAGAAAAGTTATTTCTGATAGATCCTCGACTCAAAAAATCTATTTTGAAATTTTAAACTTTATCAATAAATATCATAATTTCACCACTAAACACAAATATCGAAAAACTCTATTAACTTGAGAATATATTATTGTTATTGGTTTACCAACTTTTTCAAACCTTAGTCAAGAGTGACCTTTGGCTATATAAAATGGACAAAACATGCACACTAGGAAAAAGAGTTCAAAAAAATTCCGTCGAGAGCTAAAAAGACTTCTTACCGTTGTCCCTAAATTTTTTTAATATTTTTAACTAGTTTTAGTAAATTTTCATCATATGTCTTACCTCAAATTTTTTTGAAAAAGTATTTGATTATTTCCAAAAGTATGATTTATACCCATAAATTTTAAGAATTATTAAAAAATTTATAATGAACATATTATGTTAAGAAATAACCTTATAATATAACTGATAATAGTTAATAACAACAAAATAATAATATGAGCATGATTAATTCATTAAATACATACTCAAATTTGTCACTGATTCAATTGAAATTATAATTCATTAAAAATAAATTACTCTTTTTTCTGAGTCTTGTCCTTGAATGATGATTCAAATTTTTTCGAAGGATGTAGATACAACTGAATAAATAAATGATAAGTGTTTTTTTATAAAAATAAAGACTTGAAGTAATTTTTAAATATTTAAAACTTTTGAAATACTATTTCAAGTTCTCAAATACTATTTTTTCTTCTAGTATTTAAAAACTTGAAAATTCTGACCAAACTCCATTTTCTAATTTTTTTCTAAAAGTTTTTGGGGCCAAAATGGCACCTCATATATGCAAAGAAATAATTTTGTGGTATCTCAGCTTTACATGTACATTGATTTCAGCCTTTGGCAAAGCATATATAATATATTGATGTCAAATCAAAGGTACAGAATATCTGATCAGGATTATTATTAAAGGTGTCTGATAAGAGTACTACCTCCTCTTATCCCTTTTGCTTTAACCTCTCTGAAAAGGATATAATTTATTGTACCACCAGCTACTTGCACCGATGTTACATGTTGATTGTACTAGTTGGGACCAACTGGAGATAAATTGTATTTCAACTAAATACAATTTGAGAAGAATAGAATGTACGCAAGTGTTACCTCTATCTTGAAGAGGTAGAGATGTCATATTTGAAGCATATGTGATAGATTATCTAAATTTCCCTATTTATCGTTAAAATAGAATTTTTTGATGCTAATCTGAATTAATCGATCGTGTGGGGAGCAAAAGGGGGAAGGATCATTGAAATTCTTGTACGTTGGGTTTGGTTTTGGGTTTCAAAAAGAGAGGACCCATGAGACATGATTTTTCAATTTCGTATCTCTATTCTCGTGTCCAAGTCGTAGTACGTGGAACGGATGATAATTGAACTGACCAATCTAGTTAAGCAAGCGTTGGCCATAAATTTTGAACTATTTTACTTTATTTAAAATTTGTGAAGTTGAGTTTATTTTTTATTATATTTTATTTGGTACAAATTGTAATTCAAATTTAATTTGAAATTTTCATGATCAAATACTGAATCAAAGGAAAATGAATAATTTTGAGGTCCTAAATCTAATCATATCTTCACAATGCCTTTTGTCCCCTCAAAAATGTTAGGAATAAAGAAAAGCAGAGAGAAATATGGATAAAAAGGAAACAATTTTTCACGTAATATTGGTTACAGTGTCACCGTGTTAATTGAACAAAAGAAGATAAAAGGCAAAGCTCAAATCCAGTATTACTAACTCAAAGTAAATATTCCTCTGAAAAGACAATCTATTCGTAAGCCGCAAAGTTAAAGCGACTAATCACTAAAGTGATAAGAAGATAAATCGATACTTCCATGATCCTTTACCTCTTGTAGGTTTCATTTTTAGAGTTAAAATATGATTTTAAGATATATTTTTTCATATTGATATGGAAAAATTACAATCAGTAATTTTTTTCATAGTTTTACATATTTTAATTTTTATTCTAAAATATCAAATTAATTTAATCTGATTTAATTTTAAAAATTAGTCAAACTAACTTTCGAAAATTGCAGCATGACACATAAAATGAGACAAAGAAAGTATTTTGTTTCACGCAGATTAACATGTATTATAGGAATACGCATCTAAAAGATTGTGTTATTTTGGATTAGAGATGTTCACAAGTTATTTTGGGGTAAATTATTGATCGAAATCAAACTGCTTTAATCGATTTTTAAAATGATGGTTATTGCATCTCGAGTTGGTATTTACACCTCGTAGAGAATATGACAAATGGGACAAGTCCCCATTTTGTATACTAGTGGCACCACTTGGTACACCAGTGAACATGAAATTGATCTGTAGCACTACAAGATTGTGAAACTTGGGACCTTCAATTAATAAAGAGTTTTAAAGAATGTTCTACAAAGCTGAGGATACTTATTGGAGAAGGCAAGCATCTGCGATAGGCTCATTGTAGGAATCCAGAAATGAATATCAATCCCAAAAACTAGCTACTTGCCATGTCGTGACGTAGCTTTTGGTGGCAAAGGAAATGTCCAAATATACATTCAGGAAAAGGTTAAAGTGTATATCTCGGAAGTAAGAGGATATTACGAAACATTTTGAACAGTGGCTAACACAAAATATCCATGATAAGTTGAAAAGTTTGGTATGTATAGAAATGAGGGTTTATCATTAACAGTGTTCATCACTTTTCTGGCCTAAGAAACAGAACCGCAAGACCCAAAAGAAATCTGTTGTCCCACCGAAGCAACGCGAATAAGGGTGGTTATTGTCACAAACAAGATCACTCGCAAGATATATATATATAGTTCACCGAATAATCAATCAAGTGGACCTCAGGAACATGTAGAACTTCACCAAAGCAGCATCCCTAAAAACATCTGCTTAGCCCAACACATCATGGAGTGTGGGAGGAATCAAAGGCATAACAACGTAGCAACAGGAAAAGCAAAATACAAGGTACCGAAAGTTGGTTATGCTTGTATCATCCATCATATTACGCAGGGGAATAAGGGGAAACGTAAAGCAACATTCTGCGAAAATTTCCATAAATTAACCTAGTCTTGTATTGTAAACATTAAGGCTTATCAGCACAGTTAGAAACAAAAAAAACTTACAAAATTTAAAAGAAAAACTTGTGGCCTTAAATATCTACCTATTTATAAGCCAACAAATTCACTACATTGCTCTTGCTCTCTTGGCTTGAAGGAGGGACCAAACTAGCATAACGCTACAGCCTACAAACCAAACATGCCTAGTTCAGTGGCCTTCTCCTTCTCGAATGTCTCAAAATACTGGTAAATGATTGTCACTGCAAGAAGAATTCCAGTTCCTGATCCAATCGCTCCCATCAAGTCTGCCAAAACAGTCAATGCACCAATGCAAACTCCTCCAAAGGCAGCTGCAGTAGGTATGTAACGATTTAATTCCTTCTGCAGGTTGGAATCACGATGACCAGGCATCACCATTTGTTGCTCCTGCAAATCAATCACAGTTTAAAGTGTCACACCGATAATATTCTAAGGAGCCATATCAATCTATAACATATTGAGAAGATAAGATAATTTTTAATGCCAAAGAAAATGCTTGTAGTATTTCCACTTGCTTTTTTTGTTTTAATATAAGGTTTATTGGGGAAAAAACAATCTGTATTTGAGTTAAGCTTTCAAACTGGTCTTTGTTCTTGGACAGTTTAATTTTGAGAAAAAAATAATTACTCGTAGCACTTGTTTAAAAAAAATTGTCAGTTCATATTATTGAAAAACAAGTGTTTCTGGAAATACACGCCCTAAATTGTACCAAACCACCATGGATTCTGTCTCATAAGGCTACAATCTACATGAGGCAATCAAACTCCAAGTACCAACATATTCCTTTCAGAGGCTAAAGTAACCAATGTTTTATGATTCAAAATTCAGAGATGTGGGATAGTACTGTCAGATATAACAAAATTTCAATAGTATGCTATATTTTATGGGTAGTTAACACAATAGAAAACTTTGTTGTCTCTTTTAACCTGTTTTGGCAGAAAAATAAAGTCCTTGATAATTCACTCAGTAATAATCTATAGCAGTTATTCCTTATAACCTACAACAGGAGGGGAAGTTAGATGCCCTAATGAAAAAGTGATCATTCTGGTTGCCATCCATAGCACAGGACCACAACCACTAGAAGTCTGAACAAGTTAAATGTCAAATCAATTTTACAGTCAAATCACTTCGAAACAAATAAATAGAATGGGAGATAGAAAGTTTACACAACAAAAACAAATAAGATGATTTACCTTAAGCTGCTTGGCAACATCTCTGGCAGATGATCCAGAAACTTCAATCCAGGTCTTTGAGAACAGGGCACAGGCTGACAACATGAACACTATATAGAAAAGAGCATGGAATGGATGTGCAACCATTTCTGCCAAGCTGAAATACATAAAAATAAGTTGACAGTCAATGGCATTCACGGAAGACAAAATAAGTACAAGAAATGGGGCTAAACCTAGACCCTTGAAGAGCTTTTACACGAAATAGAGATTGATTAGCTGAAGAAAGGGGGAACAATACCTTGATGGTGCAGTAACAAGGTAAGCAAGACCAGCAACAGGAACAGATTGTCCAGAATATTCAGATTCTTTCCAAGTTCCAATCATATCCACGATGAAATTTCCTCCATATCTCCTGTAGAGCAACTGATCATAGAAAAAACAGAAGAGGGCAAAAAGAATAAAAAATTGTTACTCTTGGAACAGGTAACAGCAAGTTGGCAATCAACCAAAAAACTTAACAATTAGGTACCTGAGAGATGAAATACAGGTTGGAGACAAGTGCAGACTGCAGAATAATGGGCATGTTAGAGGTGTAGAAGAGTTTGATTGGGTAAGAACCTTGCTGTCCGCGAGCGTTCTTAGATCTAACTGGCAAAACTACACGGAATCCTTGGAAGTAGATAACAATGAGGAAGATCAACACAGTAGCAAGTAGATTTGTCACATTGGGGAGACTTTGCCGGTAGAAAGCCTCGCGCAGGGCACTAATCTTGTTTGCTCTTGTAAAAGAAAGATGGAACAGAGCAATAATAGCACCTTCAAATTCAGCACCACGCCCGGTATTGATGGTTGTGGGACTAAATGCCTTCCAGATAATGCTTTCACTGAAAATATAATTAACTTGGAATCACAAGCTCCATGAATGTACTGACAAACTCAACAGGTTTTTTGATAGACAGCCAAACATACCAGATATTGGTAGCTATGAACAAGGAAATTCCAGAGCCAAGACCATATCCTTTATGAAGAAGTTCATCTAAGCACATGACAATGATAGCAGCAAAACAGAGTTGAAGAATAATGAGGATAGCATTTCCAACACCCAATTGGCTAACACTGCCATACATCCCTGACAGGACATAAGCAACTGCCTCACCAACGGCGATCAGGATACCCAATAACTTCTGAGCACCATTACTGCATGGATAAATTGTTAAAAGACCACATCAGACAGCTCTATTGAGCAGAACAGCCGACATAAACATCAGAAGAATCAACTTAACAGCATGAACAAAATTGTGTTAGGCAATAAAGTAACAAGTACCAAAAGATGCATCTCAATTTTTGGGGATATGGGTGAGGGAGTGGTTGCAAAGAGTGTTATATGTCTACATACAAGCACCAGATGACGGCAGAAATGTTCAGTATAAGATTAAGGGTGAGAGAATTTGAAACATGACATTTGTCTTGCAAATCCAAATTATACATAGGTTCTGCAAAATGACTTCAGAATTAAATTTACAGATCATATCATCCCCACAAGTTCCAAACAATATCCTTTTCTGAAGGTTCCAAATATACCCAGTCGTTAAATGAGTAAACAAACTAAAACAAATAAAAATCTTGAAAACAAAATTAACTTACAGAAGTGCTCTGTCCTCACGGACATTGTTGTCCACTTGAATGATTTTTGATCCAGCTAACAATTGCATCACCATTCCAGAAGTCACAATTGGAGTAATTCCAAGTTCCATGACTGTACCACGGTTCGAAGCAAGAATGACACGCATCCAGTAAAAAGGATCCGCGCCTGTTGTAGAGTGTATGCCATAAAGAGGGAGCTGACTGCAAACCAAAAAGATACCAAGCGCAATTACAGTATAGATGACCTTCTCTTTGAATTGAACCTTCCTATCAGCACTCTGAACTTCTGGTAGGAATGAGAGAAATGGTTTCACAAGGTGCAGCACTCTAAATCCACCTCCTCCACCCATTGTTCAATATAAACAGAACTGTCTCTGTTCAAACCACAAAAAAAAACGAAGACAGGAACTATTAGAAAAATGACAAGGAAGATAAAGTGTTTCAACTATACAACAAAAAGTACAACCATACCAGGATCTTGTAAAATTTTAAGATGCATAGCCTGGTATTAACATTCTCAAGCTAGATTTAAGAGCAAAATTTCAATAAATAAAAGGTGCTACCATTCAGATTTACTGAAGCATATCAATTAAACCGTTAATTTCCTCACTGAGAGCACATAGGATACAAAACAGGAATATATACCTAAGCATATAAATTGAGCTGATAACAGTAAACAAAATGAGATTGTTTCTTCTCCTCCACCCCATACTCACTCAATTCCGCGGACTAAAACATGGAAACCATATACATCAATCAATCCACAGATTCCTGCTAAACTCTGTTCTTCATGTGCCACTTCAAATATTTTTGCACGGTCGATTAGTGACCATCACATAAATAATAAATCCATTACTCATACTGTCCATCAAGTCATATCTTTTATCTAGATATCATGAAAATGTAACGAAAATATACAAAGATATTTTTCAGATCTAGATCATTTTACAATGACATTTCAAAACACAATTTAACTGCCAAAAACGTTTCGGAATTCAGATGCATACGCATAGAAATAAACAGACAGATATAATCATCAAATCGGACACAGAACAGATCCTGAGCTAAATAAACTCATCAGATCTATGGATTCTAACTACACGATTCAGATCTCAGCTCGATAAAACATTTTCAATTACACACCGTTTTTCGATATCTAGATCTCTTCTTCCGATAGATAGATGGCCTAATTATCCTCATACACAACCAAAATAAAAAAAATTCATTTCTTGTGTAAATCTCAATTATGAGAAAAATACATTCAGAAGAGATCGGAGGGACTCACAGAGGTAGCGATGATCTGGTGATATCCGTGGACTGTTATCCGCTCGATTTCTCCGTCGAGCTATGCTTCTATTTGTAGGGTTTTGACCATGAGAGATGGAGAGAGAAGGAGCGGATCTGACGGATTTATGTGCAAGCGTCACCGGTTCACAGAGATGGAGAACGCGTGACGCCAAGTGGATATTAACATTAATTATTATTAAAGTAAATAAATAAATAAATATCTTCACTTTGTCTTTGTGACAAAAATTGGAAAATGGTGATGAAAACGTGGCAGTAGTTTTCTTTGGGAGCCACGAAGCTTAGCCAATGGGATTGGCACACGTGACAAGGTAATGGAACAAGTCAAACCCATTTTTGGAAAAATGAGAAAAAGCATATTTTAGGAACAATTTAATTTAAAATTTTTTAAATAAAAAATACAATAAGTATAATATTATTAAAGTAAGAAAAATAACTTGAAAAGACAAGAAAAGGGAAATGAGAAAAGGAAGATGAAAAAAATGATTTAATAGTAAACAAAGATAAATGAGCGTCATCACAATTTGTTGATAGTTTTAGCAAATATTAATTATTAGTGCATCCTCAATTGATAATAAACATACACCTTCTGTCTCGCTTGAATTATCGTGATATGATTTTTGAAAAAAAAGTCAAATTTTATTAAATTAATTTAATATTTTAAAATAAAAGATTAAAAATTAGAAGAAAAGTATTATTAATTGTAATTTTTTTATTATAATAAAATAATATATTTTAAAATACTAATTAAAGTTTATATAATTTTATTTCAAAAATAAAAATCATGACAACTAAAGTAGTATAGAAGGAATGTTTAATTTGAAAATTAAATGCCTAAAAATAGATATATTGAAACAAAATATTGTTATCACATAAATACAAAAATAGTAAAGGTATTTTACCAAATTATAACAAATTTGTACACATCAAAATGATTTCAACTAGTTTAGAGGTTATGATTAAATTAGTTTAAGACCCTAACGTATGATTCAATCAACAATGAATTATGTCAATATTATATAAATTATATAACACAGCATACTTTAATCCGCCTAACTCAAATTGTTAGCTGACATAGTTATCGAATACAAACTTCAATTTTGTTGGTACAGTTATGCATTTTTATTCATTAGGAGATAGTTTTATATTAATTTTTTTAGGTACAAATATAGCTCCCATTTTAAAGTAATTTGCGTAATAATATGTTAAGTTGCTTAAAAATAATTGAGTATATTTCCTGCAACGTCGCAACACATAAGAGAAAATATGACTATTCAATCAACTTACTTCATCGCATAATTTTATAAGTTATTTTATTATTTTCCCCAAGAATTAAATTAGTCCAATATATATACTCTCTTCATTCCATTTTACGTGACACTCTTTGATTTGACACGATATTTAAGAAAAAAAATAAGACTTTTAAAACTTGTGATCTAAAATCATTTTGAGAAATTTGTGTGGATGAGAGTCATTTCATTAAGGGTAAAAGGAGAATTTAAAATCAAATTATTTCCAATTAGAGTAAGGTGATATTCTTTTCGAGACAGACCAAAAAGGAAAAAATGTCGCATAAAATGAGACAGAGGGAATATTTGTTATGCTTTCATTTACTTCTATACTTTTGTCCAATAAGATAAAGAGAGTAAATTTGAGTCAAACTATTAACCATAGATAAATAATGAATTTGGAGACATCTTTGATGATTCACAAAATATAGAACTCTGATTTTATTACCCTATGTTGTTTTTATTTGTTACTATTTCGTGTTTTTAAGTTAATATAATTTCAAAGCTAAACTAAAATAGTTAAATTTAATATTTTAAATTCAAACTTTAAATGATTGAAAAACATACAAAAAATTACCTTCGGACATGAGAGACTAATTGGAGCAACAGAGAAGTGCGAAAATGCTGAGCTATTGTGGAATAAATATGCAATACCAAAACATTGTTTTCATAAACTGGTTAGTTGTGCATGATAGAATTTTGATAAAGGAAAGATTGAAATATAGGGGAGTGGATCTTGAAGACACAGAATGCATTTTCCGTAGTGCAGGATCCCGGGAAACTACTGAACACTTATTCATACATTGCTTCTGAATCACAGAATTTTAGGGGGAGATGCAGAACTGACTGCGCATAAAATTACAGAACAATGGGACAAAGAATATGCTACTGAGGTTGCAGAATAAAAAAATGGATGAGAGATAGAAAAGAAATAATAGTTGCTGCATATGAGGCTGTGATTTATCACACATGAATGGCCAGGGACATAAAGATCTTCAAAAAGACAAGGCAAAAAGAAACAATTGTGATTTAGCAGGTGAACAAGGAGATGCAGGAAAAATACAGATAACAAATGGCAATAAGAAAAGAAAGAGATGTATAGAACTAATTCAAAGAATCTATAACTAAGTGAGGTTAAGAGAGGAGTGTACTAGAACCCAGCATGTTGGTTAAACTCAAAAACTGATGTAATAGTTATTATTTGATGGCATGACACTATTTCATCATTTATTACTAAAAAGAGCTCTACAAAAATACTATAAATTGTAATTCTTCTCATTTAAGTTGATAATAAAATATATTTTAAAATATTAATCAAAATTCATATAATTTATCATTAATAAGTGAAATAATTACAAATAAAAAGAAAATTTTATTTTCATTTGAAATTCAAATTTCAAAGTTCAAAAAAATAAAAGTTTTTGAACTAAAAGTGTAAATATAAGATCAGTGTCGTTTTCTACAAATGCATGCCTCGTGGAACTGACACGTGTATCTCAAGCCGCTTATCGCAATTTTACAATACAATTACAAAATTTATTTACCGTGTCTCGTTTCAGAATTGCGATCCCAAAAGAAATCTAAATTTCAAGTTCCATTTCATTTCTATATTTCTCTCAACTTCCAATCCACAACCCAACAAAACCCAAATCTTCATCCATTACTTCAGAAAAATTGACTCAAATCTAGAACAATCTAGGGTTGTAATAGAGCGCTTTTTGCTGTAGAAATCATGAATATCTTCAGACTGGCCGGAGACATGACGCATTTGATTAGTGTCTTAGTTCTCCTCCTCAAAATCTACGCTACCAAATCATGCTCAGGTATTATTATTATCATTTGCATTTTCATTCTCAGTTCCTCGATCAGTTACTGTTTATATATTTTGTAGCATGTAATAGTTTTGCATCAGAAGGTGAAACAGGGAAACCTTACGGTTCTTTTCTCAATTTACTTCATTCGTGTTGAAACTTAATGAGTAGTTTTGCTTTATACATGAATGGCCGTGTCTAGTTGGCTCGTAAATTGCGATCTATTTTTCTGATTTTGTATGCATTTAAAATTGAATTATGTATTGATTGGACTTTGTAGAGTGAGTAAGCTGTGTTTGAAAGGGTTCCCATTGAGCAGTTTATTGAGCAAAAATATTAGTGTTCATTTGATGAATTTAGAGTGAGCATTATACTGTTTATGTGCTAGTTAGTGGATCGGGCAATGCGCGGGATACATTATTTATAAGGAAGTAGTTACATTGCACCAAGTCCTGAAATTCCTAGGATTCCGACATTATTGTACCTGCTGACTGCTGAGAGATTCTACCGAGTGTTTTTTTTTTTTGGGGGGGGGGGGGGTTGGAGATATTAAGTAGATATATCTGGATTCATACAGGTCATTTGGTGAAATCAGCGGCATTACGAGTAATTTGAAAATATGAAAAGGCACTCTTATCATTATTTGTATGGGGTATTGTCAATAAAAGTAACAAACCAGATGAAGTTTGGTATGTTAGGACTTAGACTAAAAATAAGGAAAGTCATGGCACATTGGTATTAGTCTTGATGTGATAGATAATTTAACAGAATACTTGATGGTATGAAATAGCACGGTTTATGGATTGCCCCCTCCCTTTCCCCCCAAAAAAATACAAAAAGAACCGGAAAAGAATGAAAGATGACATTTTCTTATGATATCAAATAAAACATATGGAGTTGTTGCATTCTCCGGTCGCTTGAAGTATACTTATGCTGAAATCTGGCTGATGTGTAGCTGGATAATAGTTGATGTTGAGAGTCTTTGCTGTATTCAGGAATATCATTGAAGACACAAGAGTTATATGCTATTGTGTTCGTGGCTCGGTATCTGGATTTGTTCACTGACTTCATCTCTCTTTACAACACTGTGATGAAACTGGTTTTTATTGGGAGCTCTTTGGCAATTGTCTGGTGTATGAGGTACCATCGGGTTGTCAAGCGCTCATATGACCGTGAGCTAGACACTTTCCGCTATTGGATTCTTGTGGGGGCGTGCTTCATTTTGGCACTTGTTCTTCATGAGAAGTTTACCCTTCAAGAGGTTAGTGATTTCTAAGTGTTCCATATATTTCAGGTGGACACTCCTAGCTTTGATAATCATGGTTATTGTCACTTAATTTTGTAATATTGGATAGTGACTTATGTGAAGTTGAACTTGGCAAGCACGACATCCTATTGGTGCTTGCGACAACCATATTTTCAGAATTTCAAGAGGCTGGCTACTTTGAATTAGTGAATTTCATTCTAGAAATGTCGTGTTGCTTTCAGTCCATGAGTAGTGAACTTGAATACAACAACTATGCCTTATCCGAAGGTAGTTTCGGTCGGTTATATGACTCATCATTCACCATGTCGCTCCATTTAATCTCATCTCAAACACCCAGGTGCTGATGTAATGCATGACTAGGTGGATACATTTCAATGATATATTCTGCATTATGAAAATCAGTTGCAAATTGACTAGGTTTATGCTGTTTGACTGCCTACGGAACTCTCCTATTTTATTCAAATTTGGAACCAACAGCATGAACATTTTCATAATGTTGGTCCATCACTGGTGAATAACACTGTAAAATGTTTGTTTGCTTATTACGCACATGCTACTCTGCACGTACATGGTTATTGCAACCCTTGACGTAGTGCTTGTAAAAACTCCATAAGACGATCCATTTTTTGATGGCGTCTGTTCATGACAAGCTATAAAAGATTTTACATGGGCTGAGGTGTTCTCATGACCAGATATAAACCCTTTTACGTTGACAATATACAATCAGCAGCTCGAAATATGTTAAGATGATATGTTTGCAGCCAGGTGAATGATAGACCTTCCTTAACTAATCTGCCCGTTAACATCAGTCTGCTCCCTTTAAGAATAATTTCTATAATTTATATTAGTTGTTTGCTAAGTGCCTTGTTTTTTCGGAAACAACCTCTCTATCTCTATGAAGTAGTGGTAAGGTCTGCGTACAGTTTACCCGCCCCAGACTCCACTTGTGGGATTCCACCGGGTATGTTGTTGTTTGTTGCTAAGTGCCTTTTATGTTGAAATGGTGTGATGATATCGAGGGCCAACAAAGTTGCGACTGAAGTTTTATCTCGTCTATTTTATATTTGACGCAGGCTACTTTCCCCTGTTAAAAGTCAGTTGAACCCCTTAAACTTTTTCCCTCCCACTACGCTATTCTTATCCTCTGTAATCTTACTAGGTCTCCATGTGTAAGGACTTGGTATCTTGGTTTTCTGCGACTTCGTGTTTTTCCTTTTGTGCTACATCGCAATTTGCATGAGTAAAAACATCTTGTATGTATCATTTGCAATGTCATCTTATATATTCATTCTTGGATTCCCTACCCTTTCGGAGTGGAGGTCGTGAATTAGAGTAGCAGACTAATTGGTTGGTAGGGTTAGGTGGATGTCTGGCCTTGGGGTATAGTAGAGTAGCAGGAGTAGTCGTGTTTTTATCATGTGTTATCATTATCTGTTGTATATGTGTTAGTTTTATCATATTTACCTACTGTCATGTACTTTCATCATTAGTTGCTCTTTCTGTTCCCTTTCCTTTCCTTTTTAGACATATTGTAGAGAAAAATAAAGAAAAAAGAACACAAATGATTTATGAGGTTCGGCAAGTGGTGCCTACGTCCTCGAGCTAAACTCTCTCTACTTTTTATTATATTTTTGAAAGGTATGGCATTAGGTCAATATATACAGGAGCTTGGGGCTCTATACAAGGCAGCTGAATAT
>JAABOM020000049.1:15486397-15496786 GCA_011800125.2 Solanum clarkiae | reverse complement strand
CAAATGAAAAAAGCGCAGATAGTTAAAGAGCCATTTTGCTTTATTCCATCATACTCCAAGGCCAAAAAATAGTCAATTTTTGACTCCATCCGAGATTGATGGAAACAAATGAACTTCTGAAGAACTTTAAAATACAGGAGCTCTTTAGCGTCCCTGTAATACTTAACCTGATCATAACTAAAATTCGAACCACTGGCTAATACATCCAACAATGAAGTCGTCAAAACTTCACATGCCGTCACATCGAGAAAGCTTTATTATTATTTCCATATTTTTTCGGCTGAAAGGATTATTATCACTGCGATAATATCTAATCAGCATGGAGGGAAAGATGAATACTCCTACAGTCTGTATCTTTGGTTGAATCACAACATTAAAGTACAAGAAGAAAGACAAATGAGAAAAGAATCTCTTTTTTTCCCTTCTCAGAGAGGAGCCGGTAACCAGTCGAGCATTTCACCAGCAAACATGGGAACAATATCTCCTGATGTATAAGAATAGGATTCGGGTACCTTCCATGGCGTCTTGCTCAACTTAATCTTTGAGTTGTTCCGAGGAAGCCCATAAAAGTCTGGTCCATTGAAGCTAGTAAATGCTTCGAGCTTATCGAGAGCATTTTCCTAAAGTGCAAACAACCAAATTTATGTAATTGACTTGTAGAAATAGCTACAAAACTAAGAAATCTATCTGTAGTAGTTAGAAACATTATAACATGGAATGAGCTAACATACAGTAATATGAGAAACACGGTAGACATCTATTGCAATTACCTTTTCAAACACCTTTGCATACACTGACAAGGCTACAGGAGCGTTGTAAATACCAGCACATCCACAAGAACATTCTTTTCTTCGTCTATCATGAGGAGCACTGTCAGTCCCAAGAAAAAATCTTTTACTTCCACTTGTTACAGCTGACACAAGAGCCTTCCCTGTGTTATTCAAAGCAAACTTGCTTCCATTAGAATATATACCAACACAAGAAAAGAAAAAAGTGCAGGAAGATAGGACAAGCCCAATGCAGTAGATCTAGTAACTATGTGAGTAATGAATCTATCAATGAAGATGAGTTTTTTCAAGCACTTGGTCACTTTATTATTTTCAAAAGTATTTGTGCAAGTGACTGAAGTACTTCTCCAAGTCTCATTAATCATGCCTCCCCCCAACCAATGGCAAATTTTTCATTAAAGGTATGGAAGCACTTTAGAGAGAAGCCCAACGAATGTCAGATGCAAAGCCCCGCACCTCATTAAGATCATATTGGCATACTCTCCCAAAAAAGAAAGAGCAGACCCCATTGAAGACGAGAGTGAGGTACATCAGAGCAGTGTGTGCATCAAATGCTCAACAAGTTTACATGTCCAGGAAAACGAAAGGCAATGGATATAATCAACAAACCAAAGAGAGCCTGATCAAGTAGTGATGCGTCATGCATATTTAGCATTAAGACTAAAACCTTCATAATTCTTACAAAGAGGAAAAAGAATTTCAGATAGAATAAACTTTCAACAAATTAGTATTACAAATAAAAGAGGGTCAGGCAAATATAGTTTCTACCTAACTTTCAAACTTCTAAGATAAATGGCTCAATAGGCATTTAATAACCCAATTCTCCTTTGTTATGGTGACAGTGTATCTTAGATTAATCCATAAAACAAGATCAAAATGTCATGTTCCAAAAAGATTATAGGCTTTTAGATAAACGAATTTTAAGCAAGGGCAGATTAGTTTTCACAAATAGTGTTTTGGACTCACTTCCCACTTACACAATGTCTTTATTCCCCATTCATACATCTCCGACCAAGAAACTTGATAAGATTTGTCGAATCTCAAATGAAAACAGAGACAAGAAAGTTTTTTATCATGCTTATTGGGAAACTGTCCAGAAAGATGAAAATTGGGAGGCCTTGGAGTAAGGAATTTGAAAGCGCACACACAATGATAGCCTCTTAAACAAATGGTTATGGAGACTCACATATTGTGAGAATGTACCACGGAAAAGGTCATAGAGACAAAATATGGTAAGCAAAACCTGTGGATAACAAAGGTTACTAACTCTTCGTATGGTTTCTCTGTTGGGAAAAGCATAAGGACTTTCTATTAATGAATTCATAGGAAAAACATGTTTCAAGTTGGGAAGTGGAGAAAAATTAGCATTTGGCATGACTCGTGGCAAGGCCACACCCCTCTGAAGTGGTCTTTTCACTCTGGCAGCCAACTCTGAACATGGCTTGGGCATCATCTCTTAGAAAGCATTGCAATGGTTGGGTAGTTGAAAGAACCTGCAGTTTTCTTTAACTTGGGACTTACTCCTCATGCACAGACAAGGAGGACAACATTTGTTAGAGGGGAAAAAAAGATGTCTATTTACAGCTAAATCATGCTACACTAATCAGCTGAAAAGTTTGATTAAGAACTTAAACCAAAACAATGCTCTCTGTTGGGAAATGTGCAATTTCTCTTTTCTCTCTTCCCCCCCTTATTCTCTCCCTGACATACTCTTCCGATGATTTTTATTGAGTTACGAGAAGAGAACTTTCTTGGTTTCAGGAGATGAGTCATTCGAGCTTATTGATATAGCAACAATGAAGATAGATGGTTCACGATAGTAGAGTGAAGCAGTCAATTCGCTAGCAGAATGAACATTGATGAGGAGAATCTGCAATAGGCATATGAAATTCTTCAACAAGCTTCACATGGATCAGGTAATGTGTAGAAGATTGGGTAGGAGGATTCAAGTGTATACTTAAAAGAGTTCCAAAATTTCCATGTTACAATCGTTATGTGAGATTGAGTCTTGGTTGGGTGACAAAAGTCTTGCCATCATAATCCCAGAGGATGGCCACATAGGGGTAGGGGTGACATAGCCGGAAAAATTTTGCAGTCCTTAGAAACACAACCCAAGGTTCAATAAGCTTATTCATAATACAAAATCATTCATGGATGTGGCCAAGATCCCACAATGGTAGAATAAAACAGTTAGCTTTGAAGCTGGGGCCAAACAAAGCTAGACTGACCAAGTGGATGACATCGATCATTTTCTCTCTAAATGTTTGGTTATCTCTTCAGTCTTAGACCAGACCCAACAGAGATTCATAAATGGTTTATCAATAGATGGCAAAGCACTGTTGGTTTATCAATAGAGTCTGTTCCTTAATGAAGAGAAGACAATTCATGCAGGAGAGAAGTTACCAAACTCAATAAAGCAGCTGGATATTATATTCAAGGAAAAGAAGATGGGGATGTTAGTAAGGAAGCTTCATTTGTAACTCTGATGGTGACTTTTTCAACTGGTGTTTCTTTGCCATCAGAGAATGAAATTATCCAAATATATAACATAGAGTCTGTTCCTTAACAAAGAGAAGACAATTCATGCAGGAGCAGAAGTTACAAAACTCAATAAAGCAGCTGGATATTCTATTCAAGGAAAAGAGATGAGGATGATAGTAAGGAAGCTTCATCTGTAACTCTGATGGTGACTTTTTCAACTGGTGTTTCTTTGCCATTAGAGAATGAAATTATCCAAATATATAACAAGTTTGGGGATTTGAATAAAAAGGAAACAAAAGTGTTTATCCAATTCAAACACTGCTCAGATTGTCTGCAAGCGTGATTCAGATGCTGAAGATACCTTTAGAAAATCAGTAAAGCAAAGTCCTATTGGTGCTGTAAATATTAACTTTAAGTTCAGTTATCCCTCCTCAAACTCGGAGATTCCACTGTCCTCACTAAAAGCAGGTAAGGGAACATCACAGGTACAAATAATCAAGCAGAAGCTGAAGGGGATGACTAATCATGAAAAAAATGCAACGGTAAGATTAATACTGATGGGAAATTAAAGTTGGAGAGAGCAATAAAAGGGTTGCTGGAGAAGGTAAGTACTCTGACATTAACAAAACCATAAGTAACCCTGCATAGTAGGATGTGAAGCTTGTTGCTTCAACTTGATATGTGCTCCTTTTATTGATAGTGTTAGTATATTGCTCGGCTTATGTTGACTAAGATACTGAATGCACTTCTATTAGGTTCATGTTTGACGTAGGAGCATAAAATGCTAGCAATGTACAATTAATTTGCTCAGGTTACCTATACAGCTGCATTTACTTTGATTTTTTTAAAAAAAAGCACTGTTGGGCTGAAAATTACGACTCTCAGTCATAATCAATTCTTATTTGATTTTCCCTTAGAGACAAATGAAGCAGTGAGAGTAAAGGCAGAGTGGTTCTGGAAACTAAGGAGGCTATTGCCAGATTGGAGGTTGCCCACAATTGGGTGCGGGTGGCAATAGAACATTGTTGGATCAAAGCATTCGATATCCCATTTCATGCCTGGCTATAGAAACTCACATATCATCGGTGAACTGCGTGGAGTTATGTAGGTATAGATATACAAAGAACAGAATTTATCTCCAATGAGCCAGGATTTGCATAAAAGGTAAATCAGGAGAAACGACAGCAAAGTTAAACTCGTAAAGCAGGAACAGGAGCTGAAATCTCACACCATCTCTAGAAGTAAGTCCCTACCACATCTGTACGGTGTTTGTAAGTCGTTCCTTTCATTCTGTGTTTAGACACTTGCAGGGAGCACAAAGAGATACAGAGAACCTCTAATTTTAAAGAATCCCTAATTTTCTTTCAAATTACTCATTACTGGAACAATATTAACCAGGAGTAGAGAGGAATAGACATATGCAGCATAGTGGGTTAATATAAGCTGCACTCTAGATATTTTCAAGCTTTTGACTGAGAAAGTGTGCATCTGCTGAATTACATCTTTACTTGAGAAAATCTAGAAAAGAAAATTTATGTGAACAACCACACAAGGTGCTTAAGTATGACAGGACAGAGCAAAAGCTCAAAAATAACCTCAGAGGAAATTCTAAGATAAGTTATATTCTCATAAATAAATTTACCTTACAATCTCAAAAAAGCTATGTTCTCGAACATTATGATTGGTAGGAGTTAAAGGACCCACTTGAAGGAAAATAAATAAAGAACGAATTAACCTTGTTCGTTAAAAAGAAAAAGTGTAATTCCTCGACTTATCCAAAACCGTCTAAATTGGAAACAAGGAAATCAACCTCTTCCATTTCAGTTGAGTTGAACCAAACAAGGGGAGGTTAATGGTAAATACTTTATGCAGGAGAAAAGAATGAACAAGTTCTTGTCCCCTTTGTTGAACTAAACAAGGTCTGCAAGACATTGTACTATTGTAGTCACTACAGGTGGTTAACCAAAGAATCCTAGTTGGTTTTTCAAAATATTGTTCTTGAAACCTAAAGAGAACATCAAGCCTAGAAGAAAGAATTTAAGCATCAATATGAAAGAATAAAGGATATTACTGTGGATCTCTCTTTTGAGCACTGGAAGGCAGTAATTGTGTGGTCGCAAGCCCCCTTGAAAGAGAGAATTCCTGTTCAAAACAAGATGTTGTGGGGTGACAGTTGCTGCAACAAATCCTTTAAAGAATGATAGAAAGGTTAAATTAGCATTTGAAAATGGAAGGTCAATAAAATTCAAAAGGGTGGATAAAGTAGAAAAGACTACCTTCAGCGCACGACTCAACAAACTTTACAGCATCCATGGTGGTAACATGCTCCATCACGACCTTCAATCGTGGAAATTTCTGCACCAAAGGCCTTAGAACCGTTTCAATGAATACCTTTTCTCGATCAAACATGTCAACCTCAGGATCGGTAACCTCTCCATGAACCTGCAGTCAAATGTAATACATAAAAATCTTATAAATGAAGTTTTTTCAAGCAAAATGACCAAAAAATAAAAACACAAGATTTGTCAGAACATTTGGATGAAGAAAAAGACACGAATAGGGTGGGTCATAACAGTTAAAATGCTGAATCTTTGTTATAGCAACCCAAGATAAACTGAAACTAGAAAAGTGACTAGCATAGGCAAAGAAATGATAAAAGAAGGTTCAAGGAACAAAGATCAACATTTCTATTTGAAATCAAATGTAACAATAATCTTAAAAATCAGTGCACTAGAATATGTTGATAAGAGACTTGATGAGATCAATTCTAGCAGCCTCCATTATCCAATAAGCAGAGCATACGAAAATTAAAAACAATCAAGTGACTGATCTGTTATGAAATGCTAGTCCCAACTTAAACTGATAACAAAAACAGCTGTCAATGGGCTCATACATTCTCTGAGTCGGATGAGAGGCTGACATATTGCCCCTCTTTCTCTGTAACTTTTTCGGTGATATATATGAGTCACCAACACCATACAGCAGAATTAACCAACAAAAAATAAAATAATAATAGCTGTCATTGTAAATCTCAATGATGAGCAAATATTACCATCAGAATGTTGAAGATAATAAATCTGTATTAACACCTTAAATAGGGTGAAAAGTAACCAACAACTTAAGATTGTATGTTACTTCCTTTTAAGTTTTAACTGACCAATGCAAAGACAAAACTATGCACAGTGAAAAGTTCAATTCACATGGCAAAATTTGAGCATGTAAGTGAGTTTGCTGCGGACTTGTGCAGTAAGCATGCTTTTTGCACCGTATCTTGTATGCAGCAAGTGACACAAACTTTTGCATCTCCATTTGAATACTTCTAGTGATTTTCCGCATGGTGAAATTTTCTTCTATTGATATATTATCTTTTTATTCCACTTGTGTACAATATGGCGAAAATATCAGTACCGAGTGCCCTATTCTTGAGTGCATCAAGCTTTTGTCTTTTCTGTCAAAAGGCGAAGTGCTTTTAACCTTAAATTGTTAAACCTAAAGCTAGCACAAACATAAAGAGACAAGTTTAAAAGTGCAGCTTTCTACAATGATAAAAAGCAATTTGGGGTTGGTAAGGTTAGCATGTAATTCGAGCTTATGAAATGCTCTAGCGGAATAGAAAGAAATGCTTAGCACCAAGTTTAGCATCAAGTTACCAGTAGAGGCATATTGTGCTCAACCATTTCTTGTAGAACTGGTAAACACTTCCCGAAGAGATCGGTCACTCCATCTTGAGAATTTGTCGTGGCACCAGCTGGGTACAACTTCACACCAAATACAACCTGGCTCTCTCCTGCGTTACTAGTCTCATTATATTAGAAATAGTGCACAAAAAATAGATAAAGCGCAACAAAAAGAAAAGGACGATACTTTGATTTCATGGGGAAAAAATACAAACATGAGTCATTCACATTGGAAAAAACTGCACCCAGACGGCAACACGTAATCAGTTGAACTTAAGTACTACAAATTTGACATGTTTAAATTTCTTCACAAGTCACAAGAGAGTACAGCCTGGCTTTATAAAGGACAAGAGACTCGTAATACTGACTTCAAATTTCAAGGATTATGATTGGATGTGAAAGTAGACATAATAAAAAGACCCAAAAGAAAAGGTTGGCATAACAGAGAATCAGGCCTTCAGTTTTAATGTCTCGAGAATACATTGGAAATTACACTTCACTGAACCTTAGGTGCAATTTTTTTAATTTTTTATCTTTTACAAATATCTAAAAAGCCAAAGCACCCAAGTAAAGGATTCTAGAAGCAAAGAAACAGGGTAAATCTGGCTCCTGATTAAATTTGAAGAGAACTATAAGGTCTTACGATCGAATTTTAAACTAAACTTCCCTGACCCCCTAGAGTCATTTATAAAACAAACTAAATAGGATGCTAGAAGCAGGGCTGCAGAAATAATAGCTTTTGATTAACCATAGATATAAATTGTCACAATAGCAAACGACATCATTAGCTTTAAGATGAGATTTTAACAAAGAATTACAATGTCTCTTAAAGTTCAACTCTACCCAAAAGTTTCACCAAATTGGCTTTCTAGTGTTGCCTTTCCCGTCACAATCTTGTTGATGCTTATATACAACTGGTATCATTCACTGCAATATATTTTTTGTTTCCTAAGATATATGATAGAAGAATGTCATACACACTGTGTACGCAGTCACAATATAGAAGAATAACATCTAATATTATTTTAAACAAAAGATATTTCCAGATCAGAAGTATATCAAACTTACTTGCTAGTTTGATTTCCATAGGACTGGTTGTATCAGTCAAATAAAGTGTCATGAGAGGATTGAAATCACTATGAGCAGGCAAAGATTTCAATATCGCCTCCCGATATTCTACAGCAGCAGCAGTGGTAGTGATAGGAGGCTTCAAATTTGGCATGACTATTGCCCTCCCAAAGTGATGTGCGCTTTATCAAATAATGCAACACAAACAACTCAAAATCAAGATAGAGAAACCAAACTTACAAAGTGGGACCAGTAAAATAGAAACTAAACATAAAGTATAAACTGAATCACAATCAGCTACTCAATGTTGATTGGTGTCCCACACCACCAGATGAAGTATTTAAGTAAAAACCTGTGAGGGACAACTGCCTCTAGAACGTCACCATCACGGAGATGAAGATGCCAATCATCAGGTCGTGTGATTGAATGCTCCATTTTTGCACTGTAGGCTTTTAACGAGCTTTTCCGTCCAAAACTAGCAGCTGATATATGTGAAATCTGAATAACAATGATATGATTTGATTAAAGACGTCTGATTTTTCCAACTCAAATTTGGAATCTCTTAATAGAGCCCCCGGAAATCCAGAAAATTAAAGTTACTGATTATAGAGCTGATAGGTTCATAAATTCTTATGCACTACTCTGGGCCAAGGGAGGTTATATATCTTGTATCTAACACATTTAGTCATCAGCGCAAGGCAAGTGTTTCTCCACAAAGACAACTGTGTTGCTTGGACTCTTCAAAATCGTAGACAGGTGCATATCGGTTATTCCAAAATAGTGTATTTCGGTGAATCTGAAACACTTTTGGAGAGTCCGAGCAACATCTTATAAAACTTACTCTACGAATAAACAGAATAAAATAAAATATGAAGCTGCAAACTCCCTTTCTAAGAGTGTTATTACATACATTGCACGGGGAGAATAAGGCCCTCATCGCTCTAGAATCTGGGACAACTGCTCCTTTGGAAGCCAGCATTCTTAACTGTTGAATTAAAGGGGGGAGAAAAGAGAGGAATTTAAGGAAGAGGATACTGATACTAAGTATAATATTTTGATACTAGAAATTTATTTCTACAAAAAGGGGAATATGGTGCCACTGCGAAAATAGAAATCATGGGGTTATCTTTTTCCTTTTTTGTGAGATTAACTACGTATTTTATTTTTTATTATAATGGTGAGGATGTTTTTATTTAATACGATTTGGGTCATATTAAATAAGTAATGGATAATTTTGAGTAGATTGGGACTTTTTCGACAATATAAGAGGGACGGGTGACAAACTTAAATAACCGCATAATATAATGAAGGGTAAATTGAGAGGTAATTTTGACCTTTTTTGAAATAATGTAAATGTACTTGTACAATTTTAAAAATTAATAGTGAATTCGAAAAACAAAGAATAAGCAGCTTTTCAAATTTGAAATGAAATTCACGTAAAGTGAAAAAAGATGCATTAGATATATCAGGAAATCATATATAGATTCAAATTTTAGCAATAGAGAATAAGAAGCAGCTCGTAAGACAACAAACAAAATGTAAATCCGTAAAACACATAGGGGTAATAGGAGAACTCCATCACCAAGCACGAAAGAGCAAAGATAGGTGGAGGAAAATAACCTTGAATTAAATGCTTAGTCGATTCTCTTTTTCAGCTTTGAAGTGTATTTTGACAGCGACAGAGATGGAGCTAAGAACAAAGCTAAGAAACGGAAGGATTATGCAGTGTTTAGGCTTTAAGTTGTCGTGGGTTATTTGGCCCAACTCATGCACAAAAGGACCCGATTGGCTTTTTTGGGGTGGGGCCCACACGATACAACAGACGAAGGGAAGAAAATGGCTTCCTTTGATTCCTTCGCTATGGCCAGCGACGAATCTACGGCAACGGCGGCAAGTTCTTCGTTCCACGCCGGCGACTACTCCGCCGTTGACACGCTGCCTTATGAGGAAGTTACAGTACATCACGTTTCTCTCACAGTCAACAATTCCGATCCCTACGGGTTCGGGTCGGATCAGTCAACTCCTTTTGTTGACTCTGAGCTCCGATCGCGAATGGAAACAGTAAACCTTACGATCTCGGTGAAGGTTCTTTAGGAATTTTCAGCTCCGATGGACCGGTCAAAATAGAGCCAATCTAAAATTATTTAGAAGATTTTTTAAAAAAAAATAATCGCTTGAAATATAGTAAGATAAAAGATAATTATATTTTGCTAAAAGTATAATTTGTAACTATATATTATACGAATTGTTTATGTATATTTATTAGATTATATATATATATTTGTCAAAAAATTATATATATATATATATATATATATATATTTGTTTATCTGGCGAGATCGAGAGAGAAAGGGGAGAAGCAAGCGATAAAAAGC
>JAABOM020000049.1:15452851-15471794 GCA_011800125.2 Solanum clarkiae | reverse complement strand
GGTAGCGGTAAGGTCTGCGTACAATCTACCCTCCCCAGACCCCACTAGTGAGATTATACTGGGTATGTTGTTGTTGTACAAATTTTACTACACTTTTTGAATATAGTTCACAATAATTTGAGCTAATTGAAGAGCCAGTCCAGGAAGTTATAATCCAAGTATATCGAATTATCATGTATAGTGTATTTGTTTGTTTATTTAATTTTTATATATTTAAGTATTTGGTCAAAATTAAATTGCATGAATATAAAATCAAGTTAAATTATACGTTTATTTATTATGTTTTTTATATTTAAAATAATGAAAAAATGGAAAAGCATGAGTCATAATAATTCAGTCGAAGGAGATAAACACGTGGCGTTGAGATTTGACAGTTCATTGGGTGATCCTTATTTCTAAGACTAATAAGATGCTTTCTATGCAGATAGACTTTCCAATTTAAATTTGTCGCAATTATTCAATCGAGTTACAATTTTTATCTGCTTTTGATTGATTTCTTTCCCATTATCTTCTTAATTAAAATTGTTCAAAGTGAAATCAATTTTTTTCTCAGTAAAATTATACCACTCTTTAGTTGAATCATGTTAGAATTGTTAAAAAAAAAAAAAGGAATTTGAATTTACTAGTTTTCGCATTACTATGAGAGTTTAATTCTTCATCAAGTAGATTTCCCTCTCATTTTCTCTCACCCTAATTAAATAAAAAAAGTTTTCACGAATCAATCTAATTAACTTAATTAAAATTAAATATATAAAAATTTGAAGTACTAAAATTAATTTATAATAGAATAAAATGAGTCACTTCCAAAAATATTCGAGTGGTACTGGTATCCCCCAGCTAACTAATTTGGGACTGTCGAATTTGTTTCAGATTAATAAGGAATATTTGTTTTTTGTTTTTTTTTGCTTTTTCTTTTTATCTTTTAATTTAATTTTGTAAGTATTTGTAGTTGAAAATACACGACTTATGACAAGGGGGTGTTTTTTCTAAAGTGATGATGTTGCATGTACATAGTGGAGAGATGATGATGTAGCACTTACACGTTATTTTTTGGTGCCAAAATATAATTAATAATACAAAAGCTAATCAACGATATATACATGCTATATAAACTGTACATATAGCTTCCTTTATAAAATAAGTAAGAATTATTCTTTTATAGTTGAATTATGAATCTTGGTCTGAATTATGAACTTTTAGGAATTAGGACATCAAACACTACTGCAACTGCTTTGTGGACATAAGATAGTTGAAGTATGAACTTTGTGGACATGAATTGTATAATTGATCTTTTTTCTTAATATAAATAAAAAGCCCATTGAGCATTTATATATATATTTAATATATATATGTGTGTGTGTGTGTGTTATTTCAGTATGGTATATGGTATTTCGCTATTTATTTTTTGAATACCAAATATCATAATAACCATATCATGGTATAAAAAATTTCGATTGACTGGGGACTCGACCTAACCTCTAACTCAAGGTGAAGTTGGCTTGGGGCGAGTTTGATTATAGAGGTTTTGGGGTTTTGAATTATGATTATGCCAAGATTGAATCAAGGATCGAATTCTGAGTCTAGGTCAAATTCTAAAATAAGATCAAATTTGTGTCTCGAGTTAGTGTTAGGATCGATCAAATCTCGAGGGAGAGGTTCAAGTCCGTGCTAGAGAGAGTGGGGATTGGAGTGAGTACTATTATATCTAACCAAATTATGTCTGAGTGTTTTGTAGATAATGTTTTCTCTTAACTAACCAAAAATCTGAATATTTATGAATTATTTTTCTCTTTCTTTTGTTTGTTGGCTAAATAGTAATTATACTTTACTTTCTTTTTTCTGAAAAGTCCCTTTTCCTTCACCAATTTAAGAATAAATAAATAAATATAGGTAAGGAAATTATTGCATGTGCACCCAAAATAGTCCTATCAAATGTTCAAATCCCAGTCCAGAGTAAATACCGTACTAGTATCACAACGGTATTTCGAAATTGAAAAACACAAACGGAACTCTTTTGGCCCCACCTAATAAAAAAAACAACCTTTCCTTTTTTTCTTCATTTATTACTCGATTTTCCTCAATTATTGAGGTAGCTTTTGATTTTAAAAGTTTTTAATTTTGTTTTACTAGTCTTTCCAAAATTATATTTTTAATGGAAAAATAGTGTACTTTAATACGTTTTTGAAAAGGAAATTGACATTAAGTAAAATAATTTAACATGTATCATTTAATGATGATTTAATAGGATTAAAAGAAACAAGCAATATTACAAATCTTATAACATAAATTACATAAATACATCTAAAAGATCTTGAATTGCTTCATCACTATCTTAAGATCTCACTAAAAATATTACTTAGAAAGATCCTTTTATCGATAAAATTTAAATTTAATATGAATACTCTGTATATTGAAATAGAATAACATACTTTTTTTTTACAAGTATATTAAAAATATAATTGATCACATCTTAAAAAAAAAAAAAATTTATCATCACTTTATAATTTTGTACGAGGGAGTAGAGAGCTAGGAAAATGGATTGCTTCATTTTATACACATATAATATTCAATGAAATCTACCTTTGGTCTCTAAATAATTTTATAAAATCAAAATTATTTTTAAATCTAATTTATGCCGTTTCAATTTGTCAAAATCGGATAAATACTTTACTAAACCAAACTGATTTGTTTCCTAATAGTAGTATGCCATGCACCAAAGCACTAAATAGGACGAATTATTATAAAGAATGTGTAATTTAAAGTAAAGTTAAAAAAATAAATTAAAAAAATTAAAATAAGGAAATTACGTATTGATAATCTTATTGATTCCTGTCACCAGCTACTTTTGCTCGTATTTTTACCATTACTGGCTAACTGCTACTTTTACTTGAGAGATTGACCAAAAATTCAAACTTATCCTTTTCTTTTTGTTTCTTTGTGTCTGGTAGTGAAGTACTATTGTCAAAAGAATCCATATTTGAAATTTGATTAATTTAAATATGAGTATTATATAATTTTATTTATAATAAAATTTTAATATAATGATAAATAATTTATATATACGAATAAAATATAAAAAAATATATTTTGAGTTTATTGATAAATATTATAGGTACATTTGTTCCTTCATTTTTCTCTATTTATCTTTGTGACAGTTTCATGTTTGAAGACGGACACTCTCAATAATTTTTCTTTTTAAGAATCCAATTAAAAACTCAAGGCCTCAGAATGATTTTCGAGTATCCTATCGCGAACCATCTTCTATGTTAATTGTCAACTTATTCATCAATGTACGAGTAATCAAGTACCATTAACATAAAGGTTCAAAGTTTTTTTTCAGTTAGAAGGACGAATAATCCAGAAACAATCTTCCTACTAGAAAATCTATGCTCTTAACTACTCCAGGTTATTCTTATTTTTTTAAATAAATAATCAATCAAAGTTGGGGATTCAAATCTATAATTATTTAATTATTAATCAAAATCATAGCAAAAGACTCGAGCAAAGAAAGATACCCAAAAAGAGAAGATTTTTCAAATTCCCCATCATTATTTGATGCTAAAAACAAAAACTAAACTCTTTTGCTTTTCTTTCTTCTCTTGCAAAAATGTCCCAAATTCCTCAGCAAAATTTCCAAGATTCTTCACTTTTCTCCATCTCTTTCTACAGAGTATACAAATTTATATAGTTTTGTTTTTGCCCTGGTAATTGTTTCTCTCTCTAGCCCACCTCCTTATTCTTACAATTTCACAAACACCCATGAATCTCTCTCTTCTGCTGAAAAAAAAAAAAATAAACACTACCCATTTCTGCTCTGTTCAGCTCATAACTGGTTGTCTCAATTTCTGCAAAAACAATTACATATAAACAGAGAGTAAAACAGGGGTTAATGCACATGTTCTACTTCTGGGTGTGTGTGTTTGTGAGGTGAGCGGCAACTTCTATCGTTTTCTTTAAGGAAGCTCTCGTGAAGTTCATGTGGAAGTATGGTAAGATTGAAAAAGAGATCTGAGAAAAAGTAAAGCAAAAAACAAGAGACTTTTTATGATAGCAACGGGTCACTTGCTGCTTAATTAGTTTCCCTCTTGATTCAGGTGAGTGTTAGTGTTCCTCCCAACTTTTGCTTTTTTTGTCAGAATATACGGTGACCCTTTACTTCTATAAGCTATTTAAAGCTTGAAAAGTTTCGGTTGGTTAGTTTTCAAGAAGAAAGGTGGAGTCTTTGTGCTCTAATTGAGATGGGTTTTCGTTTTTCCTTTGTTTTCTTTGTTGGGTAGTAAGCAAAGAATGGCAGCAGGCTATGGGTTTGTGGAGGTTTTGGATTTTTAATGGCTAATGTTTTGTTGTAAGATTTTTCTGCTTTGGAGTTTTAGCCGTTACTGGACGTGAGATTCGTTTGGTGGGAAAACGTATAGTGATTTTTGGGGTTATTTGATGGTTTTGGAAGGTAAATTTGTTTGATTTGGTCATTATTGGTTGGTTTTTGGGTGTTAATAGTGAGATAATACACTGATGAATTGGTTGTCATTTTAAGTTGGACTTTCCAGATTGAGAAGATTTGGGACAGATTTGGAGAGAATGATGCATTTGTTGATGTCTAACCATAATTCAAGAATATTTCTGGTTTTGGATCAATTTATGTACTGATCATGACCAGGGCTGTCCGTGACCGGATTCTTAAGGATGCAAATGGAAACATTAGTGATCACCTACGAAATCACATACATTTGACAAATTGTATTCATTTGAAGAACCACATGCATAAGCATAGCCCCATCTTGGCTGATAGGTCTCTTATGAGGGACCTTGTCGTCCTTCAGAGGTCAAGGTCCTTAAGAGATCCTTCTGCAAGTCCACCCTCATGGCAATCTCCTTCAGTTGTTGATGCTCTTCTTAAAAGAAGTGAAAGGGATGCTGTTGTGAGCAATGATAGGCGGTCTGTAGACACAGATCGACCTAGGGATGGTAGAGGTTTATCCGGAAACTCGCCTCTTTTAGCTGGACGATCATCGTCTAGAGTAGCTTCTGCAGAGATTAACAAGCATAATACTGAACGGCTGGCAGGGGCTCCAAGTGACCGAAGTAGCAAGAGTGGAGTTCGAGAACGGAGGAGAGTAAGGAGAGAAGAATCAAGCCATAGGAATCTGGGAACTGACTTCATTGTTGAAAAAGATGAGCGCCCGGATGATGGAAATGATTTAGTCCGCAATCTTGTTTCAGAGAACTCTGAACAAAGGGATAGAATTAGCAATGAAGCAGAGAGGCAGAGGCATGATGATCGAATAAGGACCCTCTCTGAGCAATTAAATGATGTTCCAATTGACAGTGATGGGGTAGCTTCTTCTAACATTCATGCTCGTGGAAGGCATACTCATAATGAGAAAATTGCAGAGCAAATGGAGGCAACAACTCGTGGCAATGGCAGAGCAAAACGGCGTAAGTTTCGAGGGACAAGAAGAACTCGGACTTCTGTTCCTTCAAGAGATGCTCTTGCCCACAATGAAATGTCTGTGGCCTCAAATTCATTAGGTCAAGCTTCAGCACACCAAAAATATCCCGCAGAAGATGGCTTTGAAGAGTATGTCAACCAAAATGTAACAAAAGATCCAAGGAATGGGTGCGGAATTCCTTGGAACTGGTCAAGGATTCATCATAGGGGAAAATCATTTCTTGACATGGCAGGTAAGAGTTTATCTTGTGGGTTGTCTGACCCAAGGTCAAAAAGAAGTGCTGGTGGTCCAAGGGGGAGGGATGCTGCTGATATGCCAATAATGTCTGAATACTCGAGTTCATCTAGTAAATCTGAAGCAGAGGCGTTGCCCTTACTATTTGATGCTTCAAATTCTCAGGGCAGTTCAGACCATCCTGCTTGGGTTCATGATTATTCGGGGGAGTTGGGTATCTATGCTGACAATTTACTAAAGCAAGAACTTGACTCGGATCTTGCTTCAGAAGCTAGATCAGGTGAGCAACGCAAATTTCGTAGGCATGGCAATAGTAGGCACCAGAGTCTAACACAAAAGTATATGCCAAGAACCTTCCGGGATTTGGTAGGACAGAATTTAGTTGCACAAGCTCTTTCAAATGCTGCTGTTAAGAGAAAAGTTGGCTTGCTTTATGTTTTCTATGGGCCTCATGGAACAGGAAAGACCTCATGTGCCCGCATTTTTGCAAGGGCATTAAATTGCCAATCCATTGAGCATCCCAAGCCTTGTGGTTTTTGTGATTTTTGCATTGCACATGACATGGGAAGGAGTCGAAATATAAGGGAAATAGGTCCTGTGAGTAATTTTGATTTTGAGAATATGATGGATCTTCTTGATAATATGATTGTCTCAAAACAACCATCCCAGTATAGGGTTTTCATTTTTGATGATTGTGACACGCTGTCTCCTGATTGTTGGAGTGCTATTCTAAAGGTCATTGATAGATCCCCTAGGCGAGTCGTTTTCATCCTTGTATCCTCAAGTCTTGACGTCTTGCCTCATATAATCATATCTAGGTGCCAGAAATTCTTTTTTCCCAAGTTGAAGGATGCAGATATCATCTACACTTTGCAATGGATTGCAGCCAAGGAAGATCTTGAAATCGAAAAGGATGCACTCAAGCTTATTGCATCAAGATCAGATGGATCATTGAGAGATGCAGAAATGACTCTTGAGCAATTGAGTTTGCTTGGCCAGAGAATCTCTGTCCCTCTTGTCCAGGAGCTGGTACAATTTCAAGCATTTCATCTTATAAAAACTCCAGGAAGTTCTTGCTTTGCCGACCAAGATCTCATACTTTTTTGCTGATGCATTTATTAAAGTTATCTTATGATCCCACTTGGACTTTATTTGAGTTACAAATTATCATATGAAATTTCTAAATCAAGATTAAAACATTTTGTGAGAATCATGTTTTTTTTCTTCTCCCTTTACTCGGTGGAGACTTTACTCAACATGCTTTGATTTATCATAGTGCATCTTTTGTCAAGTGGATGTTGACATTCACAGCATTAGAAGGACATTTTAGTTTTTCATTTTTTCCTTTTACCTAAACTATGCTTTCAGTAAGAGGGTGGCATAGGATTAATTGCTGTTTGATCTCATAATTTTTTACAAAGCTTTAGATAAATGATGTGTTTTCTTGCACACACATGTATTTGATTATTTCAGTGTGAAGAGGTTAGGCGTCTTAGACTAATTAAACTATTATCTTACACTTCAGGAAGAAGACTAGTCTTCGGTAAGATAATATTATTCTTTGGTTATTGGAGGTTTTAGCATATGGCTACCATATCAGTTTATAATGCTGCCGAAGAAGTACTAGGAATCTATGACATGAACTTAACTGGTTGTCCAAGTATATGATAGAAGTCGAGGTGCATATTTTTTGGTCAATGAAGTGGATTGAGAACCATGAGGTGTCAGGTTCAATTCCTGGCGGAGGCAAAAGCAATAGCCATCTGGTGGATAGAGTTACTTGGTGTTTGTGCTGGTGAGAGGTAGCAGGTACCGATTAGTCGAAGTGTGTGCAAGCTAGCCCAATACAATGGTTATAAAAGATAAACCTAGGAGCATATTTGAATGTACTTTAAGCTTTCTATAGAACAAAAATTGCCTCTAAAGGACTGGTAATTGTTTTTCGGATAATAACATTGAGATACTTAGAAATGACATTTAGTATGGTTATTCTTTGATGAAGAAGTGGAATATCCTTTATTATAATTATTTTTTCTTGCCTTTATGGATACTTTTATGGAGAATTACACTAATTAACAGAGAGGATAGCATTGTTTTATCTTCTTCCATACATTGCTTAGTTACTATATTTTGAAATTGGGTATGCAATACAAACTTTTTAATAACTTTTGTGACTTGGTTATTACAGGTTGGACTTATATCCGATGAGAAATTAGTGGACTTACTTGACTTGGCATTATCTGCAGACACTGTCAATACAGTGAAACATTTGAGGGATATCATGGAATCTGGTGTTGAACCGTTAGCTTTAATGTCACAACTTGCTACAGTCATAACTGATATACTTGCTGGGAGCTATGACTTCACAAAAGAAAGGCCTCGGAGGAAGTTCTTTCGACGCCAAGCAAGTAAGTGACCCATAATTTGGTTATTCCGTAATAAGTGAGTTATTCATTCGGATTTGGGTACTGTGTAATAACTCACAATCGCCAGACAATACATATTGCATTTCCCTAAATAAGTCTTCTAACTAAAAGTTTAATCAACTTTGCTTGTGAAACAATTTGCAAAGAGGACCTTATATGACATCCTCCAATTTAACTAATTGCCTCTCATTCTCTTTCAATATTCTCACAGGAATTTGAACTATATATGCCATTTTAATCAGATTATTCTTCTAGTTCAACTCTTACTTTCCTCTATTCTTTGGTTGCAGTATCAAAACAAGATATGGAAAAACTGCGTCAAGCTCTGAAAACACTATCTGAAGCTGAAAAGCAGCTGAGAATGTCAAATGACAGACTTACCTGGCTGACAGCTGCATTGCTGCAACTTGCTCCAGATCAGCAGTATATGCTGCCCAATTCCTCAGCAGACACTAGTTTTATTCAAAGTCCCCTAGGCTTGAATAATGCAGGGGAAACAGAGAGACCCAGGAAAAGCAATGTCGAGCATGCTGAAATGCTACACAAAGACAGAGGGTTCCCATCAAAAGGTAGAGTAGAAAACTTTCAAGCTGGATGTTCTAGTGATATTTACTCCGACTCCAGGATGAAAGGGGTTTACATTGGTGGAAAAGGGCATAATGGAGCTGGAGTATTTACTCAAAAAGCATATAGCGTCTCTAGTGATAAAAATAGAACAAGCAGTGGCCAGGCTACAGCTAAGTTGCACCGGGATATTGAAGAAATGTGGTTAGAAGTACTTGAAAATATCAAAATAAATGGCTTAAAAGAGTTTATGTATCGGGAAGGGAAGCTTACCTCAGTCAGCTTTGGAGAAGGTACAATTCATTTAGTCTCGTACGAACATCATTAGCTATGTCTTATGGTCATGACTAGTGAAATGTTCTTAATTGTTTTCATTGCTTTGTCATTTGGTTATTATTAGAGAATTTTCATACTTATATTCATTTTTAGGCATTTCAACCGCATGTTTAATCAGCAGGTGAAAAGCAGAAGAATTTTCTCTGCCAGATCAGTTTAACACAGAATACTATACTTTAATTTTAAGTATACCAATCAACATTAGCTTAAAAAAGATAATCTTGATTATTTTAAATTATTACGGGCCTGCACTCTTTTAAGGAAAGGTTATGGAATAGATCCAAGAGAAGAGCTTCCTTTATCTTATTCAGGAGCCAATATGTGATTGGGCTTTCTTGGGAAGACCTGTCTGTTCAAGTTTCTTGGATGTTATCGTTTGTTTCCTTGTCAATAGAGATCATGAGCATATATTTCTTTGTTTGTGTGAGGAAGATGGAATTGACTTGGAACCAAGTAATATGAAGAGGGAACCTTTGAAATTGACTTGGAACCAAGTAACATAAAGAGGGCACCTTTTGACAGGCTTATATGGTTTGAACACTTCATGTCAAAGCCTAGTTGCAGCCAGTAGTAGCCAGGGGCAGACATAAAGTGTGAGTTATAGGTTCATCCAAACACCAATAGATTTGGCTCAGAACTTATGAGTTTAAAAAATCACTGAATAAGTACAGATAAGTGATTTCGAACCCATTAAATCAAATACGATGTGATAGAACCGCAAACTCGAACCCGTACAGTTCAAATTCTGGATCCGCCTCTGATATAGCAGGCTGCTGATTCCAAGATTGCTTTTAATGCTTCAATGCATCAGAAATGTCTAATTTTTTATTCCCTTATTCTTTTGAATCTCCCTCTGTATCTGTTTATCTCTTGGTTACCTGCTTAATTTTACATCTATTTGACAAATTTAATGCATTACTAGTCTTTTTGAGTATTACTCTTGCACTTTTCAGCTTGGTTTCCGTTGTAATTCCATATTCATTCTATTGTAAGCTTTCCTTTTGATTGGCATCTAATTTTTTTAGTTTTGGACTTCCTATAACCCAAACATAATATGAACATAAAATTTCATTCTGACTTGTAGCAATATTGAGTCTTCTGGAATATGAGTGTTATTCTAGAGTTGCTTATCCCATGACTTGTGAGAAAGGGAGGGAGGGAGGGACGGACTATTGAAAAGTTATGTTTCATGTACTGTGCAGTTGTGCCCCATTGTTTAAATGTTTCCCGCTTTTTGTTGGAACAACTGTAAAATACTGATCTGTGGGGCTTCATTTGTAGATGTTATTCACACTCATCTAATGTGTTAATTTTGTTGCAGCTCCAACTGTGCAGTTACTGTTCAGCTCACATCTAACAAAATCCAAGGTAGAGAAATTCAGGGGTCATATTTTACATGCTTTTGAGTCTGTTCTTGGGTCCACTGTGACAATAGAAATCAGATGTGAATCGGGGAAAGATGGCAGGGCTGGACCAATTATGTTGTCAGCACCGCATGGTGTATCTCATATAGGTACAAATCCTAGCATTTATGGTAATGGGGTGAGAATGGCAGGTCCTGATGACAGAGAAGGTTTAGCTTTCGCAAAGCTCGACTCGAGAGGAATAGGTGGTGGCGAGATAGTTGAAGAAGAAGCTTCTCCAAGAGAATTGAAACACAATGATCAGATTGACAACACAATGTCAATTGCCAAAAATTCATCCACCTCCATTCCTGAACGAAGAAACATTGGGGATAGAAGCCAGAGTTTGAGCTTAGTTAAGAGCAAGGTATCTCTTGCTCATGTAATTCAGCAGGCAGAAGGATGCCCACGGCAAAGTAGCTGGTCAAAACGCAAGGCTGTTTCTATCGCTGAAAAGCTTGAACAAGAGAATTTGTATGTACCTCTTTCCCCATCCTTCTTGTACTACCCACATTGTATATCAGATTGTATATATGCTCAGATGTGTAACCATTTTCACATTCATTTGCTTGAAGAGAGAGATAATTAAAACACCTAAAACTAGCCTATGTCTTATACGTTGTGTTGTGACTTTATATAGTAGTACAGATGCAGAAAAGAATTAGAGAGTACCCTACTGATTACTTGGTTGAGGAGACATAAGAGTGGATATTTTGTATTATATGAAATGTGGAACTGATGAAGCAGCCCCTCCATCCTTCACTTGGTGGTGGATGGACTGATACACATGCTAGACAAACACACTCCATTCAACTTAGTGTTGACCTGTCATCAGTTATCAACTAAGACGCCATAGAAAATGTTACTAGCTATCTACACTTCTTCAGAAGTGTAGTTAGACCTTAAGAGTATAACATCAAAACTTATGGCCCCACTTCTTTTTTCTTGGAATAAGTACTCTTACATTGCATAGTTCTTACGGAAGGTATAACTGAATTACTTGATATTCAGTTGTTGTTGGAAACAGCGTTAGTGTTCCTCTTTTAATTTGACTATTCTCATGTAGTAATTTTGATATTCCTTCTCTCCAGGAGATTAGAAGCAAGGTCAAGGAGCTTGCTTTGTTGGAAGGCTAAAAGAGTCACCCGCCGACAGGTAAACAGATTTGAAAGTCTATTGTCTTTTTCAATGCATTTGAGAGTCTTTTAAATGTTTTCGACACGTCTTAGACTTTTCGAGTTGTATGTCAACATAGTTTGCTTTCATTCTGCCACAAATTGGAACTTGACATACTGCATTAAAAGAGATGCAAGTGTAAGCAAGTATGAAAATGTTTCACTTTGTAACATGTCAAACCAAGATGCTTCCTTGCCGGCTGCCTTGTCTTACATTAGCTATTATAATGGACCATGAGCAAAAATCTCTTACGCACCCCACCCCCCACCCCAAAAAAAGAAGTCTAGCAAAGGAGTATAGTGGGATGCGTTGTATGCACTCATTAAAAGCAGGCCCATTATCCATCAATTCTTCTTTTAGACTATGATGTCTAGGCTAGCTTGGGGTATCTCGACTATTCTACAAGGTGCCTCTATCCACAGGTATCGAGTAACTCTACCAAGGCTTAGGTAGATGAAAAGAACTCACATGGTGTTTTTCGCCTTCATGGAGATTTGTACTTGAGAGTTAGTGAATTTCCTACCATTTCATTGACCATTAGGCCTCGTCCTTGCTTCGGCTATTGCACATTAGCAAAAATCTCTGCCTCCTCCCCCTGAAGAGTAACGTAGAGAAGGAATTAGGTAGGACAATTGCACATAATTTTCTTTAAAAGCTGTCATGATTTCGAATATAAAAAGGCCTTTAAAGACCATCATACTATATATAAGCTATAAATAGCAATTTTCGAGTTAGTGGTGACATTGCTTTATGCCCCACACAGTTTTGATTGCTGGCACTGAGGCATGATGCTGAAGGACAGACTTTTCCCTTTATGGAAAGATACTCCTAGTGGAGTAAATGGGATTCAGTTTAATGCTATTGGTTTCACTTGTAGCTTCTTAGTTCTTTTGTTGTATGATTTGGAAGAGCTTGAGGCTTTACACCAACTTTTTGCTGCTTATTGCATATTCAAGAAAAACTGTCTCATTAGCAAATTTAGTAAGCCTTCTGATTTAGTTGAAGGTATCAGTTAACTGAGTCATTTACATGCAGCTTTCGCGATTGAAAACAAGAGGTAGGAGGCCAAAGAGCTTACTGAGGTACGTTTCTTGCGGGAAATGTCTCTCTGGCAGGTCTCCAAGGTAGCAATGAATGTATCGGAGGGCGTAGGGACAGGACAGATTTCCACTTTTTTGTTTTAGTTCTACTATTTGTTCAAGTCAATCTTTTGTTTAGAGGGTCAATTTAATTTTTCCAATAATAAAGTAGAACATTATTAGTATATCTTTTTTTAGTTTCTAGCAATTTTCATTTTAGATGTCTAAAATAGTTCTCATGTGCTAAATTCTTCTAATTCTTTTGCAGTTATTGGGAACAAGTTCTTTTTATTCTTAGTTAAAACTTTTGTTCCAACATCATGCATTCAAAACTATCAATATCCTCTTAACTGTATAACTAAATCAATAAATTTAGTAAAGAAAAAAACTTGTTTCTCTTTGTTTCCTTTTTGTTGCGCTTCTATATCTTCTGTTGATAGTCATAGTTGCACTTGCACATTGTCCTATTGGACCAAATGTGCCTCTTTGTGGCAAACATAAAGGATTATATGTGAGCAAGATAAGATTTATGAGACAAAAAGTAAAGTAGATCCATAAATGAAGGACCATTTGAGTTTTTATCTCATTCTTGGCTGAAAATTTGAGTATAAATTTTTAACACAGCAGAAGCACTTTTTCTTTTACTCTTTTTTTTGGGAAAAAATTATGTAACTAGGCAAACATATGATATGTATTTACATTATATCATCATAATTTAAAAAAAAAAATCACTTTATAGTTATAGTTAGGGTTTTGTCACTATTGTTCTCTCCTCTCTCTCGCTTCTCTCCTTTCTCTCTGCAATTTCTTCGTAGATATATAATTACATATGTATAGCAGTTGCATATATATAATTAGTTTGACAGATATACATAGTCAATTCGACAGATGTACGTATACAATTCGCCTTTCTCCACTTTCTACCGTCTCTTGCTTGCCAATCTCCTTGCTCTCTCGATCTGCTCGCCTCTCTCTTCCCTCTCCCAGTCTCGCTTGCTAGATATACAAATACATATATATATTAGTTACACATATACAATTATTTGACAGATATACACATATAATTTGACAAATATACATATACAATTCATATCACTCATCCTTCTTTCGATGTTGCTCGCCTCTCTCTCTTCCCTCTCCAGTCTCGCTCGCTAGATATACAAATACATATGTATATTAGTTACACATATACAATTATGTGACAGATATACACATACAATTTGACAAATATACATATACAAATCATATCACTCATCCTTCTTTTGATGTTGCTCGCCTCTCTCCTCCTCTCCAGGTCACACAGCGGAAGTTGTGCATCTAATTATGTAAAATAGCTATTTGACCATATTAAGTTTCAAGCTTAGGCTATTTATGAAACATTCTATATTATATTTGTCAATTTTTTTCTTTTGCATGCTTCTTGGGAAATTATAAGTAAGAAGGATATTTTTAGGGGCATGCAGTCGGTTTGTTCCTTTTTAGTCAACATGATAAGGTTATAATCATTCAGAAAAATTACTTTCGCTTAATTTGATTAACATATCTCATAATAATTTGTTATTTTTTTAATCTATTTATGTGCATCTTAAATTTAGAATAATAAATGTTATGAACAAAGTTGGAAGAAATTTAATTATCTCCTCATTCTGTAAATTAACAACTATTTTAAAATAAATATTTTTGGTACATATGAAAACTAAAAAGGAACCGCTGGAGTATGTTGGGTTTCCTTTTCTGTATTCATTTTTTCCTCTTTTACCATGTCATAAGTAAATTGATTTTTAATTTTCTGTTATTAATCTTTGCGATTCATTGTCCATTCTTTATTTGTTTAATTTCTAAGACTATACCCCTAGTATTTTATTAGTTGCACTTGCAAGACTTTCTTTGTTAATTCTACATATTTAAAAATTTTAGTCACTTTTGTTTTGGTTCCAAAGGGCGCTTTCGCTTTTGGAATGACATAATTTTAGTCCCTTTAATATTCCAAACCATGTAACACGCTGGTTCTTACATATAGTCTGTCAACAAGGTATTATAAATTTTCATTGATATATTAAGTTAAATTTATAAGTCCAAATGAGCATCTAAGGGTAACATCTTACTTATCTCAAAAAATATATATTATATTCTAAATTAGTTGTTATATTGAATGATTTCTTCATACTTCCTCCCTTCTATATTAGTTGTTGACATTACTAAGAATATATGTCTCAAATATGTGTGTATATATATTAGTTGTTCATATTACTTAGAATATACGTCCCAAATATGTGTGTATGTATGTATATTCTCTTATTATATAAGAGACAATGTTGAAGCAGACATGTCTCCGTCGATGTGTCTACTTCATCAAGGGTATTTTCTTAGAAAATTTATGTTTTTATTTTACTTTAGTTTAGTTAGTCGTACTATTTTAATAAAATACTGGGACTCAATTGAGCTATGACCTTTAGTTTTAAATTCATATCCTTTAGTTATAGCTTTATTATTTTGAATGTTGATAATATTTGTGTATATTTTGTAATTGCTTTGGGTAAAAAATCAACGATCAATGACGAAAAATATTTGAATTATGGACATCTCAACAGACCTCTTCACATTAGATTTGCACGAAAAAGAGATAATTTATCACTACATAAATATATATTATAATATATTTTAGAGAAAAAATTTAAAATTGTTTAATAAGTGCCACTTAAAATTTATCAATAAATCATATTTATTAGGTATTTATTTCACACTTAGAGATTGTTTAATAGACTATATGAGCAAAATCCGCGAATGCATCAAGTATATTAGTAAATGAAATGATTTGATGTCATATAATTAATGTCACATAAAAATAAATTTATGAATGAATATAAGGCCCCATAGTACGAATTTTCGTAACTATTAATATACACACCACTACGATGGGTTATTTTTTTTGTTTTTTTTTTAAAAAGAAGGAAATCAATATATTTTTGGGTGTTTTATGGAGGACAGCTGAGATTGGAAAATTGAATGGTAGTTCTATATTTAGTTCAACCCATCAAATGGGTTTCATGAATCAAAGAGGCTCACATGGGATGCTTCTCCTACCTAGTCAACTAAAATATTGGCATAAATAAATATTCTAGATATGATCAAATTAATTAATGATTCTTCTGTTAACAAATTTAACGAACAATTGTCTCTATTTCATGTGAAATGTTGCATGTCAATTTGAAACTATACTTATTAAAAAGAGAAACTTAAATATTTTGTTCTTTTTCTAATTTTAATTAGAAAATATTCTTTACATCAAACACGTTCGAACTTCTAATCACTTTCTTATATATAGAGTTAAATGTCTTTCTCATATTGAACAAACCAAACTATAGAGGTACAACACATTTGATAACTCTTTTGGTTTTACTCTTTTGTACATATTTGAGTCAATTGGTTAGGTGAAGAAAAGGCAATAGCAAAATTAAATTACCCTTAACACGGACTATTATAGATGGCTACAATCAAATAAGGACAGGTTTAGTCTATTAGGTGTTTAAATTAAACAATAATTAATATATATTCTACGTTAAACACTTTTTTTTAATTATTATTTAAGTAATTAAATTTGCCCATTTTTAATCATCATGGCCGACCTCCCCACCCACCAATCTTGACTACAATGTGTATTTAGTGTACGGAGTTCAAATTTGAAGTAATAAAATTGAGTGACATTGTTCTTGAATCTTGTTTTGTTTTATATTAGTTGTTAGAAATTGTATTTGATTATTTGATTCTTTTATATTTAATTTGAGATATGAAAGTTAATAAATAAATTGTGTGATCTAAAGATACAACGTATCTTATTATTATATGCTTAATGTAATGACAATGTTAATTAATCGAAGTTATCGTCCATTCATATGATTCATCAATAGTTAATTGATATAGCGCAAGAAATAGCTCTAGCACGATTAGAAAGAATATATCGTTAACAACAATAAAATATTCTGATTCGGTGTTTGAATTAGCTTGTTTCAATTATTTATTATGTGATATTTATTGGGATAGAATATTTTCTTTTTTTTTTAAAAAAAAATCACCGTTGCTATTTTTTAGGGGAGTGTGCATTAAGTAAATATATTCTTGTATAACTTGCAATCACATATTAATTACAATCGATACGTATGGTGTGACAAGTTCGACTGAAAACGTCCACTAACCTCTTATGGTATATCACCTGCTTAAACAATTTTATATTTTTGTATATAATAGCAAAATCATTTACATAAAACAAAACTTCTTATACTTTCTCCGTCTCAAATTAATTAAATTTTTGAGACTTTTTTCAATGTTTAAAATAGTTGAATTGTTCAAAGTTCAAAAAGAATGGTTGAAACTTTTTCCATATTTGTCCTTTTATTTATTGAAGTTTTATATTTTCTAGGAGATAAATTACACTATATATTTATGATTTCAAAAAGGCAATAGTGGAAAGTATGGTGTAAATGTTGTCTTTGAATATTTTTCTTAATATATATACATTACCTTACAAATTCAATTAATATGGGACAAAAAAATATTATTTTTCGAAAGGTCGAATTTATTATTTTATTTTTTGTAATCAATACTATTTCCTCAAAGTCAACCGTCCTACTTTGAATTAAATCTGTCAACTTATCTAAATGGAATACTAAATCAACACCACAGATTCTTTTAAGTATGAATTCGTCGACATTAGTTTTAAAATACACTTCAACTTGAATCTTTCAATTCTTCCAAAACTTGAAGTTACATTTAAAAATTATATGGGAAAGAATTTGCATTTGAATGTATGACATGTGTCCACATTAAAATAAGAAAGACCCAAATCATTTTTATCCTGATTTGAAATAATTTTGGAATTCATAATCTATGTGTGAACAGATCAACACAATTAAGGCTTTCCATAGCTAAGTAATCTGAAGGACTTTTCCTTAGAGACAAAATGATCACTTTATAGTTATAGTCAGTAGATCAACATCAACAATCAATTTGAGCTAAATATCAAAATTCAGACATATTATAAAGATTACAAATTTAAAATAATTTGAAATTCTAGTCATGTATACTCCGTTTACTCAGGTAATTAAGTTTTTATTATTAGTTGCCAATAGATTTAGATAATTGAAACTTGTTGGCTTTATTCCACATTTCCACTTATTATGTACATTATTTAAGGTATATGAACACGCTACTTCATTAGTCATGCTTTAATTTTGTGTGGGAAAACTCGAGTATATATATTTTTTAAAATAAGGGTTCATGTGATCCTTGATCACCCTTATTAATAAAAAAAAAAAATTGGGATTCAAATCGTCAATTACTAGATTTAATTAAATATTTAATAAATTACATAAAACTTTATAGCGACCAAATGAAAATAGTGCTTTCAATATATATATTAGTTTATTTCTATTTTTTCTTCTTTCTTTAGCTGTAAAAGTTTCTCTTTGATAATAAAAAATTTACTTATTCAAAAAAAAAAAAGTAAAAAAGTAGTTAATCAAAACACAAAATATACGGGGTAAAAACTCAATTATAGATGTGAAATGAAATCAATATTTATTAGTATCTCTTAGGGAATGTTTGGTTTCATATAAGTTAGGTTAGGATTTTAGTTTTTTGTGATGAGTTATACAATATATAGGGATAAGTTATGGTGAGATTAATTATGCTGAGATTGATTTTTATTGTTCATTTGTTTGTTTGATTTGTCAGATTCAAAATTATATTTATTGCATAATTTCTAAGAGTATTTTATTTGTTTATAAAAATATCTTTCACCTTATTTAGTTTTTTTTTTCTTTGCAAGTTTTAGTTATTGATTTTTAAAAATAAAATTTTCGTCTTATTTAACTTAAATATTTTTGTGTATGTATTTTCATGATTGTGCCATTTTTTTTTAAAAAAATAAACTTTCATCAGATTCAACTTAAAAATAAAACTTCTATTTTATTTAGCTTTAAATAAAATTTTCATCTTATTTGACTTTAAAAAAAAAATTTCATCTTATTTAGTCTAAAAAAAATGTATTCATCTTATTTATCTTAAAAGTAAAACTTCCATTTAAGTTTATTAAAGTAAAAGAAATTTTATTATTAAAACTATTTATATTTTAAAATAAAATATAATTTTTCAGTGAGTAATAAATTATTTAATTAAAAATATGTGACGAGGTGAACATTTAAATATAAATCAAAGTATTAAATAAACATAAATATTAGATAAATAAATTTAACTTATAATATATTCATAAATAGAAA
>JAABOM020000049.1:15437168-15451491 GCA_011800125.2 Solanum clarkiae | reverse complement strand
ACGAAGGCGAGGTGGCGGGTTCGGGGTCTTGGGAGTGTAAGAATGGGGAAAGGAGAAAGAGCGGTTGGGGAGTAAATTCTAGGGCGGTGGGAGTGTTTGGGAAATGGAGCAGATGTTAATGAGGGAGGAGAAGTGGGGAGGCGGCGGCGACGGGTTGAGGATTAGGGTTTTTGGGGTTTGATTGTTTTGGAGTCAAAATGAAGAAGATGAGGCAGGTGGGGAGAATATTAGGGGCGCGTGCAGTGCACGCGCCCGGATTTTTAAAATTAATAATTTTTTTTTTAATAAAAAAAATAAAAAAAAATTTGTTTAAAAATGTTAAAAATAATAATACAAAGTTCCATAAAAATTAGACACTGTGACGGATAAAAATTGGGTGTCAACAGATACCTTTACAATTGATAGTCCTTCGAATAACTTTAATAATTAACGATAATTTTTTTAATTATTTTTATTTGATATTCATATCAAAACGCTAATTAAATCTGAATTACAACAATCTATGACACTATTTTATATTTTCAACATTATTCATCGATTCCATTTTATGACGTACTATTACTTTGAAATTTAAAACAATATTAGATTGACCTTTCTCTTAATTTTTTTCAAGTAGAATCATTTATTTTCTAGTAAAAAACGTGTACATAAGAAAAAGAAAATTTTAGAGTACATAAGAAATTGAAATTAAACATAAAAGATGACCCTGCAATTGGTTACTTTTTCAAATCACACACAAAGAGAATCAAATGCAACATTTTTTTTTATTGACCAATGCAAGTGAGAGAACAAAGACTTGAAGTTCAGTCAAGAGAAAATCTCAAGACAAAGCTTGATTGTTGTAGTATTTATTAAATACTCCCTCCGTTTACTTTTGACGGTCAAATTTTGACTTGACACAGTAATTAAAAAAATAATTATTGATATAATAAATTTATTTTTTTACCCCTATTAATTTATAGGGTCCCCTACATATTTTCTTATTATATTTTTCAAGAACAATAACTCAATGATAATAAGTTAAACGTATAATAAAAAAAAGAAATTTTTTTCCTATTTTGATCTGTCAAAAATGACAAGTAAAAGTAAACGACAGGAGTACTTCTTCCATTTTATTTTACTTGTAGCCCTTATACTAAACTAAATTAGTAAGTTATTCAATTAAATAAATTAAAAGAGATTTATCATTTTCTTTCTCTAGTATTTGTAAGTTGTTGAACTTTGAGACCATTTTGATATTATAAAGTACATATTATATTAAAGTTTGTCATTGATTTCATTACCTACTTTATGGTACTATTCTAACCGCTAACACATTAATCATCTCCATACATGTTCTATCTTATTATGCTGTATAACTCATACTATAACTTTCAAGGCACAATCTTTCATGATTTGTCCATTTTAATACATCATTACCTTCTTTTATTCATCATTGGAATAATTATTGTACTTATAAGTAGCGATGGACGTATTTTGTAAATTATAGAATGCATGAAAAATTGAATATACATAATCTCTTCTAAATATTTCAATTTTAGCTTATCTTAAAACCAAAGGAGTAACTAATACTCCTACTTGTTTGGCCGAACAAGTAACAACCTATAATATAAGGACTTCAAAATATGTTTATGTTGTTAAGCATTTTGTTTTTCAAAAAATAAAAAAAAAGTATTTAGGAGAATGCTAATCTGTGTTTAGCTGATCAATTTTTTAAAATATTTTTTTATCAAATATTTAAAGTAGTAATTCGTGTTTGATCAAAATTTAAAAATGCTTATAAAGAAATATCATTATTCTGCTCAAAATATTTTATATTTCTTTCCTAATAACTTGGCCTAACAATTTAGCATTTTAAAAATTTGGCCAAACAATATATTGGAACGAGTTCTCTATCAAGGATACTAGCATAAGATGATAAGATAACCCACCAACAAAGATAGAATTTTGTGAAGGATGCTAACATAAGATAACTAGGGTGAATAAACCCAATGAAAAATTTGAAATTTCAACTGTGAAATAACTAAATTTGGAAATAATCTATCCGTCCATTTTTATTTGTCTATTACTTTTTTCGTCTCAAATTATTTGAATTTTTGAGATTTTTTTAATGTTTAAAATAGTTGAATTGCTCAAAGTTCAATATAAATGTTTGAAACTTTTTTCATATTTACCCTTTCATTTATCGATAGTTTATATTTTTAAGGAGATAATTACATTATATATTTAGAACTTCACAAAAGATAATAATGAAAAGTATGAGTTAAATTTTATCTTTGATTTTTTTTTAAATATATATGCATTGCTTCACAAGGTTTAAGTTAAAATGAAATGGAGGATTATTTGTTATTTTAATATATTTAAAAAGATTATTTTTTATTTTTATCTAATTTTTCAAGAGTTAAAATATCAATATTTCGATAAAATTAATTATTACTTTATTAAAAATGTATAAAGTCCAAAATAGATGAGTAAAAGTGGAAAGGAAAAAAAATAAGAAAAAGGAAATGAATAATAATTGAGGAAAGAGATATCATAAAAGTCAAAACAACCATAAAGCTATGCATATCTCAAAGTAATACAAAAGCTTTGGTTGTTGAGAAATTCTTAATGGTGCATTTAGAGCACACATGAAATAAAAATATGAGAACCCTATGCCAATATTAATTCCTTTTACTCTATTTATCCCCATTTTAGTTGAATTTGTAAAATGATGTACATATATTAAGAAAAATATTTAAAAAAAAATTATATCATATTTTTTTTACTATTATTCTTTGTAGAATCATAAATATATAGTGTAATTTATTTCTTAGAAAAAATAAAAGTTCAATAAATAAAAAAATAAATTTAAAAAATATTTCAAACATTCATTTTAAATATTTTGAATATTGAAAAAAAGCTTTAAAATTTAATTAATTTGAGACGAGAAGAATCCTATGCACCCCAAAAAATTTAAAATAAATTACTAGTGGTTATTTACTTTTCTTAGCTTCCATTTTATTATAAATTTTGTAGTTAAAATTTATAATTTTTGAAAATTTTAAAAAAAATTTTGAGTTAAAGCAAAAATTCTCTTAAACCTAAGTACACACTCTCTCTCATAATTTGTATTTTTGGAACCTTTCGTTTAGTCAAAGGCTCCTAAAGAATGCCAAATAATTGAATTGTATATCCCAAAAGACTGCCAAATTAAGGAATAGAATAATCTTTTTTGTGCCTTTTTCCATGCGTTACAGTTCTAATGGGCCCAAAAAAGGTCTAATCTCCTTTTTCTTTGGTCAACTCTTGAATTAATTGTTTGATGAAATACACACTTTTAGCATCATTTATTATAAAAAGAAAAAAGAAGGGAAAATAAATATGGTCTATATTAAACAATTGGGACCAATCACGATAAAGTCGTACCATTTCCCAACCAAAAATTTATTTTGCAAAGGCCAAGACATTTCCTTTTCTTAAGATTTTTATAAAAATAAACTTTTATCTTAAAAATCAAACTTTATAAATATAAGCTTAATTCAATATTCAAATAAAATTTCTTTAATAAATTTATGAAGCGTATTAAACTTTAACAAATACAAATAAGGTTCCACTAAAAATACACATGCTTCATTACTTGACATCATCATATCAAGCTCCACATAAACACATTAAAAAAATATTTAATCTGGTAAACATGATTAATTTTATTTTCTTTATTTTAACAGTACTTTGTTGAAATATGTAAATGCATAATCATTCATTTATTTTTTCCATACTTCTTTTTTAATTGCCTCACCTTTTACAAGACCAACTACTTTTTTCTCTAGTCACCAAATTTTGGAAAATAACATTTAGTACTTAATATTAATTTTTAACTTCATTATTTATGATATAATTTCATAAATTTTCAAACTTTTTCTTTTTTCATATTTAGAAATTATTATTGCTCTAAAATAGGTATCCAATTTGACTATAGTATAAAATCAATATACTTAGAATTAATTAATCTAAATAGGTAAAAAATCATTAATTAGTCACTCTTTCTTTTCTTTTTCTTTTTTTTTTATATCTTGTTTTTTTTGCTTACAAATTTTTGAGACGAGGGTTTGAGAAAATAATCACTCTATTTTTATGATGTAGTAATAAAATTTGTGTATATTTTATCCTTTTTTGATCCTATTCATAGAATTTCACCGAATATGTTATTATTATTGTTGTTGTTGTTCAGGTAAGAAATAAAAAGAATGAGTATATGACAGAAATAAAAGAGAAGAAAACGAATGGACAGGATTTAAGAATCTGGATAATATAATCCGTCAAAGCTAACGTTCCAGCATTTTCATGGAGGCTTCATAAAATTAAAAAGATATGAAAAAGCCAAAGAAAAAAAAAATATTGGAAAAAAAGAGGTAAAAAAAGAAATTGTCAACACACAAATCTTATAATTACCCGGTGTAAACCCCCCCTTCCCATTTCTTTCTCTTCCAGCTTTTCTTCTTTGCTTTCTTCTTCTTCAACGCGGATTCACTACAGAATATACCTATATTTTCCTTTTTGCTTCTATTTTCAATCCATGTAAAAGTTCTGTACAAATAATAAATACCCATTTTGTTCTTGGTCTTCGATTCAAACCTTTCTTGATAAATTTTTCCATAGAACTGGAGAAAGGTAGAATCTTGGAGTTGTTTTTACATATTTTTGTTATACCCATATAGAAATCTCACCGAGATATTGCACAAATAAGATCAAGAAAGCAATTTTCAGTGTGAAAGAATAAAAGGGTTGATTTTCAAGATTTTGGTGAAATTTGTTAGTTGGGAAATTGATGGCATCTGCTGCAATTTTCTCATCGTTGAGGAGACAAAGGTCGCCGTCACTGGAAGCGTTCTTGGCGCCGGTGGATCTGACAGATGTTGGGTTGTTGCAAACTCTAACGGCGTTATCTTCTGAGCTGATTTCTGCATATTCAGGTAAAAGGGTACCGTTTTATCAGAGGAAGAATTGTAAGTCTTTGCTAAGGAAAATTCGAGTCTTTTCTGTTCTCTTGGAATGTCTTCGTGAGAATAACAGTAACCGAACCAGGGGTTCTTCAGATTTGCCGTTTACAGCTTTTTTGTGCTTCAAGGAGTTGTATTTATTGCTTTACCGGTCGAAAATCTTGCTTGATTATTGCTCCCACTCCAGTAAGTTGTGGTTGTTGCTTCAAAACCATTCGATTTCAGGTCATTTCCATGATTTGAACCAAGAAATATCGACCCTTTTGGATGTTTTTCCCATAAAGGAATTAAAAATTTTAGCTGAAGATGTTAGGGAACAGGTTGAGTTGTTGAAGAAACAAGCAAGAAAATCTCAGTTGTTTGTTGATAAACATGATGAGATGCTGAGGTTGAAACTCTTCTCTTTCTTGAATGAGTTTGAGAATGGAAGTCATCCTGACTCTGCTCAGTTGTACTCCTTCTTTGTGGAAAAATTGGAGATTTGTAATCCTAGGAGTTGCAGGGTTGAGATTGAGTTTTTAGAGGAGCAGATTGTGAACCATGAAGGAGATGTTGAGCCCACATCCTCAGTTCTCAATGGGTTTGTGGCGTTGATACGATACTGCAGATTTTTGCTATTTGGCTTTGAAGAGGATGATATTGGATTGAGATTGGGTAAGCATAAAAAGCCTAAGAAAGGGCTGATTAGTCAAGAGATTGCGGAGACATTCATTTCTGTGCCAAAGGATTTCTGTTGTCCGATATCATTAGATTTGATGAGGGATCCAGTTATTGTGGCAACAGGGCAGACATATGATCGAGCTTCAATATCGAGGTGGATGGAGGAAGGTCATTGTACTTGCCCAAAGACAGGGCAGTTGCTTGATCATACCCGCCTTATGTCGAACAGGGCACTTAGGAGTTTGATCATGCAGTGGTGTGCTGCTCATAAAATTCCCTATGAGCCTCTGGAGAGTGGGGATCCATGTGTTGAATGTTTTCCAGCTGCTTCACCTAGTAGGGCTGCAACAGAAGCTAATAAAGCCACGGCAGCTCTTCTCATTAAACAGCTAGAGAGTGGAACACAGATTGCAAAAACCATTGCTGCTCGGGAGATAAGACTTTTAGCTAAAACAGGTAAGGAGAATCGTGCATACATAGCTGAGGCTGGTGCAATCCCATATTTGAAGAATTTGCTTTCATCTCCCGATGCTGTGGCGCAAGAAAATTCTGTCACTGCAATGCTTAACTTATCGATTTTAGATAAAAATAAAGGCCGTATTATGGATGAAGTAGGGTGTCTGACGTTGATAGTTGGAGTTTTGAGATTTGGGCACACTACAGAGGCACGGGAAAATGCTGCAGCAACATTGTTCAGTCTGTCTGCTGTTCATGACTATAAGAGGCAAATAGCAAAAGAAGATGGGGCAGTCGAGGCATTAGCAGGTCTGCTGCGAGAAGGTTCTCCCCGAGGGAAGAAGGATGCAGTAACTGCTCTCTTTAATTTATCCACGCACTCGGATAATTGTGCAAGGATGATAGAGTCTGGAGCTGTCACGGCTCTAGTTGGAGCTTTGGGAAGTGAAGGTGTTGCCGAAGAAGCTGCTGGTGCATTGGCGCTGATTGTTAGGCAGCCGATTGGTGCTACAGCTGTTGGCAATGAGGAAACTGCAGTAGCAGGGCTTATTGCGATGATGCGATGTGGAACACCTAGAGGGAAAGAGAATGCAGTTGCTGCATTGCTTGAATTATGCCGTGGCGGTGGAGCTGCTGCTACTGAGAGGGTCTTGAAGGCGCCGTCATTAGCAAGTTTACTTCAGACATTGCTCTTTACAGGAACAAAGCGCGCAAGGAGGAAAGCAGCTTCACTAGCTAGAGTATTCCAACGGTGTGAGCATGCATCAGTTCATTATAGCGGGTTTGGTGTAGGATATGCATTTGCTGGCAACTCAGCTGCAGCTAGGGATTCAACTTTTGCTGGTGATGTCTCAGTGCCCATGTCCATTTCAGTTCCAGTATTATAGGGGGCACTTATCACCATTCATCTTTTATTCTTAGTTTTTCCTGTAATATCCATAAATTCTTTCATTGAAATATAAATGTCACAAAGAAAGAGAAAAACCATAGGAATATTATACAGTTCATGTTTTCTTAGCATCTTGCAGAATTATGTGTTTCAAGTCTGTTCGCGTTTCGCTTATCAGAGATGTTAGTGAATAATAGATTGGTTGAATCAAAACCAACCAGTCTAGAAAATGCTGTGTTAGATGCATTTTCTACCAGGATTTTGAGATAATGAATCAACTCAACTTTGTTTTTAAGGTATCAAAATCTGTTGAAAGTTAATTGGTTTGCTGAACATGATACAGATGGTTCTCCAACTTGTTAACTGAAACTAACCTTTGTATAACTGAGTACGATATTGTGTTTGTTACATTGTAACTTTCAAATATAGGAATTTTACCAATTCCTAAACTAAGAAATAGTAGTTCCTTTTTAGTCAGATTTGTTGAATGGTTTGATGTGTGTAATAAGAGATAATGTATGACTTTGCCTATGCAAACATTTAGTGGTGTTCAAGTTCGGTTCCACTCTCTAATAGGATATCAATGTTGACTTTGAATAAATCCACTTGGAACTCAAGAGACAGGCACCCATGGGCGACATTGCAGTGGGGCCAACAAGACGGAGACAGGTCCAGAAACAATTAATTAATTATTGAAATATTAATCAAAGAATAATAAAAAAAATATTTTTCATATTATTCTCAATTAAAAAAAGAAAATAACTTAGAAGTTGAAGTATACGAATTTTTATCATGTTTCCAAGTTAATAAATAATAATGGGCGAATTATGATCAATATTTAAAAATATTCAATGAATATGTATGCATGTACTAGATTCCTGAAAATCCATTGTATCTGCTCAATATTTGCGACTAATACAAATCATCCGGTGCCAGCACTAATGTAGTAATGGCACGATATTTTTAATCTCAATTTATATGATTTATTTTTTAGTTAAATCTATCTATCTATCTATCTCTATATATATATATATTTAGTACTCCACCCTTCCATCTTATATGAGTAGCATTTTTTGCATTTTAAATTTGTCCAATAAAGAATGACATTTTATTATAATTAGAGATAATTTAATTTTAAAATTTCATTTTTATTTTTGATAAAATAATTTATAGTCACACAAATATCAAACAAATGTTTTAACTACAAGTTTGAATTTTTTTTCTTTAAACACTGTGTCAAATCAAACGACGTTACATAAAATGAGACAGCGGGAGTAACCATTTAACTTTAAAATGCTTAATTTATTTCTTAATAGAATAATTTATAACCACATAAATATCATAATTTTTTTAAAAAAATTTTATGCTAAATCAAATTATATGGTAGAATAATATATATGCAATTTGGAGTACAAATCATTGTAATGGAAGAAAAACGAAAGAGAGACACAGATAAGTGGTACGGAAAACCAACTGCTCCGTCACCTGTAAATGGTTTGAAAACAATGCAAAATTTCCATCTTAGAAATGATGGCTTGGCGCACCATAATGTCCCTTCACAAATAATTGATTCTTCATTCTATCTTTTGAGTTGTTTTCCAATACCTATTTTCTTTATTTTTTATCACAAGGCAACAAACTTTGGTTATAAATGATGATATATTCCATTATCCCATTGCAATAATCTCTTTAATTCATTTTGATACGTTGACCTATCATTAGGCTTGTATTTGGACCAAAAAAAATAAAATTATAGAAATAACAAAAAACTCTCTTACTTGATGGTATAGAAATGATGTCTTAGACTTCTAGTGGGGTATGCTTAATATTCATTAAATCTTATGCACCTTTTTTCTCTGTCTTCTTGCTTTGTGGGGGGTTTAAGAGGATCTTCTAAGTTGCTTTGATCAATGAAAAAAAGAAAAAGCCATAAAAAATGTTTTAGGGCAAGGGGGAGGACAAGAGGAAACTAGAGTTTGTGCTTTCTAATAATAAGAGCGTGATACGTGATGTGTGGATTAGACGCATGTCAGAAAAACAAAAATGTGATATTTATGTTGAAGAAGGATAAAGACGCAAATATATTTCATCGGATCTCATACGATTAACCCTCAAAAGATTTTTCTAATATCAAGAAAAGAAGTTCCATGTTAGAGAAAAGTAAATTATAGAAGGAATATTCAACTTTTTAACAGCTCATTCAGGCAATACTTTTCCATTTAAGATAATGGTTGGCTCTAATAATACTTAGGAATAACAATCCTGACACTCAATGAAAGCTATAGTCAAAGATTACAGCTGCATGGTTAAGGAAATATAAGCTTACAAATAAATGTCTTTCTTTTCTAAAAATGTTCTTGTTTTAAGTTAAAATTTCCATCCTCTTGTACATTCAACTTCAAGGGATCAATAAGTCATTCATGAGAAAATCTCTCACTTCAAATGAGGTCTATGAACTGAAGAAAGTAAAAAAAAAAGTGATCTTTACTCTTTTAAGCACGAAAAATTCTTCAAGATACGACGGATTGATGATCTTCATACAATAGAGATGGCAATGGATTACCCCTGATGACTCCTAAAACTCAAGCAGCCTTCTGTGTTCTTGTTATGCAATGTTATCAATAAGGTCCGAAACTAATGGAGTGACAACTACGATAGAAGAGATCTGTTCACAAGTCATTTGAAAAGTCCTATGTTAAACATGAACCACTGAGATAAAGGGATAACATTCAACTTAATTCAAAATTTCAAATGTACTTATCTTAATGAAATTGTTTACATAGAGCATACTAGTCAAATACAATATCTTGACTTGCAACAGTAGGAAAATAACATTTTCCATAGTTTTCCAAAGTACAGAAGAAAGGAAAATACAACATCAGTTTCAAAGTCATCTTTTACGCTATCCAGACAAGTAGTCAAGCAGATGGGAATAGATCCGTTTTGATGATCGTCAAGTCATGATATAAATTAGAGATTTCACTGAATTCGTATGTGTAAGGATTCTTTTCACTTGAAATATGTTTTTGGGCATAGAACATTTTAGCTTTTTTTGTCTATAAGCAATCATGGCTTTACTGTCTGTCAAATATTTGTTGAAGCTTTTGATCATTGTGCTCCTTGAGAACCTTACTTTGGCTCAATTCCCTGATTATCACATGGTGAAAATCCCAACAACCTGGATAAACAATAATGTTTCGTCTATCAATGTTACAAAGCCCTTGACATGGCCTTATTACTCATTCAATCAATCTTCTGGACCTTTCATGCGAATTCTGATGCTCAAAGAGATGGAGAAGGACATGGGATATGCTTGTGGTTTTGCTTCAAATGGAGAAGATGGGTCCTTTGTGTTTTCCATTGGAGTTGTACGTCTTCATCAGGACTATGTAGGAACTCAGCGCTGGACTGACCTTGAGCTGGTCTGGTTTGCAAACAGAAACCATCCAATTCGTGAAAATGGAACGCTGCAATTGCTTCAAGATGGAGATTTAGTGTTGAAAGATGTGGATGGAACTCTTGTGTGGTCTACAGGCACAGCGAATAAGTTTGTCTCGGGCATTAAGATTTTGGATACTGGAAATCTTGTGCTTCATGACATATCTAATCAGACTGTCTGGCAGTCTTTTGATCATCCAACAGATGCACTGCTTCCAGGCCAGAAATTAAGGGCTGGTCAAAGACTTGTGGCTAGAGTTTCTTCATCCAATTGGACCGAAGGTAACTACTATATCTCCGTAAACAATCAAGGTTTGTTTGCATTTTACGCATCATACAAGCCACAGATATATTTTAAGTTTTTGGTTAGTGGAGAAAGGGATAGGTTTGGTGAAAGTTATGTCAAAGCAGTGAATGGTACTCTTGCCTTGTACATATCCTCAACTGAGCCGGATGAGCCAAATGCTGTGTTCTCAAGACCTTCTAGGATGAAATTTTTGAGATATGATTATGATGGACATCTTCGAGCTTACAGTGGAGGAAGTGATCAGCCACATGATCTTTTGGCAAATTTCATCAGTTTTTGTGATTACCCCACAGCTTGTGGTAGTTTGGAGCTTTGCTCAAAGGGATTTTGTTCTTGTCCAGGTGCATTCATAAAAAGTAATGATCGACAAAACAATGGATGTGTGGAAGTTAGTCCGATGGAATGTGATGGACAACATTCCCACAGAATGGAGCGTGTTTCAGATGTCTATTACTTTAACTATGTCGACAATGATGCAGCAGCTCTGAGAAGAACAGATGAGGAAAGCTGCCAAGAGTTATGCTTGAAGAACTGCTCTTGTAAAATAGTTCTCTTCCGGTATTTCACCAACTTTTCAAGTGGTGACTGCTATTTACCCTCCCCTGTTCTGTCACTTATAAATGATGGAAAGGAAAGAAGTCTCTATAATTCATCTGCATTCATCAAATTACCAAATGATGCAGAAAAAAATAAGTCTACGGTTGCAAGAAGAATTGGCATTATAGCTGGATCAACTGGTGGAACACTTCTTCTGATAACATTAACTGTTGGCCTCTTGATTGCTTTCAACAGAAAACAAACGTTACAAGAAAATAATGATGATTACTCGGGGGAGATATCTGGCCTTGTAAGATTTTCTTATGAACTGCTGAAGATGGCAACTGGAAATTTCCAGAAAAAGCTTGGTCAGGGAGGTTTTGGCTCAGTTTATGAAGGAGTTCTTCAAGATGGTCAGAAAGTAGCAGTGAAGGTTCTTGATGGTTTTGGCCAAGGAAAGAAGGAATTCTTGGCAGAAATCCAGACCATAGGAAGCATTCATCATGTTAATCTTGTTCGACTAATTGGAGTTTGCGCTGAGAAAGAGCACATACTATTAGTTTATGATTTCATGAGTAATGGATCATTGGATAAATGGATTTTTGGCACAACCTCCACTCAATTTAACATTGACTGGCAAATGAGAAGAAGAATCATTCATGATATAGCAAAAGGATTGGCTTATCTTCATGAAGAATGTATGCAAAGAATAGTCCACTTAGATGTTAAGCCGCAGAACATCCTGTTGGATGACAATTTTTGTGCAAAGGTATCTGATTTTGGCCTGGCCAAGTTGGTGGATAAAGATCAGAGCCATATAGTGACCAAAATTAGGGGAACCCCTGGATACTTGGCTCCTGAATGGTGTAGTGCATTCATTACAGAAAAAGCAGATGTCTACAGCTTTGGAATTGTTGCAATGGAGATTCTCTGTGGACGCAAGAACGTGGACTATTCAAACTCACTGGAACATCCACATTTGCTTAGCTTGTTTATGGAAAAAGCCCAAAACAATCAACTGATTGATATTATTGGAAACTACATCGATGATCTGCGATGCAATACATCAGAAATCATTCGTATGATGAAACTTGCTGTCTGGTGCTTACAGAATGATTTTACTGTGAGGCCTTCCATGTCCACGGTGGTTAAAGTAATCGAGGGGACAATGGACATTGAGTCTCACTTGGACTATAGTGTTCCAAATTCACAAACAATTGCAGCAATCAAAAGAGTGGCAGACACCACGACCACCTTGTTTCCTTCAATTCTTTCAGGACCTAGGTAAAGATCTCTAAGCATGATGAAGAGTCGATAGAGAAAAAAATATCCTCCCTCCTCTATCCTGTTTCTTGTATGATCCCTATGATCATCATTGTTATGTAGCTATTTATTGGTTTCATTTGTGTTATTTTTCTGCGACTTAGTAAGATACTGCAATTAAGAACCATGGCGTGATTCCCAGTGAAAATCCAAACAAATTTGACTGCCTAAGTTCATTTTATATTCTAATTGTTTTCTTGAAACATCAAATGGAGGCTGCTTCAGATTGTCATAAACCACAGAAGTTCTAGAGACAGACTACTGCATAGATATTGATACTCTAATTAATTAGTATTATGAAGCATAAGAAGTTCCCATAACTAGTACAGTTTCCAGGTAAAATAATGTAAGATAAAGAAGACATCCAATACATTCTAGAACAAAACAAAAACAGTCTATATGGAGGACATAACTTTTCACATCACCTGTACATCATCAGCATTTTTCTTTCTCCAAACCTGTAGGCGAAGCGCAAATTCAATTTAATAAGATCACATTTTAAACATGTAGTAGAATACATATGTTTGTATTATATGGAAACATATTCAGTGCTTGCTCTGCCTCTGCTCCTTCATTTTGAGTCTCTGAATCATCTTCAAACAGTTTCTTCCAGAATTCTCGTCATTTCTGGTGTCTGTTCCATCCGGGAAGAATCAGAGACACAATATTGCTTTTCCACCAACCTTGGCTTCTTTCTGGTATCTCCTTGCTTTGAAGTTCTGAAGAATAGCTTCAAAATGCTTGACATTTCGCTATTGCTAATGTTGCCAACCTTGAAAAGTAGGAAATTGAACCCTCATGTTTTATTGTTTATCTTTCAACTTGAAGTTCTATTTTCACACTGATATGATCGTTCCTCAACTCCTCCGATTCCTCTTCTACATTATCCTTCACTGGATCAACAGAAAGACTGAATTTCCATACTCACTTTGTAAGAACAGACCTTCCAAACTTTCACTTCAAAACAAGAAGGAAACCAAACAACATCTTTCATCAAATTTGCATTGTTGACACTCAATTTTTACCCGTCACAGTGTCTAATTTTTACGAAATTTTGTATTTTTACTTTTAACATTTTTTTTTTTTTTTACAATTTTCTTAATTATAAAAAAAAAAAAAATTAAAATTTATTTACGGGCGCGTGCAGTGCACGCGCCCCTTATATCTCAAATATTCTCACTTCTTCCTTCATTTTTATCAGAAGAAAACCAGAGAAACCCTAAGGTCGCCGCGCCGCCATCGCCCCATCTCCCTCACCCGTCATCTCCACGTTACCCTTCGTCGCCGACCACCCTCTTCTCTTCCCCTCCCTTTCTCGTTTCCAGAAAACCGAACAATACTCGAAAAAAGCCTCGAATCGATCCTTTTCGAGCCTCAAACCCGACGCCACTTCCATACATTAACTCCACCCCAATTTCCCAAACCCAATTTAATTCCCCCGACCCCTTCGTCTTCTCCCTTTACGTTCCCCAAGCCTCAAACCTAATTCCCCATTAACTCTTCCCCCATTTCCAAAAAATAATCCCTTTTCCCAAACCGTTTTTTGGGGTTTAAAGAGGGGATCGGAATAGGGGTGAAGGGGATCGAATCTTGAGTTTGAAACACGCTCTCAGAACACAAAAAAGTTTTTTGCTAAAAAAGGGAAACAGGGGACAGGGGAAATCGGGCAGTACGGAATTCACCGGTGGCATCGAAGCTTCGTCGAGCTATTTGTCCCTTTTCGCTGCTCCA
>JAABOM020000049.1:15418858-15437068 GCA_011800125.2 Solanum clarkiae | reverse complement strand
AAGAAGAAATTTACATGGAACAACCAGAGGGTTTCAAAGTGAAGGAAAAAGAGGATTATGTCTGCAGATTGAAGAAACGTTTATATGGCTTGAAACAGGCACCGACACAATGATATAAGAAGTTTGAGTCTATTATACGAAAGCAAAGCTTCAAGAAAACTACTGCAGATCAATATGTGTTTATCAATAAATTCTCTGAAGATGATTTTGATATCCTTCTACTCTATGTAGATGATATGCAGATCATTGGAAAAAATATTTCAAGAATCAACAGTCAAAAGATACAATTGAGTAAGTCTTTTGCGATGAAGGACTTAGGATCAGCAAAACAAATTCTTGGCATGAGAATTACAAGAGATAGAAGCGCCAGGAAGTTTTGGATATCTCAAGAGAAGTACATTGCAAAAGTACTTCAGAGATTCAATATGAATAAGGCTAAAGCAGTTAATTGTCCACTTACTAATCACTTTAAATTGAGTTCCAGTATGTGCCCTTCTACTGACAAGGAGAAGGAAGAAATGGTTAGAATACCATATGCCTCAGCAGTTGGGTGTTTGATGTATGTCATGGTATGTTATTGCTCACTCAGTTGGAGTAATGAGTCATTTCCTTTCAAATCCTGGAAAGAAACATTGGGCAACTATTAAATGGATTCTCAGGTATCTTCGAGGTACATCCAAAATATGCTTATGTTTTGGAGAGGTAGAATCTGTGTTAGTTGGATACACATATGTAGATTTAGCTAGCAATGTTAGCTCAAGAAAGTCTATATCAAGATACCTGATTACATTTGCAGGGGGAGCTATGTCTTGGCAGTCAAAATTGCAAAAGTGTATTGCATTGTATTCTACAGAAGCAGAATTTATAGAAACAACAAAAGCTTGCAAAAGTTTTTATGGATGAAGGAATTTCTTAAAGAACTTGATGTCAAACAAAACAAGTTTGAGATGTTCTATGACAATCAAAGTGTCATCCATCTTTGCAAGAATGCCTCCTTTCATACAAAGTCCAAACATATTGATGTAAGATATCGTTGGATAACTGATGCATTGAAGAAGAAGCTACTACAACTTCAAAAGATTCATACTGATGAAAATGGATCGGATATGATAACAAAAATTCTGCCAAGAAAGAAGTTCGAGTATTTTTTATCAGCTGCAGGATTGACAGAGCCCTCCATTTATTGGGAGGGGAAGAATTGTTAAGCGGGTCCCTCAAAATGGAGGGCCCAGTGAAATAATTCAAACACAATTTGAATTTGGCTTCTCAAGTCGCCTGATTTGAATATTGTTTTAAAGTTCGCCATCAACTTTTGACAATTAAAAAAAAAGGAACATATTGTTTTGAAGTTGGCCACCAACTTTTGACAATTAAAAAAAAGGAGCCTGCCAACATTTCTATAAAAGGAGCAATTGCTCCTTAGTCTTTAAGATCATCAGATAGAGAGAAAAATACAGAGAGAATCACAAAGAGAAAGTAAGTATTTTTTCTTCTATGAGATACACCATCGACTATAAAATAAAATAGTCTGTGAAAAAAATTAGAGTATGTGCTTAGGAAATATTTTTCCTAAAAGAAATTACTATTTTTTTGGTATTTTTATCTGAGAGCCTACTATTTGTAATAGTAGAAAAAATTGTACAATTGTACCTACTATTTGTAATAGTAGAAGAAATATAGTAAAAGTATTGATTTTTGGACGTAGCCCAAAAGTTTTGGATGAACCACGTTAAATTTTCTGGTGTCTATTTTTTTTTTGTTACTCCTAAAATTTTATTATTCACTCTGTTATGTGTGCTCCAACAGGTCCCATATCAAAAATTGAAAGACTGAGACCTTACTTGAATTATAACAACTTGGTGGATACGCTTAGCTGAATTCATCAATGCTCTTATCTGTCAAGAAACAAGCTTATGCAGGTATATATTAAAATATTATGTAGAATATTATTTTAACATATAAGAAGGAATACTTTATGGGAATGAGGAAAAGGTGTAAGCTTTTGCGTAAACTTTTGTCTAGATTTATTCCTTCGTATCTTCCTTTATCTTTCCACTCCTAGAAAGAAGTATTATTTTAAGCAACAAGACATCATCTTTCTCACAGCAACATCTCTCTTAATAATAAAAGATGAAAGCAAATGGAATGAAAAACTGTAAAGCATTTCTTCAACATGCAACATTATCTTCTCAATTAAGAATGAAGGTTGACAAATGGAATGAAGGAGACAAACGGAATGAAGGTAATAAAGCATGTTTGACAATGGTCCACATGACAAGGAGTTTCAAACAATGATGTGTTGACACTCAATTTTTATCCTCCGCGGTGTCAAATTACTCACGGGGCTTTATCTTTATTTTTTAACATTTTTAAACATTTTATTTCAAAATAAAAAAATTATTTATAGGCGCGTGGGGGCCATGCGCCCCCAATTTCCCCAAAACCCTGTTCTTCTTTCTCCTTCTTCAGCTTCTTCATTTTGAAAAGGGAAAAATCAGAGAACCCCCCTAAATCCCTTCTTCATCTCCCTCATCTTCTCCTTCTTCTTCATTTATTCCTCAAAATTTCCTTTCCCCGCTTCTTCTTCTCCAAATAGAAACTCGAACTAATCCCAGACCCCAACAAATCCGGCGAATGAATTGTCCAAATCCCTCAATCGGCGAAGATTTCAATCCATTAAGGATTTTTTCAGCAAATCTCGAAGATTTCTTTCCTAAAGAGAGGGTTTTGAATTTGGAATTCAAAATCCATCTCCTTTTCCCAATTGGACCGTCTGATTTCTTCCCATTTTTAAACCCTAATCACCTCTATAAATTGAGTCTCTTCCTCATTGTTTGAGGGGGCGAGGAATCCAAAAACCTGTAGTGGTGGACAGTAGAGAAAGCAGCGGAATAAACCTGTGGAGTCCTCTGAAAAATCCCTTAAAAAGACAGCAGTGAATAATTCAAAAAAACCCGTAGAAGCGGGTAATCATCTCGAAACTCCAGCGAAAACACCCGAAAACTTGAAACAACCAACATTCGAGACTGAAAGCTTTGGTTCAATTTGACTGTCGGAGTTAAGGGATAGACGAATTAAACCCCGTCGGTGGTAGGAGATTCTGGCAGTTCGCTAAAGTTCTCAGTTCACTACCCCGACAAAGGTAACATCCAATCTCACTTTATTTATGAGTCTTGTATTTTGACTGAACGTGATTGTTGAAGTGATGTCGAGGTTATTCATATTTGCATTGGTTTGTTGCGGACCGAAAATAACCTGTTATGATTAGTTGATGTTGTTGTGCTATTGTTGTTTGGTCGTCAAGATGTTTCTGGGGCTGTGTTGTGATGTTGTTACCTATTACTTTGTTCTGCTTCATTTTCTGATTTAAAAGTCCAAGATGCGTGTTTCCTGAATTCGTGGTTGATTAATGGTAGATCCTCATCAGCTCACTAATGTGGACGACGAATGTACGATCCTGTTTAACTCCTTAACCTACAGTCACAGACCCCTTTTCAGTTTTGTCCTCAGTACCTTGAGTTGTTTGTTTGTCAGTTTCTTCATTGCATCTAGCAGTCATCCATTGATCTAATCTGAAATGAGATCACAGTCAGCCTTTTAAGTTTTTATGTTATGCTTTGTATTGATGTTGGTTTGACACTTTGGATGTTCAGATATTAAGAAATGCATACATCCTCACCTACTTGTTCACTTGCCCTGTCTTTCTCTCTACTGAGGCCTTTAATTCTTGCAAGGAGATATTAATTCATCTACATATTTAGTTTTCTACTTAAGAATCAGGTTCGACTTTCCATTTAAGAGTCAGTTTGTTCTTATTTATGGCCTGATTTTCCATTTAACTGCCCTAGTTTTCTCCATCTATCTGTTTATTTATTTGTTGTTACTGCTATATTGGTACTAAGGATGAATCTAGTTAGTACGAAGCTATGAGTCCATTCTGCAGATCATGAATGTTTTAAGTGGTAATATGAAAGCTGTTTTGTATTTTGTTGATCACATCTGGTGTTTTGTTGAGGGAGCTAGTAATTAGAGGTCATTTGTGTCCCTCCCTTAGTTGTTACACCTTCCTTGATTCACTGCTTCATTCAAACTGATGTGATGCTACTGTGAGTTCATTATTCGACTGATAAGTGAAGTTGTTTAGGCTGAGTTTGACCCCCACTTGGTATTAGTGATTTGTAGCTTATTCGAAGAAAGCATGCTCTATTCTTTGCTCTCTCTGCGTGTTGTCAGTAATGGTTAGACTCAGTTTGAAAATGATCCTGGCTCTTTAAGTTCATATTGCAAATATCCAGGTTCTAATCTGTTAGCCTCAGATGACGTTTCTGTTTGTCAATTTGTATTTCGTGAGTATTAATGAGGTTCTTTGCCTTTATTCCTTCTGGACCTTGCTCGAAATGGGAAGTTCTTTGAACATAAGTGATAGCACATGTTAATATATATTCTTCTTTGTCTTCCATTCATAGTTATATTACTAAGTGCCATATTGATGTTTTGTATGCGTTTTAGTCTCTTCTTTGCTTATTTTAGTCGGATCTTATATTAATTCATGGCTCCTTGCTTGCATGTGATACTGGTTCGAGTTCAATTTGGACTCCTCCGATGCATATTCGTGAATTTCGAGTCAACCCCTTCCAATTGGAAAAGAAGCTATTATACAGATTTTCGGGAAGCAAGAATCACGCTATATACACTAATGTAGAAGTGTGCATACAACAACATAGGGCCCAAAGCTGCAACAAAGATTAAAATGGGACAAAGGCCCAAGATCACTTCAACTCTCCTCTTTTATTTTGTTTATATATTTGTATTTATTTGGATACTAACATTATTATATTATTGATTTTAATATAATTAAATTCCCCAACGGGTCAAAACTATTCATGTTATTTTTACTTAATCTCATTTTATTTTGGAGAAAAAATGTTGCCTTGAAATATAATAAAAAAAATTTTTAAAAAAAGAAATATATAAATAAAATAAAGGTAAAAATAGAAAAATGTGATTTTATCATTTTAGTTCATTTTTAGATTTGGTCGATTTTTCAAGTTTAACTAATTGCTTTCAAATCTAGTTAAATCTTTTTTCAAGTATAATCAATTTCTTCCAATTTAATCAAAATCTTTCAAAATTAATCAATTTTAAAAATCAGTCAACATTTTCAAGTCAAAGTTAGTCAAATTTCATAATCGCCGGATAACCGCATTTAACGGCCATTTCGAGTGCGTAAAACCTTTTCGAAGTGGAAATATGAACCCGAACCCTTTCTCTGGATTTTAAAAAGATTTTTCTGTTAGGTCTTTTTAAGTATTTTTATTGGTTTCCTAATTATCCTTAAAATTAGGTGGCGACTCTATTTTCTTTTCAAAATTGATTTTTCTCTTAAACTAATTGAGTTTAAAACTGATTTTGATTTTTTCTTTTTTCATAAAAAGCCATTTTTCAGCATAACATGATGATGGACAACATGGGTGCACACGACAAGGAGCTTCAACAAGGCTATATATTGAAGCATTTGAAGAATGAAAAATCATCGAGAAAAAGAGTGAAAAAAAGAGTTTTTGTGAGAAAAAAGAAATCATCCTCAAGAACAACTTGTTTATTACTTTGTTTTACTCTTGTCTTTGTTGTTCTAAGGATATTTCTTCAATGTGTGATTTTTCATTCTTACATTTATAAACCAATTCCTAGTCTATAAAGGAACTTGGTGTTTTGGTCAAAATAATTCTTCTTGTGTTCTGGGTCCTTAGCTAGAGTTGGCTAAGAAGAAAAGTCTAAACTAGTTTAGAGAAATTAGTTTAGTGGACAGCAAGGGATTGTTGCTTAGGTAGAAATTTCAGGTATCGTTGTAAGGGGCGAAAAGGATTAGGAGGTTAATCATTAGAATTACAAGAGGTTGTAATGATTTCCGCTCTTAGATGATAGTGAAATTTCATTGAAATCCTGAAGGCAGGTCGTAGTTTTTTACTCCCTTTAACAAGGGGTTTTCCACGTAAAAATCTTATGCATTTTTACTTCTGTCTAGTTTATTACTGTAACGAGGGACCTGGTCCTTGGTTAGATTGGCAGCACTCACTCTAACAATTGGTATCAGAGTCTGGGCTCTCTAATTGGCTAATACCTAGAGAGATACCAGCAAAATAGAATGACTGCTCCACTCAACTTGGAAGAAGGACAATCCTCCATAAGACCACCTAGATTCAATGGACAATTCTACAATTGGTGGAAAACTCGGACGCATGACTTTTTCATGGATGAAGACAGTGAGCTATGGGATATTATGTTAGATGGTCCTCATGTTCCAATAATTAAAGTAAAGGAAGGGGAGACCACTAAAACAGTTCCTAAAACTTGACAACAATATAATGCAGTTGACAGGAGAAAATTGAGAAAAAGTACAAAGCCAAAAAACTTCTTGTATGTGGAATTGATGCTGAGGAGTATAATAGAATCTCAGCCTGTGAATCAGCCAAAGAAATATAGGACTGTTTAAGAAACACTCATGAAGGAACTGAGCAAGTCAAAGAATCAAAAGTTGACATGCTGACTTCTTAGTATGAAAACTTTACCATGAAAAAGGGAGAATCTATCCCTGACGTGTATACAGATTCTCATCTGTAACAAATGAGCTGAGATATCTTGGTGAACCCATCATTCAGAGTAAGCAGGTCAGGAAGATATTGAGAATTCTTCCTAAATCTTGGGAAAGCAAGATAGATGTCATCACTAAGGCAAAAGACTTGAAAACCCTCACAATGGATGTATTCATAGGGAATCTTCAAACCTATGAGTTAAACAGACAAAAGGAAGGAAAGAAGGATAAAACTCTTATCTTAAAATCCTCTCAAGATAAGGATGATAAAGGGTTAGATATGGCTTATCTGACCAAGAGATTTAAGAAGATTGTGAGACAACATGAAGGCTTCAGAAAAGGTAACAAACCAGGAGCTGCTGCTGAATTGTGTCATAAATATGACAAACCTGGACATTTTATAAGAGAGTGTCCATTACAAAAACTGGAGTATGCAAAAGCAAATGGTGAAAGAAGGGACCAGGTCCCTATTAAGAAATCTCAGAAGGAGGCTGCAACTGACCGGATTGTGAAGAAAGTTTTTAGTGCATGGGGAGATACTTAGTGACTTAAAAGATCCAGAAAACTCAGAGGATAGATGCTTCCTTGATGGTTGTCAAAGACAGTGAAGATATCTTCAACTCAATGTTTACATTCATGGCTAAATCTGATGATGAAGAAGATGAAAAGTTAACCCTTGATGACTTTAAGCAAAACTTGAATGTCTTTTCCTCCAGAAAATTAAGAAGTTTGGCTGAAGTACTTATTGATTCGGTAAATGAATTAACAACTGAGAAGGACTTCTTAATTAGTAGTTTTGATATCGCTCAAAATGAAAAAGTGACAATGGTTGCACAAATGTCTAAGATGGAGAAAAATTGACACTTCTAGAATCAGAAAATTTTGAACTGTCAAGAAGGTTAGATAAAGGGGTCAAAACTGATAAAGGGAAAAATGAAGCTAGTAGTCTGCAACTTGAGCTTGAAAACAAGTTAAAAATAACTCAATTAAAGATGAACTTAGCTTTAGAAAGAAATAATCAATTAGAGAAAGATCTAAGTCGTGTCAAGGAAGAACTAGAAAAATCTCTTAAATGGACATCATCTTCAAAAATTTTGGAGAGTCTAATAAGTCAAAGTCATGAGGGTGGGAGGGGTCTAGGATATGAAAAATAGAAGCTCTTTATAATTCACATAGTAAATATGTTACTGCTTCTGACAACTTACTATGTACACATTGTGGCAGAAATTGTCATCTTAAGGTGGATTGTCAAGTCTTACAAAACGTAAAAAGAAACATGTTAAAGTATTTCCAGCAGTAAAGAAATGTAGGACCTGATCCCAAAGCAAAACCAATTCAGAAGAAAAGAGTCTTACCTCACTGGACCAAGAAGACCCATATTACTACTTTAACAGCTTATTGGGAACTCAGACTCAAATGGGTTCCTAAATGTGTCAAATGATCCCTGTGCAGACAACTGAAAGAAGCTTCAACTAGTGCTGGTATATGGACAATGGGTGTTCTAAAAACATGATTGGAGATGTTGAAAGCTTCCTTTCAGTTAAGGCATTTCAAAGTGAAGGTGTCTCTTTTGGAAATGGAAACAAAGATTATATCCTAGGAATTGGAAGAATAGACAAATCTTTGGAGCACTCTTTGAAAATGTCTATTATGTTAATGGACTTAAGTATAGTCTTTTGAGTGTATCTCAGATTTGTGACAAAGGAAATGAAGTTAGATTTCTTTCTCAAAGTTGTGCAATTAGAAATTTAGCATCTCTAGAGGTGGTGTTGATGGAAAGAAGAGTCAAGAACATGTATGTTGCTGATTTGAGCACCATACAAGGAAGTGATTTTATATTCCTTTGCTCAACAAACTTGTGTATAGTGACCTGGTCCGTGGGTTGCCTAAGATAAAGTTTGAAGAGAAGAAAATTTGTGAAGTATGTGCAAAAGGGAATAGATGATGTCAAAAGGGGGAAATTTTTTTGTGTATTTCCTGCATTGGATTTGTGCTACTGGTTTGTGCTTCATTTGATTAAGTGTGTTACTGGTTTGGTTATCTGGTGTGGGTAGTTATTCTGCATATACTTATTAGGTATACTACTGGTTTGGTTATTTGGTATGGTGTTGCTAATATGGTCCACTGGGATGTTATGCTTGCTGGTATACTGGGATGGTAAATGTTGATATTAGCTGTGTGAAAGATGACTAAGAGGGAATTGCATTTGAAAGCTGAAAAAATTGCATTGTGTGTTGCTGTGTAAGTATGTTTTCTGATAGGGGGAAGCAAACTGATATGGGAACCTGATACAATTTTAATTCTTCAAAATCATGAGTTTGTCATCATCAAAAAAGGAGAAATTCTTCAGATGAAATTTTGATGAATTAATAAACTTACTTCTCAGGATGAATATAATATGGTACCAGGTCTCATATCAGAAAATGAAAGACTGAGACCTTACTTGAATTATAACAATTTGGCGAATCCACTTAGTTGAATTCATCAATGCTCTTATCTGTCAAGAAACATGCTTATGCATGTGTATATTAAAATATTATATGGAATATTATTTTAATATATAAGAAGGAATACTTTATGGGAATGAGGAAAAGGTGTAAGCTTTTATGTAAGCTTTTGTCTAAATTTATTCCTTTATGTCTTCCTTTATCTTTCCACTCCTAGAAAGAAGTCTTATTTTAAGCAACAAGACATCATCTTTCTCACACCAACATCTCTCTTAATAATAAAAGATGAAACCAAATGGAATGAAAAACTATAAAGCATTTCTTCAACATGCAACATTATCTTCTCAATTAAGAATGAAGAAGACAAATGGAATGAAGATTGTAAAGCATGTTTGACAGTATGGTGCACATAACAAGGAGCTTCAAACAATGATGATGGATAGCATGGGTGCACACGGAAAGGAGCTTCAACAAGGCTATATATTGAAGCATTTGAAGAATGAAAAATCAACCAGAAAAAGAGTTAAAAAAGTCTTTGTGAGAAAAAAGAAATCATCCTCAAGAACAACTTGTTTACTACTTTGTTTTACTCTTGTCTTTATTGTTCTAAGGATATTTCTTCAATGTGTGATTTTTCATTCTTACATTTGTAAATCAATTCCTAGTCTATAAAGGAACTTGATGTTTTGGTCAAAATAATTCTTCTTGTATTCTGGGTCCTTAGCTAGAGTTAGCTAAGAAGAAAAGTCTATAGTTTGGGGAAATTAGTTTAGTGGATAGCAAGAGGTTGTTGCTTAGGTGGAAATTTCAGGTATCATTGTAAGGGGGAAGGGATTAGAAGGTTAATCCTTAGAATTACAAGAGGTTGTAATGATTTCTGCTCTTAAATGATAATGAAATTTCGTTGAAATCCTGAAGGCAGGTCGTAGTTTTTTACTCCCTTGAGCAAGGGGTTTTCCACGTAAAAATCTTGTGCATTTTTACTTATATCTAGTTCACTACTGTAACGAGGGACATGGTCCCTGATTAGATTGGCAACACTCGTTCTAACAGTAATTAGCAGCTTCAGATGTCATGACTGAAAGTTCTTAAAGACAGGCTACTCGAAAGATATTTTGATACTCTAATTAGGTGCAATTATGAACATTACATAGTTTTCAAACCCTTCCAACATCCAGTATAGTTTCTAGGTGAAATTATGTATACAGAAAAGACATTAAATAGTTCCTAGAATGATAGTAAGAAACATCTATTTGAGATACAGGACCTTCACATCAGCATTTCTCGTCTCCACTCTGCACACAAAGTAAAAATTTTGATTTGATAAGCAGATGATAATTGTTTCATTTCGAAAAGCAATGAAAAAGGCTATTGAATTAACAGAATAAGCGGATACAAAAGGAATTCAAATACAAATTGCGGGGCGTATCGACGGAAAAGAAATTGCACGTGTCGAATGGATCAGTATTTAAACATGTGGTAGAATTCATATTTTTGCATTTGATGGAAATATGGAAGCAAAGAGAATATACTATGTCCATAGTTGAAGATAAGCCTCCTTCTCTTCATCTACACTAGCAGCAGCAGCCTTTGCAATCAAAGCTTCTCCTTCCATAGCAATCTTGCTTTCTACCATCTCCTCAATCTCTGCTATAGCTCTCGAGCGACTCAGTTCCTGCTCAAGCTCCTCTGCTCCTTCATTTTTCGACTCTGAATCATCTTCAAAGAGTTTCTCCCAAAACTCACGATTCTTAGCATTTTGAGCAGTTGTTTCTTCTTTCTGTTTTTCATTGGAACTCACGGAGCCACCGGCAGAGTTTGATATCTGTCCAATCCCGATATGATCTGGCGACTCCACCAAGCATGGCCTCTTTCTGGTGTCATTGCTGCTAGAGTCTCCTCTGACTTCAGATTTCTCGAGAAGTAACTTGAAAATATTCCTGATATCTGTTTCCTTTCCGCATCCTACCAAATTAGGAAAGAAAGATCTCAAGTTTTCCTGTCCATCTTTCAGCTTCTGAAGTTCTACCTTCAGACTAATGTGATCATTCCTCAACTTCTCCAGCTCCTCTTCCAGATTATCGTTCACCAGATCAACACGAGGACTATGTGAAACCTGCTGTGGGTTGTTCTCCTTGGATAGTTGAATCCTGCTTTTGATATTTTTCAACCAGTGCTTTTTCCCAGCCCGAAACCATGGATTTCCATACTCACATTTGTACGAACATACTTTCCTAAAACGCTGAAAATTCATTCTTTCTTATCAAAACAAAGTTTCAAATTATTACTCCAAATCAAAAAGGAAACAACTTCCAATAAATCAAAACCATATTCACAATAACACCAGAACATTAAATTAGATGAAAGGATGTCACGTTTTAGTGTTTTGAGATTAAAGCCACATAGATGTTGAGCTAGTAAAAAAGGGTAGAAATCAACATAAATGAGAAAATAACATAGCAATAATATTTGCAGTAACACTACACCGTCCTATTTTCTGAACTAGTAAAGATGAAACGAAAAATTCGTCATAAACCAACAGAAACAGGAACAGAAAACAATACTTGAGGAGAAGTCAAATTTCAAGAAATCAATACAAATGAGAGAAAAACACAGAAACATATTGGAAACAGAAGAGAATTGCAGTAACACTGTCAAAACCAGTAGTGATGGAAACGAAATTTCGAGAACTAACAGAAATAGGAAATAGAAGTCAAATTTTCGAACGTTGTTACTCACATAGTTGTTGAGCTGGTAAATGAAGCTAGACAAATTGCTATGCTTGAAGTACTTTGGAAGAACTTCTATACAAAACTTGTTAGGATCAGTGATAAGAAATGTAGTTTTGCTAGAAGTCCAATGTACCAAGGGATCAGTTTCAGGATCCTCCACCATTTCATATGTCTTCACCAGAAAGGGTGGTGGTGAGTTTCCCCGTAACCCAGTGAGCCTCGGTCGACCTCGACCAACACCTCCTCCTCCTCTTCTTCTTCCTCCTCCCTTTCCACCATTTTCTTGATTGTTGATCTCCATTCTTGATTGATTGATATTATTTTCTTTGAAAACTTATGAGAAAATTTGGAAGTGAGTGAAATATATAATTGATCATGCATGCAAGTAAGTCATATAGTGTGTGAAACATACTAACGTATATTATGAAATCAAATGTTTTCCAAGTGCAAATTGCATTACAATCAAGACCATTGGTGTCTTTTTCAACCTTCCCTTTAATTGGTCACACATAAAAGGCCCTATGCTAAGTACAACTCACCTTTTTCCTTCATCCTACTCCCTCCGTTTTAAAAAGAATAACCTAATTTTATTTGCAAAATTTAAAAAAATAATAAAGACTTTTTAATCTTGTTGTCCAAAATTAAAGTTATGGCAAATCTACTAAAATGTCCATTAGTCTTGTGACTTTAAATATGTCACGTCAAAAAATTGAATTAAATTGTTGCAAAAAAAAGTAAAAAGGTTATTCTTTTTTAAACCGACTAAAAAGAAAATAGGTCTTTTTTTATTTAAATAGAAGAAGTACTACTTTTCAGGTTCTTTTTCACTTGTCCAACATTTTGTACTCCTTAAAAACCATTAATCTAGATTTATTTTACTGAATTATTTTTATTAATTATATTTTTACAATTTAAATTTGACTATTACTCCAATTAATTTGAAAATGGTTGCTTTATGATAATCTAAACTAAATCGTATTGTGCTTATATTGGTTGTATCAATTATTATGATTAATGAAGTGAAAATTGAATTAAAAAAAATTACAATTAATAAAAAAAAAACTTATGAAACACGAGTCGTACATCTGTTAATTTGGTATAAACACTTGTAAGGAGGGGAAAATTTATTTCCTCACGAAAGTGTGAGTTTTATTCTCACAGACCCTTTCCCTTCCCTTCTTTTAATTGTTTCCTTTATGCAATAAAAGAAAAAAATTAAACAAATAACACACATTTTTTTAAGTTGAATTTTCTTTTTAAAATGTTGAAACATTGCTAGTTACAAATAAATTACAATCTCAAATTTTAATCTGTCATTTTCTTTTGTAAATAGGAGATTGCATCTGATTATAAAGACCAATTGATTTGCTATACTTAAATAAAACGAAAAATAAAAGATTGGTTTATATTTTGCATCACAAGGGAACATAATATTTATAGTCAATTTTGACTCTCTTATAGATTGACTTTTAGTTGATTAAGTGGTTGTAACATGGTTGGTTTCAACCATTTCCAAATTAAGTCAAAAATAAAATAATAAAATAACAAAATATTCAATAAGTGAAAGAAAAGAATTCATGATAATCTTTTTCTATTTTGAGTACACCCTTTTTGGTTCTTTTTTCTTGTTTTTTACATTTAATACTTATAATTCTATTTGGGTACAAGGATGTCAAAATGACTGACAGTCCATTCTGCCACTTGATTAACATCTCTAAAAATTTCAGTTCCCAAATCAATTGAACTCCATTGCCTCCTTGCTGGTGCAGTGCCTGGATCCTGCAATAGTAAACATGTTTTCGTCATTAATTTCACGCGTTAAACTATACTGATAGTGTAAAAAGTCTTTATACTGTTTATGTATACATATAACTTTAAATTGATCCAAACCTGGTAAAAGTAAAGAGATTGTGACAGCCTTCCAACATCAAGTTCCCAAGTTCTTGGATCACCAATCCAACCTTGTCCTTGCTGAGTAGGATAACCATATTCACCCCAAACAGGATGTGGCAAAATTTGCAAAATCTCCTGAGGTTGAGGATTACTGTAAGGATCACATGGTACACTAGGCTGCTCAATATGCTGTCCATTCCCTGGTGTACAATGCAGATGGTAAGCCTCATAGGGAAAACGAGACCTGTCGCTTCGATGAACTCTTGTTCCATTTGGAAATGTGTGATATGGAGGACACAATTTTGGGTCATCTGGTCTGCACCAGGATGGTGTTTCTGGATTCAGGACCATCTCACTGTATCTTGTGACATCTGAAGTCACATCACCATCGCATGGCTTTCCATTGTTCTTCCAACAACTTCCCATGTCCATTAGATAAAATTGGCTATTATGACCTCCACCTTGGATCACATTCAATGTGAATCTTACCTTAAAGTTTGGTGACTCTGGTATCTGCATAAAAATTTAACCTCTTTGAATCAAGAAAATATACAAAATCGCGTAAAAGAATAAAAAAGTTCATGTCTTCACTCACAATTTTTGACATGCCCCTAGTTTGATAATGATATCCACCAGAAAAACCAGAAGTGGCATCTGATCTTAAGTAAAGCATCAACCAAGGATACTTTGCTGAGGTCCTTAATACATTGTGAAAAATCCAGCTTCCTTTACCTAGTTCCTTCTTCCATGTTACAGAATAGAAAGAGGTGTTCACGTTTGCGCCTTCTTGGCTCGAACTAGCATTCAAATCCCATGTTCCATAAAAACTCCCTCTAAGGGTAGTCCCTTGTAAAGTTGTGTAATTATGGTAAATCAATGGCTGATTCATACATCCTTTGCCAAAACAAGGAAATTGGCTAGGAGGTCCGAATGGAGGTACTTTATGACCATTTTTCGGGCATTTAGCAGCATAAGTATCCATGTTACCACTCTTAAGCATGATCATCCAGAATTGCCATGGATTTTGCTCGTCATTAACTTGACATTTTGATCCCAAATATAGTTCTTTCTCTGCTGCATAAAGATCTACATTGGACATTGCTGGTTTCGTCAGTCCTGGAAAATATTTTCCTGTGCCTAACTTGTTGTCTTCCTCAGTCACTAGATGCTGCAGTATGTTTGGATCTGCACCACAGACAGAACAATTCTCTCATATAAAAACCAATACCCATTTCAAACATAACGAAATCAACAAAACAGGAAAGAAAAAAAGGAAGTTCAACTCACTCTGTTGCTGATGAGAACCTTCATTTTGAACATCAAAGCAATCAGCAGCTCTTGGGCTTCCCATATGGGGAGTTTCTTCTCCAACCTCATTGCATTGATTCCATGCCTCTATGGCTACTCTTAGCCCATCGCGTCTCATCCCAGAATCTCCAACAGCTGAAATGTACTGATCACTTTCCTCAAGACTTAAGGAGAAAACACCAGAAACAGACACATTGATTAGCAAAAGAAAAAGCAAATTGAACCAAGAAAATGAAATTTCAGATTGAGCCATGTCTAAGTTTTCTAGTCTGAGGTATACATTAGCTTTCTCTCTATATATAATACATATTTTATGTGGAGGACTCCACAATGATTTCTATACATATCTCAATCTTTTGTAGATAATTACTGAATTCCTCAGGTCTTTAAAGATTGGCCAAATATACCTCCCTCTATTGTTTCATTAAGCATCTGAAAGTTGACTGTTTTATCAATTTTATCGTCTTTTCCAAATTAGAATTCGAAAACCAATTAAGTTTCCTTATACGCCTTTTAGATATTTTAAGTTATTAATTTAATCTGTGTTATAAAACTTTTTATGTTCTTTTCAATGTATAATTCAAAATACGTGTAAATTGACAATCAAAATTAGAAGTTTGACTCGCGTAAATTTAACTACACATAAATTAGTTGCGGAGAGTAATGCCTTACAGCTGGTTGGTGGTTGACACTTGCTCCAATTTCCTATAATTGGTTAGGTTTCAAATTTGATATTTGAAATCACTATCAGAAAGGTTCTTTTAACCAAAACCTCCAACAAGAATGATGTAATAGGAGTGTACTTTTAACAGCATCATCTAACAAACTAGATGTTGATTCCCTTGTTTTCCTCATGTCTTTTGAAACTTTGAAATTCATATTTCCAACTCCAAACAAAAAAATGGAAGTGAATTATGTTCACTAAATCACATGTAAAATGGAATCTTGTCCACTAGAAAGTTTAAAAAAAGAAAAAAACTTTAAAACTTGTTTCTAAGAGTTGGAAGTCATATGTAAAGCAATTTCAAGAATCTTTTCTTCTTTTTTTGGGGGGTTGCCAGAACTTTTAGACTAAGAAAAATTGGTATCAATTCTTGAACATAAAGTGATGCTTTTTATCATGTTTAAGGGAAGTAAAAGAATTATGCTTTTGAAGATTTCAAGTGGTAAATATTCTTTTCCAATAAATACTACTATTTTCGTTCGCTTTTAGTTGTTAAATTTTGACTTGACACACTTATTGAAAAAATAATTATTGATATAATAAATTTACCATTTTACCTCTATTAATTAATAGGGTCTCATACATATTTACTTATTATATTTTTCAGGACATTAACTTAATGACAAGAGTATAATAGGAAAAAAAATTATGTTATCTTAATTTATCAAAAATAACAAGTAAAAGTGAACATACGTTTAAAAAGAATTTGAAAACTAAAAATGGAGAAAAGGGGTATTAAAGTCATTTTGAATTTTCTTGACATTACATATGCTTAAAACTCAATACATACCCCACAAGAAGGTAGGTTAGAGAGACCATTTGGTGAGAGTACACATAATTGATTATTCGTTATGGGCTACGAAAGTTGGCATATAAATATTCAATTATTTCTTCCTAAACATTACATTTAATCAACTTAAATGGGATGGAGCATAAATACAATTATTTTTTTCTTCTATTTCCTGTAAACTAAATCCCCGTTGATTATGATTTACATGACAAGTTGGCAATTAATTGTCTCATTTGAATATTTAACAAACTTACTCTTCGTGTGCCCTGCGTGTCCCACTCTCATTTAAATTTTTAACAAAGTTTTCTATTAACGATGCACGCAGTCATAAGTAATGTAGAAATTATTTTTTATTAAATGTTTGATTCATTATTTTTCATCTAAGTTTATATTTGCTTTAAAATTCTATAAAAACTTCTTTCTAATTTTACTCTTGAATTATTATGAAAGTTTCTGTTTCATATAATTGGTCAAGGTAGATAATCACTAAACAAATTTTTTTAATTTGGCAGCCTTCTAACTAGCTAGGAGAAGAACAATTTTGTTCTTATATTTGTTATTTTTTCACTTGAATTATTTGAGGATAAATAATTGTCATCTTAATAAATTGATCACTCAGAAAATGTCAATTTTCAATGTAATAAAGATGGTAAACAATAGTAAAAATGAATAAATCATCTACATTTACACATAAAAATTGTAAGTTATAGTTTTAATATGGAGTTAATATCTTAAAAGGTCGCTCAATTTTAAGAATTTATCAAATAAAGTCACTGAATATTGCTTTGTATCAATAAAATCATCCAGTTAGACATTTGTATCAACAAAATCACTCAACTAAATCAATTATCGAAAAATAATAATAATAATTGACATGGCAGAATTTTTTTTTATAGTGTAAATATGAACACAAATAAGTAATATTGAAAAATTTGACGTGGTAAATTTTTTTAATGTAAATATGAATCCACAAATAAATAAAATTTGTAAACTAATTTATTTAAATACATTTACTAGTATAAAGTTACAAATATAAACTGCGAAATCAAGAAAATAATTAGTGTAAAAAAATTTGAGGAATAATTTTATCTCTATATATTTAATCCCATGATATTAAATTTAATATATTACTAATATCGCTAAATAAAAGGTCTTAATTATACATCCTATAATAGCATGTAGGGTGTATAACTAATACATGGATTAAATATACATGAACTCAAAATTCCTATAAAATAGTGCTAAATAATACTACACACAATATATTGACTATTTCTCCTAATACATCCTCTCAAACAACAGAGAACTTTCTTCTTTTATTGAATCCTAACAAATGTTAATCTGAATTAATCGACTTAGTGAATTTTGGAATATTGGATGATTATTAAAAAAGAAAAAAGTTACTGTATGTGTGTTTGCAATGGTGGAGTCAGCATTTTCATCAAGGGTGTTCAGACTTTAAAACATGATCAGTGGCAAAGCCAGCATAAGGGTGTTCATACTTTTAGAATATGAGTAGGTGATTTTTGTGTTAAGGGTGTTCAAGAATTGATCTATATATCAAAATATTTATATTTAACCTATATATTTGAAAAAATTTTCCAACGAAGGATGTTCAGCTGACCTCCTTTGGGTGAATGTAGCTCCGCTCTTGAATATGAGTGGGTGATTTTTGTATCAAGAGTGTTCAACAACTGATATACATCAAAATATCTATATTTAAT
>JAABOM020000049.1:15405041-15417604 GCA_011800125.2 Solanum clarkiae | reverse complement strand
CTACCAAAATAACTATATATATATGCAGCTGTTATACATATTTATTGTATATCTAGCAAGAAATTATAGAGAGAGGAAAGAGGGGAGAGAGGAGAGAGAAAATATCAACAAAGCGCCAACTATAGCTATAAACTATAATTTTTTAAACTATAGTTATATAATGTAACTACATATCACATGTTTGGCTAGTTATGCTATTTTTCGTAACTTTTATCCTATTTTGAGATGCTCATGATATATACAGAAATACAGGGATAGTGTAAAAAAAAAAATTAAAAACCTCGGTAAATATGTAAGTAGAATTCTTTTAAAAAAAAAAAAAAAACAAAGAAGTACTGCAGAAAATAAAAGATAAAAAATAAAGTAGTTGGGTGACTTTAGGGAGGAGACCAAGTGAATTTGGTCCCTTGAAGATAGAACAGCAATTCTGCAAAAACTAGAAAGTAGGAAGAAGTGGGTAAGTGGTCACAAGATTTTTCAAATGGCGGGCCTTTCTTTTGAACTAAATAGTAAATAAAAGCAAACACACACAACCTAAAAAAGTGGACACCTTCCTCCAGCATGAATCCCACTTCCCTATTTAACAGCCTAACTGTCCCCCTAACTGCTTCTATTTCACTTCTTTCTTTTACCATTCAAGAGACATAATCCTAACTAGCAAATTTCCAAAGATGAAGTGGGGTAAAAAGAAACCTTCATCTTCATTGATCACTCATGTTTTTCCTGTTTCTTGGCTTTCAAAATTCAAGCAAAAGAAGGATGGCAGCAGCAGTGAGCATCAAGAAGCAGCAAAGATGAAGTACAAGGGGAAGGTGGATTTGACTTCTTTCACTTCACGGTCGAATGTTTGTCTGAAAGAAGGAAGGTTCTATGGTGGGGATGATGATGATGATCCTTATTGGAGGATTTCTTTTACTGAGGACAGATTGGAAGTTCCTCCTCAGAATCAACAGATTCAGAACCCACTCTGGTGTGGTTCTTATGATGAATGTGATCAGGATTCAACTTGGAATTCCAAGAGTAGTTTGGGGGAAGAGAATCACAAGTTCAATGATATGGTTTCTAGAAAGATAAGCGAAAAGCCAAAGAGAATGTGGATTTCACAGAATGAAGCAGAATTCAGCAACAGAAGGAGGAATTCTGTCAAAGATGAGAAGTTGAGGAAACTAAGTAGAAAAGCTTTGGAGGAAAGAGTAGCGGAAAATGCTAGAGAACCTGATCAAGAAGGAGAAATAGCAGCAGAAGTGATAGAGAAAGATATATTTGAAATAGAGCCCCGGAATGAGAAGGTAATGAAAAGGGGGAAGGATAAACCAACAGCCTATAATTCCAGAAAGACGCGGAGTTTGTCTAACACGGATTCCAGTCGGAATTCAATGGAAAAAAGTTGCACGATGCTCAAAACTCTGAATCTAGAGGAAGAAGCTGATGCGTTGTCTGAAGAAGAATTTGAATCAGAATGCCTAGAGATGAAAGACATGAAGATCAAAGAAATGTCAGAGGAAAGTGGTTATCAGCAGAGAAAATCAGTGTACATAAACCATAAGAGAAGAAGAAAACATGGTGTTAAAGTTGGATCATATTCACCACGAACAACAGCCAAGATGGAATGCAGAATCAAAGCTCTTGAAGACATGAAGAAAGCAAAGATGAAGATGAGACACGAGACAAAGGAGAGATCCAGAGGAAACAGGACAGTTTTTGATAGCTATGCTATTATGAAGAGTTCATTTGACCCTTTCAGTGACTTCAGAGACTCGATGATTGAGATGATTACACAGAGAGGGATAAGAAACTCAGACGAGCTTGAAGAGTTATTGGCGTGTTATCTAACACTCAACTGTGATGAATACCATGATCTCATTATCAAAGTCTTCCGGGAGGTATGGTATGAGGTGAACGAGGTCAACATTGGAGCAGAATTACAGAAATGCTGTTGTTCTGATGACCAACAATTGTTAGTTTGAGTTTCTCAATCCAAATGTAAATAAGCTGTAGGTACTAACCTCTGTTAAGAGTATGTTAATTGTTTTTAAAATTATTATGTACTTAGATACTGAAATGAGGAACGAAGCAATTTAAATTACAGTGAAGTTTTGCAAAGAGCAATCAAGCAGGATGTTTTGTATACCTTTTCCAGGGCAAGGAACACAGTGTTCATCAAGATGTATTAGTTCTCTTAACTATGGAAATAACTTAATTGCGACTAGAATCTGGCAGGCAGAACCCCAGAACTTCCATCTGGATATGGATACCAATGCATTAACTTAGGGGTAAGAAACTGATAAAAAAAATCATAACACAGGTTCAAAATTGCTGCTTCTAGGCTCTAGCACAAGTTTAGGATAGCTGCTTGTTATAATTTACAACAAACTGTTTGCTTCTGTTACGAAAAAAGCTATTTCTATCAATATGAGCAACAGTTTCATCTGCATAAAGAAGAAAAAAACCATTCTTTACCAGATTGGATCATCTTGGCAGTTGCAGGCTGTAGTAGAAGCAGTCCAGCCGAATTTTAGTATCACAACAATAACAAGCACTTGTGACAAATGGAAAACACAGCTCCCTCTGAAGCCCAAATGCAGCATGTATAGTGCCATTACTAACTTAGATTGATGGCCTTGTACAAGAAGTGTTTTGTCCTTGTCACAATATTATCCCTTCACCAGCCAAGAACTCATGAACAACTCCATCAACTTCAATCATGCTACAACCGGGCTCTTTAGTTACCCCCTCGCTCCTCATCTTTCTCCGCAGTTCCCTCATATCACCCCATCTCCCCGTAGATGCAAGAACATTTGATAGTTGAACATAACCAGCACTGTCACGAGGATCAAGCTCTAAAAGTTTGGTAGCGATGCGCTCTGACAATTTGACATCATTATGGCTTCTGGAAGCACTCAAGAGGGACTCCCAAAGAGCAGGAGCTTCTTTCACCGGCAATTTGCTGATGAGTTCTTCAGCCTCCTCTAATAATCCAAACCGGCCAAGCAAATCAACCATACAGCCATAATGCACAAGCGTAGGCTGAATTCTATACTCATTAATCATCAGTTCAAACATCTTGCGGCCCTCGCTTAATAAGCCGCCTTGACTGCAAGTAGACAAAACACTAACAAAAGTAACCTCATTGGGCTTGATACCATCAGCAATGAGCTCATTGAAAGTCTTTAATGCATCATCCAAATACCCATGGTTACTGAACCCTGTAATCATTGCATTCCAAGTACTAATATCTTTTCTCAAAGTACCATTAAACACCTCTAAACCTTTCTCAATACATCCACATTTACAATACATATCCACAAGAGCAGTAGCAAGAAAATTGTGAACCTCAATCCAGTTCCTCTTGATAAATGCATGAACCCACTTTCCCTGGCTCAGAGATCCAACACCAGCACAAGCAGACAGCACATTCACAAGTGTACAATCATCAGGCTTCACTTTAGCTCTCAGCATATCCTCAAAAAGAGCCAAAACTTCATTAAACTTATCAGCCTTAGTATAACCAGTAATAATAACATTCCAAGACACAACATCTTTCACTAACATTTCATCAAACACCTTCCTCGCTTCATCCACCAACCCAACATTCACATACCCAGAAACCATAAAATTCCAAGATTCCACATTCTTCACAGGCATTTCATCAAACAACTCACGCGCCAATTCAAACAACCCCCTTTCCGCATACACACTCAACAATGCATTCCACGCTATAACATCATCCTCAACCAACCCATCAATCATACCACGCGAAACTCCAAAACACCCACACCTCGCATACATATGAACTAAAGTATTGTACACATACCCATCTTCCTCAAGTCCAAATTTTGTCACCAACCCATGAACTTGTTCACCTTGTTTAGCATTTCCCACAGTAGCACAAGCTTTTACAACAAACGTAAAAGTATATTTATCAGGAAAAACTTTATTTACAGAGTTCAACATTTTGAGGAAGATAATGAGAGCAAGTTGTGGGAATGGGCTAGTGGAATAAGCACGGATGATAGTGTTGTAGATATATGAGTTGGGTTCTTCAATGTGAGTGAAAACGGAGAGCGCGTATGAAAGGGTTTCAGGGGATGACATGTTAAGAACAGTGGCTTTAGTCAATAGGCGACTAGCAGCAAAAGGGTTACGAAAGATACCAGTTTTGAGCACGAAAGCGTGAGCTTGGTGGAGTTCGGAGATGGAATTGGCCATTTCTAAGAAGGACAAGATTGATGGTGTTGGGGAAGTTGCTGACATTTTGACTTGGGGTATTTTGGTCCGAGCTTGTTAGAAGCATCATTCGTTATGCTTGATATAAATAAGGCGTTTGAATGCTGTGATAAATAAATACAATGTTTAGCCTTTAAAAAACATACTATCATGTATGTGTTTTTTTGTCTCTCTCCTTTTTTATCCAGCCATGGTACAACACCAGAACTCAAAGCTACAATCACATCTAATTAATTTTGATTTTATTCAATTCAATATCAGAACTCAAAGCTACGATCACATCTAATTAATTTTGATTCTATTCAATCCAACCGCAGAACTTAGAACAACTAGCCTATTGAGGTCGTTCTCACTCTCTATCCAGGCAGGAGCAGGAACATAAAAAGATGATTTAAGATGATAACTTCAGTGGTAGATTTACGATTTTCAATTGGGTTCGAAATATAAAAATATAAGGAAAAATTACAGAAATCCCGTATTATGTTTAAATATTTTTAAATATTCCCTACCGTTTTTTATAAATTACTAAAATTCTTTTTTCGCTACTTTCCTTCCACACGTCTGATACACTCATATCCTTTCCCACAAAACCCTGTTTCTTCAACGAGAATCAAGCCAAATTGATTCAAAATCAAAAGGTAGGTTAACTTATCTTCTCCATTGCAATTCCATATAGTTTTCTAAATCACAAATAAGAGTTAGGAACATTCTTGTTTAAAGAACTAGTTGTCAATGTTGGATCAGGTTATTTTCTGACAGGGAATGTTGTTTTAGATGTATTTGTTGTGCTTCTTTGGGGATGTATTGGTGATGTTTCTCTCTTCTCCTTCCTTGCAGGAGCTCTGTCCCTTGATCTTGTTTCTTCTGCTTTTCTTTTGCTTCAAATCTTATATCCATTTTGAACTTGAACTTAAAGTTCAAAGTTTGCCTCAGACGACCCTCTTCAAGTTCAAAATTATCCAAATTCAAAAATCTCAAGAAAAAAAAATCGAAGAAGAAAGCTCAGATATGGTGATTCATGGGATATAAAATTGACTCATATATGTTGTTGATTCATTGAGACTATATGAATTATTTTATTAGGAAAATATAGTGATTCATGTATGTAGTATGTATCTTGTATAGTGACTCATTTTAAAACTATGATTCATTTATATATAAAACCGAGAGTATATATCTTGTATGGTGATTCATTTTAAAATTATTAGTTGTTCATAACTTTTTATGGTGATTCATTAAATATGGTGATTCATTTATATATAAAATCGAGTCATATATGTTGTTGATTCACTGAAACTGTATGGATTGAATACAGTGATTCATTGAGACATTTTTTCTAGTTGTTAGAGGTTGATGATTCATTGGGTGCATCATACAAGGATGATACACCAATAGGGGTGTGCAAAAATCGAATCAACCATTGTTATTTGGTTATTAGGTTATCGGATTTTTAATGATTTTTAGAAAAAAAAATTATTGGGTTGTCGGTTCGATATCGGTTTTTCATATTGGGTTATTGGGTAAACCGATAACCCAATAAGACTATAATAAGTTACTATTTTACCCCTTCGTAAATATTAAATATAAGTAATTTCATATTAACAGGATACTATAATAATATTTTACATATTTTAATCTTTACAATACTTAAGTGATTAATTATCTACTTTAATATTTTAGTTTGTAATTAACTAATTATTGTTTTTGCAGGTTTGTAAATATAGTCTTCGTACTCTATCTACTTTTTATTAATGCGAATGTTCATTATCATTCTTATCGGGTAAACCGAAAATCGAACCGTTAAGAACATAAAATCGATAAACAGAAAATCGAAAAAAATATTTTATTGATTTCTTATTGATTTAGCATATTTAAAAATCGAAAATCGATAAACCGAACCGATAATGTATAAAACCAAACCGAACCGACCGATGCACACCCCTATACACCAATGAATCATATTAATGAGTTGATTCATTGAGACAATGAATCATACAATATGACTCATTACAATAAAACAGCTTAACACATGGTTGATTCACCGCATTAGATATTGATTACAATGAATCATGACTTATAAATCATGTATAGCACAGTGTATCCATTACAAAATATAAACATACAAATTATGAATTTTGGAAGAAGAAGATAGAAAAGAGAAAAAGGATTGACCTTTAAGCATGAGTTTTGATTTTTTTTCCACTCCGAATTGAATTTAGATTCAAGTTTAAAATAAATAAACAATACTCAAATTATAGGAGATGATTTTGATATTTGACTCTTGAATTTTCAGGGAAGAACTAAAGATATGAGATTTAGAGCCTTGGAAAGAAGAAAAGTGATTTAATTTTTGGGATTAGGACCTTCCATTATTTTGGGTTTAAATATATTGTTTCAACCTTTTTTTTTTTTAAAAAAAAAAAGCAAAGTGAAATATTGAGCTATTTCCCCTGGCCCGAAATTAAATGAAAAGAATTCAACTAAGAGAAGCTAAAAACAATGGTATCAGTGGAATTGGAACCTGATCGTGCGGGTTCACTTTAAAAAAAAATTACTACTATGCACTTTGGTTATTATTCCAAAATTTCAAATTTGCAAATTTGCTCTCCAGCCTGATAAGATTTTTGACTCACATTTTACAGCTTCAGACATGTAACTTTCGTACTTATTGTCTACACAGCCACAAGACTTGAAACAAATGTTTGGCCAAAAATACTTGCATTTTAACAGGAAGACAAGATCGTGATCTCAAACAAAGAGCAGTCTCTAGGATGAGTCCCCACTATGAAAATAGAAGTTACAAGTTACTGATAAACATACCAGGCTGCCTTTAGCAAAGAAATCCCATATCATGCTTAGAGCATAAGAAACTTGGTGAAGCTAAATAATGCATAAACCTATTGAGAGACTTTCACGACAATGACGTCCATCCAAAAATCAAAAATCTATACAGCTGAGGTAGCAAGAGCTAGCGATGAATCACACATCTCAGAAAAGACGCTAAAATAAACTAAATGAGGACGAACATGACAAAATATATTAAGATAACCAATCACCATGGAAAATTTTTTTTCTTTCTATAAGAAGATTGCAGGAAATCAACAACTCAATAATAAGTTTCAGATAACAATACCATAGCATTAAGGTAGATTTTTCTAATGAATATAACAGAATACAGCAAATTCAGGGAGAATATGAGGCCTCTTAATACAAGTGTTTAGTGCAATCTAGTTGAAAAAAACCAGACTGAGTTTCCACTACATATAAAGACAACGTCTGCAAAGCCCATTTACTTGATTACTCGTCGATGCTTCAAATGTAGAAACAATAGTGTTAGAATGCCAGGGTCAAAGAAAAGCAGATGCTGCAAATCCTTGACATTCATTGAAATGAAAAAAGAGGCTGTTGGCTCTCAAGCCTGCTAAGCACCAAAATGACATGGAGATTTACAACTTACACCTCTCCCCATAAAACCTTTTATGCAACACAATAGGCACAAAGCACTTTTTAGGATTATTTGCAATCTGGACTACTGTGACATTCTCCAGTGCGCCTCTACACCTCCAATGATCTACAAGTCGGAGTTCTCATGTTGGCATTTCTCCTGATCATTACTAAGATCACAAACAAATGCAAAATGGAACCCCAAGAATATTAACTGAGATGATTATTAGGTTGAAGAAATGTAAATGGTTGATATTACAAATTATACAACCTAAAGCATCACAGGGTGTACAGACCTTATAATTACATTACAGTCCATCTACCCAGACTAGATATAACTGTAGCAATCTGATGTTTCAAGATTTCAAATACTCGCTCCAATGCTTCTAGTCTACGAATACAATAACAATAATAAGTCACTACTAAAAATCTGCAGACAAAAAACAGGCTTTTAAATTAGAAGAGGTTCGATGCGACTATTTTTTCTTTGCTTACCTGAGAGACTAGTGACGTACTTTAAGATGTAACAGTCAGGGGATAAAGGACTGGAGTGTGAAAGAAATGGAAAACAAGAGGAAGGAGAAAAGGGAGAAATCATAGTGTTAATTGTGACTTACAGATGGCTTGGCCTCATCCAATTATATATCAAAAAAAATGGTAAACAAGCCCCAGAATTCCTGGATATTGAACAAAGCATATTTAAATGGTTTGAACCTTCCACCTCCTCCAGAATTCTGGATATATATATACACACACACACACATTTATACAGTCTTAACTCTATTTCTGTCTTTAGATGCTCTTAACTCTCTCTTATCCCTTTTCTTATTTCTCCCCCCACCCTTTCCCTCTTTGCCTCTCAGGTACTAGATCAAAAGCATGTACTATTTGTCTTCTAAAGTTGTGTGTTGACTGCTAGGGGCCGTTGGAAAATTCAATTAAGATGATGAAAGAATATGAGACAGACAAATTGTACTACGAATTTCCTTCACCATATTCTTTGATTTTATTAGCTTTGAACCCAGAGGAAATATAATCTTACAGAATATGTGAGGCTTCAAGCAGCATAATTTCTATACTCTGAAGTGACACTCTTACAACAATGTGTATGCATAGAAAAGTGCAGGGGATAAATTAAGGGAAGAAAGAGGAGTGTGTATTTTCCAGTCATCATTGTCCTTCACTATTCAAATCCGAATCAGTAATCCAGCCATGTGTACGTATCTAATATAGCATAATTGTCTTTTCCAAACAGCATCATATTTTTCCTGTTTCCAGGAGAAACTGCTAGTAGAAGTTCAACCATAATTGTACAACCAAGTCCATATGATAATAGAAACAGCACTCTATCATCTCTACGCAGAATTATAGATAAAGAGTATACAACTACCACGAAATGGAAAAAGAGAAGCCTGCATTTTAGTAATTTTGTGATTTAGAGTGGACCACGCATTCAGTGTTATAGGGCAATTGGAGAATCAATTGTGTAAACCAGATACTCTCAGAGTACCTTAAAATAAACTTTAGATACAAGAGACACTGCATCTCAGGGAACAACCAACAAAAGTCAGTTCAGCACAAAAGACTGCAAACATGTGGAGATTTTAAATCAAATAATAAGGAGAAATCCTAGTATCCAAATGGAAGTATAATGAGCAAGGCTAGTATGAATAAACCAACATAAAACAAGGTATTTATGCCAGAGAATTTTCAGAAGCTCAATTTCCCCCATATCGTGCAATGACAGCTATAGCAAAATCAATTTATACATAAACACGTATATCTACTCCCTGATAAAAACAACTAGTACATTAGATATACAACAAGCCCAGAAGGCTAACAACATGAATAAATCATTTGTGATATAACCTACCAAATTAAGTTTTCTCGGCTGGAGTAAGATGCCCCATCTGTTCTGCCAGGCTATTTACACTCCTCATGCTCCACCAATATTTTCCACTGTCAACTGTTTTACTTTCATTATTTTTGCTATCAATATCTTTCCTTTCCGACTGCACTTCGGATGCGTCAACTGAACCAGGATTCTCTGTTAGGAACTGTTCCCAAAATACATCATTAACCCCTGTTGGGACATTAGTAGCTGTCCCTGATACAGCTATTTTGTCTTCTGGTTCCACAACCTCAAGAGTAGTGTTTGCATTAGGCTCAGAATTCATGTCAATGTCAGAAGCCTTAGGTCCAACATCAACATTTAGTTGTGTGTAAGATACAGCAGGACTATCGGCACAACTTGTTGATTCATCCAACTCCAGTGAACAATTCTGTTGTATCCCAGCTCGATCAACATCTTGAAGCACATCCTCCCAAAAAGTCAAAGAAGATTCCAACTGATCTAACAGTTCTGCGTTCATCGCCAGAAGAGAGGAGGGGTTCATATTTTCCCAAGTCAAAGCCCTAGAGGAAATCCCTTGCATATCTTGCAGGTCATTTTCATCATAGAGGCAGCTGTTTCCTGGAAACCTTCTTTTTCTGTCATTCACTTGAAGTTGTGGCATGTGACTCAAATCCATTACTGGTCTATCTAAGGTTCGAGCTAACACAGAGAGCATTGTCTTCTGACGATGTTCTGCATGTTGAACACGTTCAGTCAAATCCTGCATTTGCAATTCAAGTCCTTGGTGATCCTGCTTATGTCTTTGTAGATCCATGTGAAGTGATCCATTCTCATGCTTCAACTTTTGAATATCTTCCTTGTACCTTTGTCTTTCTGATTCAGTTAATGGAGATGACAGGCCATGAAGGTTCTGTGCAGAATGACTGTGAACAGGTTTACGCCTATGGATATTCTTCAAAAGGTGTGGCTGACCTCTAACAAAATTATCTTCATTTGCAAATTCCCATTTTTCAGGGTCAATTTTCCTGAATCCCTGGTGTACAAAAGAGGCCATAGGCATGTGAATACTAACGAATAAGATAAATGGATAGAAATATAAAATAACTTCAAAAGTGTGAGGGGAACTAACTCACTTACATAAGTGTTTAGCTGTCTGATAAAGCTGGAAAAATTATTGTGCTTGAAGTATCTAGGCAACAAATCCCTTGCAAAATCTGGAGGATTCCACACAATGAAGCTTCTATTACTCGAACTCCAGGATACAATGGCATCACAGGATGGATCATCCACCATTTCATATGTCTTTGCAAGAAAAGGAGGCAGTGCATGTGTGCTGCACGTAGCTTCATCCATGATACGTTTAAACAAAAATCACAACCCCTAGAATAAAATAACAAAAAAGAGCATCTACTGAGGACAAAACTTCTTATTATCACACTCCAGAGCACAGAAACGAATAGTAAGGATCGTGATGAGCTCAATCTCCTCGCGATACAATCAAGTTGAAGCAAATCTCACCTGATCACTCAAATTTCTCCCAATTTCAGATCCCATTTACAAGCACATGCTTGTTTCCAGAACCCCACACTACAGACAACTAGCTCAATTGTGAAAACAGATTCTTATCTTATATATATCTGAGTTTGCAGGTTACAAGAATTCAAACTTCCTCAAATGTCTTTCTTCCTATTGTCAACTAAAAGAAACTTCAAATGTATCATTTAAAAAAAGGAAAAAAGAACTTCTCAAACATTCCAGAAGGCATTCACATAAAACCAATAATACCCAGAACTCCTTACGTCACAACCGCAATCTTGACAAGTCCAAGACAAGATAAACAAAACCTAAACCTCACAACTTCAAGAAACTCTACACATTCTGCCACGCTGTAACCAACCAAAGGTGACATTTTCCCAATCATTTGAAGAAACCCAACATTTTCCGGAGCTCCAATAAATGCAAAATTCCCATTATCCTCCAAAAAATCAGCCCTTTTTCCAAGTTCACAATCAAGGACAGATTTTTCCTGCGTTCACACTAAACAACAGTCAAAATTGGACAGGAAAAAAGTAAGATAACAAAGAAAAGTCCAATAACCCATTAGATAAATTTCTAAATCCATTACATCAAAGTCGTTAAAATAAATATAAAAAAAAGTCATGGGTGTCCCAAACTTCACGCAAAAGCATCCAATTATATACGAACAGGAATTAAAAACAATTTACCTGAGAAAACAAAACTGTTTTAAAGAATTTGACGCCCAGAAACTTGTTTAGGCCGCTCCCTCTTCTTCCTCTGAAATAGTTGGTTGGTACTTTTAAGGAATTGGTTGTGTTTCTTGGGATCCGTGAGGAATCTACAAAATCAAAAAATCGGGATTTGTGCAACTTTTCTAGGGCTTAGTGAACATTAATGATCCCAAATCTCTTGGAAAGTGGAAGAATGAACAAAAAATTCAAAAATTACTTGCTGTAATAAACAATTGCCTTTTGCAAAGCAGAAGAAGGAATAATTTGGAAGAGATTAAAAATTAATTAAGAAGTAAGTTGTGGGAAAAACAATATTATGTGGCAATAACTATTGTTGATCTTTTTAGTTTAATGAAAAAGAAATATATTTGTTTAATCGAGCGATGTCCTTGTAAGGTCGTGGATGTTGAATTAATTTCTTTGGGAGTAATTTTCCATCTCATTTTATCTTTTTTTAAACTCAATCATTTATTATCTTTTTATACTTATAAAATAATTTAATTATGATTTTATTATTATCAGCTACTTTTAGTTCTATTTAATGGTTCTTAGCATGATTTTATTTGCTATTCTCTCCGTCACATATTAATTGAATTTATGGGATAATGCGCACATATTAAGAAAAGTATTCAGAAACAAAATTTATACTATACTTTTCATTATTGTTCTTTATAAAATCATAAATATGTAGCTTAATTTATCTCATAAGAAATATAAAACTTCAATAAATGAAAGGGTAAATATAAAAAAAATTTCAAACATTCTTTTTGAATTTTGAACAATAGATC
>JAABOM020000049.1:15387558-15400207 GCA_011800125.2 Solanum clarkiae | reverse complement strand
TGTACCTCACGCGCCACGTCAGCAACTACCCTGTGCCTACTTGTTTAGGAATTGCCAAGTTGAGGGTCATATTTGTGTACTATAAAAATTTAAATTCCAATTTAAAAAATTTTGCCAACTTGAGAGTCATTTTTATATGTTCACCCTCAAAGAAGATAACATAGTTTAAATGGACTATTTAAAAAAAACCAGAAAGGCCATCTGCTTTTATAATTGAGGGTGGAATTTCTGCTTTTCAGTCCAAAATTTTCAAAAGGGTTGATTTCATACCACCAAATTCAGAAACACAATCATTGGTTTTAGACCCTTTTTGAATTTTGACTTGGTCATCCTTTTGCAATTCCATTTTTACCCCCACACCCCTTTCTTGACAATTTCTTCCCAATTATCTACTAAGGAGTCATTTGGTATCAAATAAGATAAAGACATTTGAGGATTAAGTTTGAAATTACTTTTATATTATATTTGATCATGATAGATATTATTTTAATTACAAAATATCTAATTTTTTTATTTGATTTAAAATTATTTTATTTTTAGTTGAAATAAATTAGAATTGATTTGGTAAAGTGCATAAGAATATAACAAATAAAGTGCATCAATAATGTTTATGAGTTTTTGATACGACGATTCCTAGGAAATAACTTTTTTATTTTTGTGAATTAAGAATAAAGTCTGTGTATATTCTATCCTCTTCAAATCTGAATTTCACTGAATATATTATTATTGTTAAAAGAATCAATGCGTGTGTGTATATATATATATATATATATATATGAATAATTTAATATATCTAATTATAATCTTAGAATAATTTAATCCACTTGGCTGAAACTTCTTGTGAAAAGACTCAACACGTGCACCGCCCACATTTAGAGGACTTAACCGAGTGGTAATTTAGTAATTACCCTTAATTTTAGTGGCAAAAGTCTAACTTCATATGCTCATATTAAGATCAGAAACTTGCGATATTTTAGCTCAAAAGAATGTCTTTAAGTCTTCTCATTTCTATTTCCAGGTTTTGGCAAGCCCGGTCCAGAACTAAACCGGTCGAGAATTTAATCTGGTCTTTTAAGTCTTCTATAGCGGAGAACGGCGGCGTTGTGATGACTTCCGGCACGAGTCTACCGACATGGAAGGAGAGAGAGAACAATAAGCGGAGAGAACGGCCCCGGAGGGCGATCGCCGCCAAAATCTTCGCCGGATTAAGGATGTATGGTAACTATAAGCTCCCCAAGCACTGTGACAACAACGAGGTATTGAAAGCTCTGTGTAAAGAAGCTGGTTGGATCGTTGAAGAAGATGGAACTACTTACAGAAAGGTAAACTACTTCTTCTCAAACATCAACATTTCTCTCCTCTCTGCAAATATATTGCAATTCATAAAGGCGAATTAAACCGAAAATATCTTCTAATTTCTTATCAGTGTTTTTTTGTTTGAAGATCAGTGCTTCATTTATCCAATGAGAGATTCGGATTGTTTCTTCAGTCATTTGGATTTTGCTAATTAATTATTTTATCATCGTCAAATTAAGAGGAAAAGCAAAAGATTGAAAAGACGAATCCTCCATAGATTTGTTCTGCTCCTTCTATTTTGTGCATAGTCAGGGAGCTTTCAGAAAGTCTGAACATTTCACCTAGATGCTAATTTGACGATATTACCCCTGCTGTACTGTCAGGTCCCACGTTTTTCCTTTGAAATTGATGGGCTGTATGGACATTTCAGCTGATTCCAGGGTTTTACCAGTTAGATTGCTTGCAGTCCTGAATCTGCAGTCTGTTTATGAAGGGTAGTTTAGGAATCTAATCTTATGGTTCAATAGTAAATTCACGAAAGTACAACCCCTTGATGCTTCTCTATCAGAATCCATATCTCAGCGACAACAGTATATCCGGTGTAATCCCACACAGGAAAGTAGAGTGTACACAAACCTTACCTCGACCTCAGAAAAAGAAAAATATTATTCCTCCTTGTTACGTGACCATATTTGACTGAGCATGGAGTTTATAAAAAAAAGAATTTGAAATATTTGATCTTAAATATGCAAAATATCATTCCTATGTCTGTATGACTTTTGACACTTCTTGTTTTAAACATGATGCGTATAATATTTTTGTGACTATAACTTTTGACTTGTGATTTTTGAACATGCTATACCATTGTGTAGCTATAAGAGCTTGTTGTTAAGAGTAAAATGAGAGGCTTAAGTTAAGTTGTTTCTTTTATTTAAAGAAGGGGCAGTTTTACTAAAAGTCATCACTTTGTCGCGTAAAGCAACGAGAAGCGAGGGGTTGTTGTTTAATTGGTGAAGTTTTGCTCTTTATAGAAAATGTGCACTTTAAATATGATGCACAAAGTAATCCCAACAAGAAGCAATGGGGTTCTATGAATCTCAACTTTGAGGAGTTGGATTAATATAAGCACTATTTGATGCTGAAGTTATTTATTTTTATTGTAATTTGATCATTATAGAGAAATGTGCGCTTCACTTCTCACTTTTCCCTTCAAGGCCCATGGACTTTGTTGTTCCTTTGTGCTGTTTGCTTTTGAAAAAACACTAGTAAGGTGTCATTCCGTTTTTGGAGCATACTTGTGGTTGGTTGGATTGACTTATTTTAAGTGGCAGATTTAGAAGTGTTTGAGCAATACAAAAGGTGCTTTTGAGCTTTTTTTAAAAAGCGAAAAGGTACTCCTAAAAATAAAGAAAAGAAAAAGTCAAAAAGCCAAGAATTTGGGGTTACCAACGTATGACTTTTGGCTTTTAACTTATAAGCCACCTAAACAAAATCAATCCAAACGCCCCCTAAAAAGGAAACAGGTTCACTTATACAAGGAGTAATGTTTCTTGTGGTCTAGTTAAACCCTTGCTGGACAGAACTAAACCACCATTATGAGGGAAAAAAAAAAGGATATCAACCCCTTTGGTTCCATTATTGTTGTTGGTTCCTTTATCTCTATTTGATTCCAATATTTATTTTCATAATTATAGTTGATGCTGTAGAGCGTGTGGAGATATCAATTTTGGATTTGATGGGAAGAAAAGCTGTTGTAGGGCTACGAGGATAGGGGGTAACATTTTTAGCTGAGTTTGTGGTTTAATCATTTAGTTGACATCATCATTGGATGTGGACACCCTTTCTCAAAAGCTGTTGGGATGGTAGGGTTATAGTTGTCTAATATTTTTGGTAGTGCCATCATTCTATTTTTTCTATGGCTTGTTTTGGCAATAGCGTTATGTCAAATTTTATGCGTGTATTTGGATGCTTTATCATTAACATGTAAGGCTTTAGTGTCGTGTTATCCAAGTCTTTATCAACGGGATCAGAGGGTGGACCCTACATAACATGATTGCTATGGCTGTAAGTTGAAAAAGAACCATTTGAGAATAGCAAGACAATGGCAAAAAAGATTTGCTCTCCGAACCGTGCGGGAAGGTTTCCCATCACACGGTTCCGTCTTACCAAACAAGATTGACTTCTGACCAACATTTTGAATATTTTTTAGGTAGGCGTCAAGTGGGGCCTAAATTAGGAAATTTAAAGGTCGAGAATAGATGTGGTTGGGCGGATAAATGCGTAACTGTTACAGTTAGAAACCTTTTTATGTAGGAACATTTATAATTAAATTGAATAATAGTAATGTTTACTACCTAATGACTTTCAAACATTATGTTCAAAATGTTGGGTCAAATAGAATATCACTTATGGAAATGACTGGCTCTTTTAGGACCAAGAGTATTACTCTTCATCTTGCTGCAGATAATGTGACTTTTGCAATACTTCATTAGCCATTTCAAACTACTAGAAATCTTGTCTTGGGGAAAAGTATTCACTGAAATTTCAGGATTTCCCAATTTGAATACTCCATACGTCTCAACCTAATATTTCTACTTTGACAGATGTATATATTAGATTAGGGACAAGATTTGAATAGTCCTAATTTTTCTTAAAAAAAGAGTGAATGGTTGAATTTTTTATTATTAGTTAGAAAGAAGTAGGTTCATATGTTGACCCCATCATTTGTGGAGTAAAAAGTACACGAAAATTGTGATAAAAATAGTGAACTTTGGGTCCCACATAGCTGTTGTGTCAAACTAAGCTACAGTTACATCTGATTGAAACTTTTTGGTTGACCACAACTGGAAGATTTCTGTAAAATGTGTAAAAGAATTCTGCAAGTAAATGTTGATGCTTTTTGGTTCCCCTTCATTACTGTTTTTGATTTAGTAGCTGCCAGATATATTATCCCTTCCTTGATACTGGTTATCATAGAAGGTCATTGCATTGTTGCTAGCTTCTTTGCCAAATTATTAGATGTAACTATCCTGTGGATACCAAACACAAACAGGGCATTTTTTTTTTCCTTGAAGAGGGTTGGTTGGTCAGTGTTGTGAGGAAGTTGGTTTCCTACAGCAACAGCAATATGTGCACCTTTACAAGAAACATAAATGTAGGTACTCCTCATTCCAAAACAAAATTTGTATGCCCATTTTGAGAGGGAAGCTTCTGATTTCAATATGGGATTTTTGTGCTCCTGATAGAGGTATGCAAATGAGCTGATATATTACTAATTAACTGGTGAATTGCTAAGGTGCATTCTTTTATTGGAGCATTCAAGTATATTTGGTATAAAGTAATAACAAAGTTACACTTAATTTAAGCCCTTTTAGTCATTGTAAAGGGAATACTTTTAAGCTTTATAAAGATCTAGAGAACTCTATAATCATTCAATCTTTCAATTCAGGGCATCGCAAATGTCAGTTCTCTTTCTTCTATAATCGCATAGTTCTGAGGAAGGGTTCACTATTGACTATTTGATTAGCCCCTTTGTTGCTGCTTATCATTTGTGCGTTTCTGCAGGGATGCAAGCCAGTAGAACGCATGGATATTGGTGGTTCCGTTTCTGCAAGCCCTTGTTCGTCTTATTAACTGAGCCCTGGTGCTTCGTATAATCCGAGTCCTGTTTCATCATCTATCCCTAGCCCGGTCTCGTCCCATTATGTGACCAATGTCCAAAATAATTCTGATCTCAACTCACTTATTCCTTGGCTCAAGAATTTATCATCTGGCTCATCGCCATCCTCGTCTAAGTTTCCCCATCATCTGTGCATTCCTGGGGTTCTATTAGTGCTCCTGTGACTCCACCTTTGAGCTCTCCCATCGTACTCCTAGGATGAGTGATAATTGAGAAAATCCCACGGCGAACTCTACATGGATACAGCAGTATTATCCCTTCTTGCCATCCTCAACCCCTCCTAGTCCAGGTCGCCAAACCCCACCAGATTCCGGATGGCTCTCTGGTGTTCAAACTCCACAGGATGGGCCTTCATCTCCCACATTCAGCCTTGTCTTATCAAATCCATTTCGATTTAAGGAGCCATTATCAAATGGCGGCTCTCGAATGTGGACACCAGGGCAAAGTGGGACATGTTCACCTGCAGTTGGACCTTGTATGGACCAAACAGCTGATGTACCAATGTCAGATGTTATCTCAGCAGAGTTTGCATTTGGCAGCAACATGAAGGGTGTAGTGAAGCCATGGGAAGAAGAAAGAATTCATGAAGAGTGCATCACTGATGATCTTGAGCTTACTCTTGGGAATTCCAGCACTATGTAAAACCCTCGCCCTTCCTCTTTTTCTCTCGTCAAGCTTGTGAAATTAGCTGATTAGCGTTCTTTTGCTGCTTTGCAGGTAAGGAGTGTGAGAGGATGTAAAAATCTGTGCTTGTATGATCGTCACACAGATTTTAACTTCATGTGTTGATCGTCCCTTCCGAATGTGAAGATACTCTGGTACGGTGAAAACCACAAGTCACAAATACAGAGTAGTTGTAGCTGTAGCAGTTAGTTTTGCTATTCTTGTTTTTTACAAGAACAGGCTCACGTGGAGCCTCTTTTTTTTTTTTTTTTCCTTTTTCCTGATTGGGTTGGGGGAACGTTATCCTATTTTCTCTTATTTCTCTCCTCTTCTTTTAATTCTTTTCCCTTTTAGTGTTGAATATGTTTGTAGTTACCCTGTTGTAATTGTTCACACAATATAGTAGCTAGAGTTGATCAACAAGAATCTTCCATTTGTTTTTACCTCATAAATTTCATTTCTAAACGGAAAGCTTTAATGAAGAGTAGGCTCTACCAGGTTTGCCCAAGTTGTGATAACCCCCACAAAGACTACTGTGAAGATTCAAGGTTACTGCCTACGTGAACACTCTTTCATGAATGGAAATATGAGCCTATTAAGCAATAATTAAGGAATCTTGCTGATATTTCAAAGGGTTGAACAGTTTTGGCTGGAGTTGACAGCTGAGGCTGCAATCATATTCAGATAATTCTTAACAGTTCATCAACTGTCCATAGACAAATAGCAACCCCACATCCACCCCAACAGTAGATATCGTGAGAAGAGATTTTTTCCACCGATGCATTTTGTGTAAAGTTTATTCAAAGTTATAATGATGTAGCACTAGACTTCTTGGGAAAAAAGAGGAAGATGACTTTTAACCTCCTTTTTTCAAAGAAATAAATGGCTCACGAGGAATGCAAAAAAAAATTATATTTGGTCGCTAAGTCTGTTCACAACAATCATGGATAGGAATGATATAATGCGAATCCATGTGACACGACAACGAAGCATCGGCTTTAAATCTATAAGCTTTAGAAGAAACACAAAATGTAAAGAAGTATTCTACATTGTTAATAATCCCACACTTTCTTTTCATCCATTTTCCAAATTGAATGGCAAATTGCCAATAGATTCAATTGAGCTTGGATATTCTCCTAGCAAAGAGAATGATTATATTTACAATTCTTTCTTTCAGACTGTACACAATCACTATATCTATATAATCAATAATTCACAAAGAATACCAGCAATCAAACTCCAATCAAAGAATACCAGTAATCAAACCAATTTCCAACCCAAACATAATGTACAACGCTTAAAGACTCGTTTATGACCTTCAGAGCTTCTGGTATAAATCAGTGAGTGCACGATATAGGGCGGCTGCAGCAGGGGGCCTCGGCAACGAGCCAAGGAGAATGTCTGAAGCTTTTATTGACTGACTACCATAAAATCTGGAGTTTTCTCGTGTTCGGGTAGTCACAACACTCCCTTGTAGGGAACACCCAACGAAGGCACCTGTACCCAAGAAAAAATAATAATAAAACATAGCACTTCAAACATGGATATAAAGACGTAATAGGTATAGAGAAAGCATCAACTTAACTTCCAGTGATATAAACAAAAGATCTATTCATAATAAATACAATGGGAAAATTGAAATTGGTTTGAGGTTCACCAACTTTCGTAAACTCTATTGAAATTAAATCAACATTAACTAAATTCTATGAATTATTGTAGTTCAAACCCCACAATTATTTTCTGATGAGAAAATTTTCTGCATATTTGCTTATTCCAAACTTTTCTCTGTGGAATTATTAGATTAATACTTTCTGGCCATCAATAATCGTGTTGATATAGCAAGTAAATATAAATCACATGCCAACTCTATGTTGCAATAACAGAACATACAAATCAAAACAACAATACACGTGGACTTGATACCTTTACTGCAGCTGTATGTGTAACAAGCAGCATAGCCGCCAGTACCGGCACGAAGATCAGCTTCAGCAGTTCGTCCAACGATCCCAGCAGCAGCACTCACACCAGCTCCAACTGAAAGATGCATATCACCACCAAACGTCTTGACAGCATCAGTAGTTCTTAGAACAATAATGAAGTCAGTAAGTTCTCCACCAGCCTACAAAATAAAAATCAGTTATATGATTTACTGATGGCAAGTTCCTCTGAAAAGATATGATATTTTGATTAACCTCTTTACAAAATTTTCCACTTTTTGAAGAAGCTAAATTGAAGAAAGAACAGAAAAAGCCGGAACTTTTTCAACTATTTGATAATTATCTCTAGTATCTAACTACTCGACATCTTTCTTAGATGTTCAACGCTAAACAGAAATAACCAAGGTTTAATACGAGACCCAGTGCAGAACTGCCTAAGCACGAAATATCATGAAAGGAAGACTCCTTTCCATCCCAAATCATCTCAAGATGGTATTTGAATTTGTCTAGTTACCCATGATCATGGATAACATCCAGAAGCCACTGGGTAAGGATTTCAACATGTGGCAATTAATAAATCACTGTCCATGGGGAGCCAAATGCAATGCTCACATCTATTGTTTCTTCCTACAATGACGAACGCCTCTCTATACAGATGAGCTAAAGCAACAATTATCCTCAATCCAAATTTAGTTGCCGGCTATAGGAATCCTCTATATCCACACCACTCTATACAGGTAGGAATTATCCTTAACTACATTTAGCAGAAATATAGTAGTAAATTTATTCACCTGAGCACCCCATCCCACACCGAAAGAAGAAATGGCCGAGGGAGGAGACCATGAACCATCTTCTCTACGTGCAATTATCAATCCGGTTCCGATGTTGTAGGTTACCATCACTCCAACTTTCACGACCGTAAGTATGGCAAGGCCTCTTGCATTTTGTAGAATAGCTTCAGGAATTTTCTTCTCGGAACTCAACAAACCGATCTGAAATTTTTTGTTCAATATATTTCAGGCAGCAATTATATCATTGTAAGATATCAAACAAGAACTACAAATGGTGGATGAGAGGCTAGAAGGTTAAATAGTACTAATAATGCAGAAATTGCTTTTTTTCAAATCAGACTGAAGTATATAGCAGGGAGATATACATATTGTGGGGTGAGATATCAGTGTTTGCTTCAGTAGTATGAGTAAGTAGATATATAAGAGACGCAAAATTTAATATAAAAGACAGAACTTCATACCCTTTCATAGCCCCGAATAGTGTTAGTGGCCTTATAAATTTCATATTCCATTGACTGTCCCCAGGGGAAGTTTACCCAGGATCTCAATGTGCTCAAGTCAGTGAGGTCATGGGTTGGCAGCTGAGCAGCACGGCTCACTTGATCCATTAGGTATGGCTGCACAGACTCAAGACGTACACAACATACATCACATACTCGTTGAGGCTCCCCAGTGCGAAATTTTTCAGGGAGCAAACTCCTTCCTTTGCTACATTCATTGCAAAATATTCCTCCACAATACCGACAATGATGCCTGCTGCACATGATAGGGTGGAACCGTACATTACATAACATACAAGTGGAAGATGCACTATCAGGCAACCATTTGGGAGGATCTGCCTCAAGAATTTCCCGGGCATTCCCAAAATTAGCTTCTGTGAGGGTTTGAGCCATCTCTTTCCAAGCCTGCTCAATGAGATGGCTTGATATCCACGACATATTACCTACTATATCACCAGACGCAAGAGAATGCACTTTTCCTCTTGCTGCGAGCAACATATCCAGAACCACATCCCACATGGTCAACTCCTTGTCTTCCCTCATGCACTGGTTCCAATCTGAGTCACCTTCAGGAAGGTACCCTCCATTTGAGCAGAAGCCTCTACTCCACTCTTCATGCTCACTCTCCGACATTGGAGGAATTGATACAGGTATCCAAGCCCCAGTTTCACCAAAAAGTGGTGAATCATAGCAGAAATATTTTTCTTGATTTTGGTGGGACTTACTTTCTTCTACATTTTGGGATGACTGAGTTTCACATTCTATATTTTCAGTTAATTGTGGATAATGAAAATTTCTTTTTACATCACTTTCGTTAGTCTGTTGGATCAAATTAACATTAGAGACTTCAGCTTTCACCATTCCACTAGTTGTGAGTGCCCCCTTCTCATATTTTTCTTTTGTGCACAAAGGAGAATCATGATCAGTTTCTTGCTGTCCATCCACTGGTTTGCCCATGATATGATTCTTATCATTGTTTACGTGACCTGCACTTTGACTAAATGATTCAGAACCACATTTTCCTCTTTTATCCCAATTGTTGCTAATAATCTTCTCAGAACACCTCAAGATATTGTTCTGTCTCAGGGTTATGGAATCTCCTTCAAATTCCCCTTTCTGGCCATCCATATGGTGCCTCTCACTGGCTTCTTGAGTGTCTTGAAATGACTGTTCACTGAATAGTTCCTCTGCTTGAGTATCTAGACGCCTTGTCGAACTTACGTTCTCAGGCATTTCATTCCTTAGGTGTACAGCTACTATGTTATACTCTTCATGCTTATCTGTTTTCACAATGTTAGAACCTATGATTGGCTCAAAATCATCCAGTCCTCTGTTATCTCCAAACGTACAACAGTCCTATCACCAAAAAAATATGGTAAGTGTGTATTCTCATGTTAAACTTAAAAATTTTGCTTGCACTTGCAAAATACTGCAACTTTTTACATACATGAATAAATAGATAACAGAATAACATTAGAACAAGTAACTACTAAAATTGGCAAATATCTCTACTTCCCCAAACAAAAGAAACCGATCACGACAATTTGAAATGGGACAAGCCAATGAGGAGACAAGTAGTAACTATCAGCATATAACTAAAACTTCCACACATGGCTATTTACTTATTTTTGGCAAGGAAACATTTCTCAACTGCATACTTTGAGTTCAAAGAGCAGAGTTTTCATCAAGCAAATAAAACACACCCTTTTCTTAAGGTGGGAAAATTTATCATGCACAGATCAGCAGCTATAGACAAAATTTCTAAATATAAATTATTCAATTTGACCAAAAGAATCTAGTTAATCAAAATGGCAAGGCAGTGTAATGTATCCTGAACAGATTGGAAAGAAGGATCTCAAGTATACTACTTTGTATGGAAGAATTGAGCGTGCAAGTGAAACATTGATTTACAGATGTCAATGTTGTTTCTAAATGGATATTAGATGGAAAAACAAGGCTATGCAAGGAGTCCTCCAATAGAACTATTTACATGCATTGTTGGCCTTTTAAAGGGCGACAGATGACATTCTATTCTTGAATCTTCATGTCTAATTGCATAGAAGTATTACATAATGGTGAGGCTAAATACAACAAGAAAAACAACAGTAGCTGCACCTTGAACCCAGAGTATATTGGGCTAGCCAAAGCACAAGCAAAGTTATGTTAACTGTGTATCTGCTTTTGCATGGAATCACTCACAAAAAAATCCAAAAAACCAAGACGAGTCTTGGGAACAGATCATATTTAAGTTTGAGAAAACTAATGCAGATGCTTACCTACATACAGTTGATCTAATGTGAATTGGGATCTTTTGAAATTCCTTTCATGATTAAAAAGAAAAAAGAACTAGAAAGTCACTTCTCCTACCATTGATGAGAGGCAGCTAAGTTGTAGCAGAAAGGTATTCATCACCATCAGCAGCAATTACTTTTACTTCTTATGAGTCTCGTTTATCATCTATACTGATTCTAAATCTTTAATCACCCATGGAACTACCCACCCACCCCACCAGAAGAAAAAAAAGAGAAACCAAGGAACTTCATCTTTTCATTGTTTGTCAATGACTAATTGAGATGACGACTACTTAACCCCGCACTATAACTGCCAGTTTACTCCCCACAGATAATTGCACCCCTAAATCCTTGATTATTTACTCTGACCAAATTAAAACCTCAAAAACAGCAAGAAATCTCATTGTATATATTACTGTATTATTCCCAAAGGCAAATCTCCACAAAAATGATATAATATAACAAAATCCTCCTTTTTTTTACTCCTGAAAGCTCATCAATTCCTTCGCTAAAATAGACGGGTGGCTTGTGCACATTAATCAGTAACTCTGTTCCACCAAGGCTAGAATAAATGAAAAAAATCACCATAGTGCTTTTTTCTCTGATGGGATTTGAATGTGAAAGCTCATGGTGCTCAACACACCCTAGACCACTTGGCAAAACAGTCCAATTTTCTTAGGACAATCTAACCAATAAATTGAATAACTAACCAAGATAAAAGAATTTGAAACATCAACAACTTTACTAATAAAGACAATAACTTTATGGATTTTGAAACAGCTTCTCTATCTCTACGAGGTAGTGATAAGGACCGCAAACATTTTACTCTCCCAAAACCCCACTTGTGGGATTCTATGTCGTTGCAAAGACAATAACTTTATGCAGTCGAAGCAAAACCCAAAACTTGGCAATAGTCAAAATTGATTAAACAGCTGCTCGATCAAATATCGGTTCTTCAGATAAGTTAACCAAATCAAACAGCAAATCATATTCATCAAATCCAAAAAAAAATCAATATAGGAAATGATAGAATTGCAGAGAGAATTACCGATTGAAGGACTGAATCAGAAACCCTAGAAGAAGAAGTTGAAGAAGGATCGGCTTCTCCTTGAGCAGCAAATTTAGAATCCGAATTGTGATGGGGCTCCATAATTAAAGCATCGTTTGTTGGGTTATTAAATTTAATTTACCTCACAATCAATATATACTTATATTTGTTTGTTTTTTTGGCCTATAATTTTTCTTTACGTAAATTATGAGAATTTGGAGGAAAATAATTGAAAGAGAGAATATAGAAGTTTGATTGATTAGTTGATGAGATGGCCATGAACCTCGTGGCGTGTCCTTTTAGATGTCTCTAATTTTATTTTTATTTATTTATTATTGATAATTATTAAAATCTCTTGAGGTATGGCTTTATAATTCATTTTCTACCATTACACCCTTTTCGATTGATTAATTTATAAATATTTTTTTCTAAAAATAAATAATT
>JAABOM020000049.1:15370510-15382026 GCA_011800125.2 Solanum clarkiae | reverse complement strand
CAAACATTCATCTTGAACTTTGAAAAATTCAACTATTTTGAACCTTGAAAAAAGCGTCAAAAATTCAATTATTTTGAGACGGAGGGTGTAGTAAATAACAGAGTAATTTTACCAAATCAACCTTTGAATATAATAAATACAATGTCTTGAAAAATGTGATAAGAAAATGACTATAATTAATAATAAGGACAAATTAGTAACTAAGTGTAAATTTATCTCTTTATTTCATAAAGTAGACAAGTATTGTTGGACATCTCAAAATAATATAGTGGACAAATAAAGATGGATGGAGAGAGTATTAAGGACCATTTATTTATAATAAGAATGACATATAAAAGAGACTGGCGGAAATAATACTTAATAAAAAAAGGAATCGTGAGATTATCATGAATAGATCATCTTACTCAAGGGACCATTGCAACATAAAGAACACAAGGTTAGTGCTTAAAAGTTGATGAACTAATGGTTAAAGAGATAAATGCACGTACTGACAAATTTGCTTATTGTTCAAATAAAAATATTCTCAAATAAGTTATATCGATTGAAAGAATTATGAGTAAGGTTGTTTTACCCTACACTTTTATATCTTTATTTTTACAAATTTAATTTCCCTGTGGTTTAATTAGCCCAAAGTGACAAACGAGGTGTAGGATAAACATGAGCCTTAACTAGGGGATACATTTATCACAACAACGAGTGTTGTGCAATGGCGAAATTAAAAATTTAGTTTAAAAGATTGAGATTTTTATATATAAAAAAAAATAACTTTTGATCTATTTTGTATAATTTTTTTATATGTATGTTGGCGCCAGGCTAAGCCACTAGAGTTGTGTATGTATATATGTATACCTCTTGTATTCATTTCCTTATATATACTAGTAAGATTTAAAGATATAGTTTTCTATCTATGGTCGGATTCAAAATGGACACTTTAGATATCACACATTAAAATGGATCCTTCCATTCTTCCCAAGATGAGAGCAAGCATTAGATGAAGTTGACTTTGTCCATCTCACAATCAACTTCCTCACCAGTCTATTATAAAATTTAGATAATCTTGTTTCACAAAAATATTAAGTAGATGTGTGTATATACATAACACAGAAGAACAAATATTACACAAATATATCACAGCTAGCGCAAAGGTCTACACGAATTATACACATAACCATATTGAAATCCACACAATCTAAGCACACATTTTATTTTTATTTTTTCGCAATGTCTGAATCAACTTGCACGCACCTTGACTAACGCAGGACAAGTGATGGAAGTATTTCCTTGACAAGCATAACACTAGGATAAGTTTTTCCCCTGCCACCATCAACATTATTATTACCCATTCTTCTTCTACTACCAATTGATATTGAAGTAGCAGTACTTGTACTATTACTAGTACTGCTACAAGCAATTTCTCCTCCACCACCAGCAACACCACCCGTTGGCGACGGCCTTAGCTTTTCGAAGCAATTATTAGCAGAACCAAATACGGCCATTGACATCATTGGGATCGACCCAACTACCAAGCCAAACATGAATGGTGCCCCTGAACCTTGAAGCATCGTTTAATTCATTAATCTATTTATTGATTAGAGAAGCTAGTCTATATGAAAAAAATCTAATAGCCTAGTGTAAATATGGAAAATCTAATTGTTAACCTAGAGTATATATAGAAAGTTTAGCATGATCAGATCAATTCAGGTGTTTGTTGTAAGTCTGAGATCATATGTCATGTGTATACATTTAAAAAAAAAAATGATTAATGCCCTTTTCGATGACATAATTAAATTGGACGTTTCCCTAAAACATTTTGAGAATTTCAAAGTTGTACTTTAACATGAATGAAAGGGCGGGCCGCATTGTGCAATATTTATATACTCTTTCGTTTCAATTTATTTGTCTTACTTATTTTTTTAGTTCATTTTAAAAAGAATGTATTTTTTTCGCAATTCTTTGATTCTAACTTTCCACATAACTATTTAAAATCACAAGATTAAGTACATTTAATATATCTTTAGTTTAAAATTATAAGATCTAAAAGTTTTATATTTTTATTTATTTTCTTAAATTTTGCATCAAGTCAAAATCAAATAAACAAATTGAACCAGAATACTATCTTTGTGTCTATTTCCTGAATTTAATTTGATTGTTTGTGCTGTATCATCATGTGGTACATTTGTTCATCTTCTTACGCTACTTTTTTTTTTCTTTCCCTTACGCTATACTGAATCTTCCACACAAAGAAAACATGACTATAAATCAAATAACAATTTGATTAAGCTGGGGATATCTTATATAATATTGACTTGTGAACTAATGAGATTACAAAATGTGGACTAATTAGGGTTCCACCATAAAATATATACATAGCTAAGTAGGCTCTTAATCCTGTCCCCGCTGCCAGTTTTTTTTTATCTTTAAATCTTCTATATTATAAAGTGTCGTAGAGGTTACATATTAAGGTAGAAGGTTAGCAAAGGTATATTATTGTCTTACTTTGCAAAGACTTAGTCTTGTTAGTGTCTGCCATAGTACTAGTCGTCGTGCTCTTATAGTTCTTGCTATATATTGTTTATTGTGTTTCAATTATCACACTATTTTTGTTATTGTTTAATGTGTTTCGATTATCACACTATTTTTGTTATTGTTTAATGTGTTTCGATTATCACACTATTTTTGTTATTGTTATTTTTCTTTCTTATAAACGTTACTGTTATGTACCATGTCTGAATGGTTAAAGCCCCCAACTCATAATTGGCGAATTTGTAGGTTCAATTCTTACTGGATGCACGCCAATGGGACCCTCCAATATGTCTATTGGAATTGGCTCTGTATCAATGGAATCTCATCATCCATACATAACGAATTGATGTGGTATATTCATATCATAATATATGAACAGTAAGAATTAGCTTTTTTATTCAGACTATAACTCATAGGGAAGAAAATCGATTTATAGATGGAGTTTCATTCATTATTTTTTCTTCTTTTACTTGAGTTTGATAAACTTAAGTAAGATATCTTTTATAAACAGACTCTCTACTTGACGAGATAGTGATTACATCTGTGTGGACTCTATTCTTCCCAAATCTTATTTAATGAGATTTTATTGAGAATGTTGTTGTTTTTGTATCTTATTTCATTTATTTAAATTTTAATCGTGTGAATTGATAAGTTGTTTTAAGCTGGTAAATTTTATATCGTACTCTTTTTGTTGTCAAACTAAGTAATTTAACATTAATAATAAATGATGCTCCTTAAAATTCTTTTCTTTTTTCAAATACTACAATCTCATTTGCTATCTTTCATAATCTGACCTTATTCATAGCTTCATGTAGTTTTAAGAAATGGATGTTCTATTTGTAGAATATCCAATTATTTGAGCCAACTGTTATATGATTTCAGTTTTAAAAAAATTCAAAATTGTGGAACTCCACTTTCTTGTTATTGATATTTATAAAACAAATAGCAAACAGATGACAGCATGGCCCATTAGCTCAGTTGGTTAGAGCGTCGTGCTAATAACGCGAAGGTCGCAGGTTCGAGACCTGCATGGGCCAACCTTTTATAATTTCAAAAAAAATTTTTTTTTACAGCCGCCTAAAGCTATTTTAACCCTTGTTGGAGGAATCCATAGCGAACTTCCGGAGAAATTCTGCAGAATCAACCTTTTCTGTTCTTCTTTTCTCCATGAAAATGCTGATTAAACCTCTCAGTACCCATTTCTCACTTGTACTGCTCCTTCTACTTCTTTCATCAAATTGGTTTGTTGTCGGAGATCCAGTTCGAAAGCCATTGGGTAGTAGCAGTAGGAGAAACTCAAATCGGGTACCCGAATGCGGCAATATCGGGTCAAAATTTGATTGCTTAAAGAACCAAGATTGTCGATGGTGCAGAAGCGATGTTCTTGATGACGCCTGTTTCTTCAAGTCTGAAGCTGCTAGATTACCCTCTCAGATCTTCACTTGTCATCTTCTTAGATTGAGAAAATATTGAACAAAAAGCTACCTTTTTTTCCTTCCAATTATAGATCTTTTTTATCCCTTGAATTTTGAGTTTTCGGTTGAAGTTCATTTGAGCAGTTGTATGAGTATGCCATTCTGCTTTGAAGAAGTAAAAGATATGCTTTTGTAGATATTCTGTTTTGACAAATGAAGGAATTGAGTGATCCCAGTTGATTTGCAGTAATATGCTTGTTAATTTTGAATGGCATATGTGATTTCTGCTTTAATTTCTCATGCTAATAACGAAAGCTTAGTGTTCTGCTTGAGCTAAACAATGATTCACTGGTTTACTGTTGCTGTCAACCAAATTTAATTTTTCTGTTTTACAGCTTTGCGTTAGATGGTTTTCTACATGATTTGAGGTTTACCAATTTGGCTGTGGTGAAGCAAAGGATTTTGAATTTGGGTGATGATGGAGAGAAATAGGTATGGAAGGGAAGGCGTGCTTTAAGTTTAATGGGCAAAAAGTGAGTTTTTCTTTGTAGGTGGAATGGGTGTAGGCCGATCATGAACGAGGTGTCTTCTGAATACTTTGGAACTCCATTTTTGTTCCGATTAAACTATCCGAAGTTCTAAGCAATTCACCATATATTTCGTTGATATCATGTGACAATAGTCATTAGTGAGGGAAAATAGATGTTTTTACAGCCAAATCTGCCATGTCCCCAAGCTTGTGTATATTGCTGGTTATGCAGGATTTAGCAACTTCAAGGTGTGTTAGACTTGATAAATTTAGCCCACATTGTGAATCATCTTATGAAGAAGTTGGCAGGATAAAGTTGAGATTTTGTCGTCTTCTCTAATTCACATTCTGAATCTGGGAGAGAGCTTTGTTTCAAGGTTGTAGAAGTTGTATAGTTCTGGTGCATGCAGCAGCTCTTTTGATTTCTGAAGTCTAAGAAGTTGGATCCAATTGTTATTCTAACTGTATGAGTAATGAGTATGCTTGTTATGCAAATGCCTTGATGGGGATAATTGGAAACACACACCGGCTAATTAATTTGCATAGAACAAGGGTAAATGCAGAAGTTGATTCAAGCTACAACTGTGTATCAGTGTTAATAAGACCACGATTGCATAGAATATTGAACGACACCAGCTCACGTGTTATAGCACATAAATTTTTAGGAAAGATTTATATGGAACTGTTTAGACTTCTTGACCTATATACACTGGTTGTCTGCTGAAGAACAACTGAAGTTGCAAAACTATGTGTTGCTTAAAACCAATCGGCAAGTTAGGATCAATTTCTGAAGCCTTAATTACCAAGATTTGACAGCTTTTGAATTCAACATCAAATGACTTGTGTCAATTGGGAGAAAAATAACTTTGATCAACCTTAGGATTCAAGAATCTGAGGAGAACAAATGAGGACAGTTTTGCACTTAAATTTATAGAATTGTATACAGTTCAGAGTTTCATATCTCATTTCCAACTGAACACAAAAGGTGTTCATGCCTATTACATAAAGCTCCAGAAAAAGCAACTAACAAATGCAGAAATAAACTAAGCATAAAAAGAAAGAAATTAAATTAAATTTCCACTGATTTGTATTCTTCTTCTTCAGCAAGATAAACCTTCACAGCATCTCTCATATCTTCAACTTCATGACACCCACCAAGGAACTCAATGAGCTTCTTGAGCTCACCATCAGCAAGATCATTGGTAAATGGCCTAATCGGAATAGCATTTTCCGGCTGAAGAAGGTAAGAATTCGGGTTATCATCAACTATCACCACCCTCTTCATATCTCTCCCCTTATCAGACAAGTCCTTCACAAACATCCCATCAACTTCCTTGCAAGAATCCCGATACAGTCTATGAGAAATCAAACCTTTTCTGTCTATTCTCTCAAGAACAAGAGAAGCATACTCCTTAAGCCCGGCAGTGAACACAACCACCTCAAACTTCTCGCTCAAAAATTCCAAAAATTCATCCATAAATGGCCTCTTCAACACATAAAACTCCACTCTGCGTCCATCAATCACCGGCTTAACAATGAAATCGTACTTTTCTGGAGGTGGGTTTGGATTAGAATGCACTAAAGTCTCATCCAAATCAAGAAAGACTGTTTTTTTCTCAGGTGACACCAATGGGGGAAGTGCATTTCCGTCATCAAAAAGCGATCGCCTCAAATTGTTCCCATTTGCAGGTTCATCAAAAACTTTACCAAGAAGCTGATATCCCTGTTTTCTTGGGGTTTTCTTAGGAGTAGCAATGCGGGTGAATTTCGTGAAGAGCTTAATAAGACGGTGATGACAAGTGTACAAGGATTGATTAATGGAAGCAACAACTACAGAGGCTGGATTTTTAGCAGGGGATTTCTTCCGGCTACGACGATGATGACTCGGGAGATTTCTCCGGTTCTTGATGGACTTTGTTGGAGTTCTCTTGATGATTTTGGACACCATTTTTCTCTTCTTCTTTGGAGAAATGGAACAAGAAAGACAATTGGGGCTGTGTAATGGGGGTAGTTTCTTGAATTCTATCAACTTGTAGGAGTTGTTGAGATTTGAATTTATGTTTGGAGGCAACGGTCGAATTTTTCTTTGGCTCGGAACCGAAGCTAAGAGATTTTATTTGGAAAGTGAACGTTGGCAAAATTTTTAAGGGCTGGATTAGACAGTTGGCAGATTTTTTTCTTTTTTGTTTTTTTGTTTCAAATATTCATGGCGGGACTTGTCTAAATTGCCTCTAACAATTTTGATTCTTATCTCAGGTGAAAGTGTGTAAAAATCGAATCGATCGATAAAAATATTATTATTATTCGATTATTAGGTTATCGAGTTTTTAATATTTTTTTTTAAAAAAACATTGAGTTATCAGTTTGATATCGATTTTTACTATTGGTTAGACCGATAACCTAATAAGTTTATAATAATTTATTATTTTACCCTTTTGTAAATATTAAATATTAGTAATTTAATAGTGATAGGACAGTATAGTAGCACTTTACCTATTTTAATATTTATCGTACTTAAGTGATTAGTTACCCTTTAATCTTTACTCTTTCATACTCCATTTGTTTTTATTAATGTATTTAAATTCTCATTACTATCTTTATCGAGTAAACCGAAAATCAAACCGTTAAGGACTTAAAATCGATAAATCGAAAATCGATAAAAATTATTTTACTATTTGTTATTGATTTAGTATATTTAAAAATCAAAATTCGAACCAATAATATATAAAACCAAACTAAATTACCGACGCACACCCCTAATCTCAGAAATTTTTATTAATTTAATTTCTACGTGCTCTATTTCAATTTGTTTAACTTAGCACGATATTTTCAAAATTTGGTGTTAAATAAAGCTACATTAAATATATCAAAATTCTTTTAATTTTATAATTTAAACATGTCATGTTAAAAGTTAAAATTTCAAAAATGAAAAAGATATTTTTTAAAATAACTAAAAAAAAAAGTAGACGAGCACATTAAAATGAAATTGAGTAAAATTTTATTCACAGATCTTTTAGTTCCTATAGTATTACATTTTCCAAGCACATATTTTGGAACAAATGCCAATAATTCAGCAGAGTTTATTTATCGAGCTTGTTTGTTTTATTCAATGGGGCCGACGGTTGGATTTTAACCATCACCTTGGGCTCTGTGCATTGGGCTTGGGTCGACGCAGATCATTTGATAATAATTGGAAAAAAATAATATAACTAGTCAAAGATATGATATGTATTTATATTATAGAATTATATAGTTATAGTTAGAGTTTTATAGTTATAGTTAGGCTTTTGATGCTATTTTCTCTCTCTCACTACTCTCCTCTTTCCCTTTGCAATTTCTTGTCAGATATATAAGTACATATGTATATTAGTTGCATATATATAATTATTTTGACAATTATATATAGTCAATTCGATAGATATACATATACAATTCGCTTCTCTTCACTCTCTTCCCTCTCTCACCTCTCTCTTCCATCTCCCAATTTCGCATGCTAGATATATAAATACGTATTTATATTAGTTACACATATTTAAATATTTAACAATATACACATACAATATGACAAATATACATAAACAATTCGCCTCTCTTCTTCCTCTTTCGATCTCGCTCTCCTCTCTCCATCCCTCCAGGTCATATAGTCAAGATTATGCCGTGTAATTATGTAAAATATGGTTATTTGACCATATTAAGTTTCAAGCGTAAGCTATTTATAAAAATTATCCTTGATAATTCAAATCAAACACATGGTGACGAGGATTTTCATCTTACAATTGCATGACTCGTATATTATAGAAGTTTCAACGGCGAATAACAATATAATTCAAACTAAATTAAAGGACACAATATCATGAACATGTGTACTTATTTTAGTCACCAATTCGTAAGAAAACAACATCAAATTGGTCCTACTATTATTACCTCTTTCTTATTTCACTTTTTTCTTTCTTATTTTTCAAACAGTCTGAAGTCATAACAATTAAAGTTTAGGATGGAAGGGTGATTGTAAATTTGTACATGATTCAAACTTCAGCACAGTGTCCTTGAAATTTGAACTTAGAAAAAAATATGCCAGTATAAGTCTTAGTTCTTATTAGTGTCGTCCCTGCATAATTGACATTTGACAGCCTTGAAACATCCCTCTACTTGCCCAACAAAATTTAAATACACTCTTGATTTGCCTCGATCTACACTCATAACATAGTAAGTGGTCTTAAATCTTGTAGTAGCATGGAGATGTTAATAAAAATTCGAGAGATGTATTGAAAACATCACTAAACTTGGCGAGAATTTAGAGGTGTATTTCACTCATTTTGCAAGATCGATGGTGTTAGTTAAGCAGAGGGATATTTCTAAGACTGTCAGTAATTTAGAAACGAAACTAATAATCTATGTCAAATTTGAAAGTGTTCTCAATACTCCTTTCGAATTGGTAAGATAAATCTAACTCTCTGTTGGTATAAATTGGCTTTAAAATAATCTCACCCATAAGTGGAATAAAAAATAAATCAAAGCTCTCCTTAATTGGCTTTTACTTATCATTAATTAGCACATGTATAGTTAAACGGAACTTAGCTCCATCAAATAAGATCATTTATTTTCTTTACCCTCTTATCCATTGTCTCCATTATTTATGTATTAATCTCTTTATCCATTATCGTTAACGGGTGGATTTTTAGCATCTATTGTAGTTTGTAGACTTGATATAATTGAAGTTACTAGTCTTTTACTTGGTCCAATTCTAGGAATAAAATAAAAGACTCATATAAGTAGTAAGGATTAAGTGCCTTCAAATAACTTGCAGTTAATTAATACTCCATCCGTTCACTTTACTTGTTGATTTTGCATAAATAATAAATAACAATGCATGCATATATGTTTAATTATTACTATATAGTTTTAATGAACTTAAAAAATGCTTTGAAATAAGAATATATTAAACAAAATCTTTTTGATATGTTACTTGAAATGGATAAATAAAAGTGAAGAACTATTTTTAAAATAACTGAAAAGTAAAAGTCGAGAGAAAGGTAGGCATATATAATTACACAATATTCAACTAAAAAGGACGCATTTATTTGCTTATGATGTGAAGTTAGAAAAAAGTGGAAGGGTGGTCACGAAAGTCATTGCTTGTCCCCAAAAAAGTAAAAGATAATATAACTCCATGAATCATGGCATTATGACTACAAGACCTTATCCTTTTAATATTTCTTTTGCTTTTTGGGTTTATTTTGCAACATATATGATGTAACTACTTGTACTAATCCATTCACAGGAATCTAGTGACTCCAAATATATATATTTAGGTATTAATCAAAATACATTGTATAAATTGAAGCGAATGAAATAATAACGTTATAATACTTATATTACTAGGCCTCTCGAAAAGTTTTGATTTTGTGACGTCAAGTCTTTTTGTCAATGCTCTCGAAAAATTCTCATGTCTAAATGACTTAATTAGCACTGTGGAATACCATATATAGTACATGTTTGTCTCTTGTGCTGATAGTGTATGTATTTGAAACATATTTTAAAATGATAAAAAAAATAGATTGTAATTACAAATAAAATATGAAGAAACATAATTTTATTGATAAACATACAAATCTGTTTCTTCCTTGATTCTTCTCTCTTAAGATTTCTCTATGATTCGAGGATCGTCAATGGTGTATTTCTCGAATTAGGATGATTTGAACTTCCTTGAGCCATATTTTGATCTCTTTATGAATATCCCTAAAATTTATGGAATTAATATTTAAGATTTCGATCTCTTTTAAGAATACCCAAGAATTTGTTGGATATTCGAGATGCCTCTTTAAGAGAACATGATATCCTTTATATAAGCATAAACTAGGGTTTAGAGTAGAGTAGCATCCAAAAAATCATAACTATAATCCAAAACAAATCCCACAAAATACCCTATCTAAGAAACTCTAACTGTGATCTAACACGACTTGTAGAGTCCCATAAAATCTTAGCGTCTACAATATGATATAGATTTCTTAATTTTGACTAATAGTTTGCTACTAATTATCTTCAACTAACGGCATTGGAAAGAGAAAGTTGAAATATTTAGTGTAGGATCATGTGTTAGTTAAGATGAAAATCTTGTTACTTTTTGACTCACAAGTCGTAAAGAGCGGTTAGTTGGAGACTATATTGAGGAGATTATATATATGCATACTATTTGACATTTTTTTCTTCTTGAATCCTGCCAAGTTTTGTGGGACGCTTTGAAATTCTTGTAATTTGTCCAATTATACTCTTCCATTATTCATGGAAAAAATGTTTTTCTAAAATTTGTTAAATCTTGCACTTTGGAAAACAAGTCTCAACTACTTGCTACTTCTAGCATAACTGAATTTCAGGTGGAGTGTTTATTTGTGGAAAGAAAGTAGTACTTCAAAAGATACAAAATTTCTAATTTCGTGAATTTATAATGATAGTATGGAGAAGTAGGTTTTTTTTTTTTTATGCAAAGATGAATTATTACTATTTATTTGACTAGTTCAACCCCATGATCTCCCTCCCCATATTGTGTCACAATGATATATACTTTCTTTCTATATATGTTATTCTTTGTAGTATAGCTGAGAAATCGGAATGTGTACGTAGTTGTAATAGCACTAAGAATAATTAAAAAGGAAATTTTTTTATGACACGAAATCACAATTATGGCTTTAATGTCGAAAGCGATAAGAAACGGCTGACATAACTTAATCAAGGAAGGGAATTGCTCCGTATATCATAATCAATTTTTTGAAATGTTTGTATATGCCCATTTTTCTTTCCTCTTCTTAATTAATTTGCTCCAACTTACGCTCAAAGTTCCAACATCTCTCTCCTAGACAATGATATCATGTGATCAATCCTTTCATATCAGATATTATGAATTTTTATCATGAATATTACCAAGTGCATGCATGCAAGGCGGATTTACCAACGTGCCGTAAATTTTATATGTCAAAAGGAAAAAAAATAGTGATAAAGGATATTTATTAATATTATTTTTAATGAGATTATTTTAAATATATTTCATAGAG
>JAABOM020000049.1:15325188-15341709 GCA_011800125.2 Solanum clarkiae | reverse complement strand
TTGAGAGAGGGAGGCAGAAAGAGGCAAGAGAGGGGGGGGGGGGGAAGAGAGGGAGAGAGGCGGGGGAGATTGCAGAGAAAGAGAGAGGAGAGAGGCTAGGGAAAGAGGAAGAAAAGAAAGAAAAAAATAACGATAAAATTCTAATTATAGCTATAAATTATAATCTTTCAAATTATAATAGTATACTATAAATATATATTATATATTTATCTAGTTATGTAATTTAATCTTTTAAAAATAAAGAGGCCCGTGGAATAATAGCAGCCTCAACTATCAGTGTAAACTCCAATTATCTTTATTAAAACATGTTTAATAATTTTATTAAAACATGTTTGATTAGGAGAAAGAGGTAGCTAGGAAACAAAAAGTCAATAATGGAATGTATTGTTAATACTAAAAAAATATATATTTTTTTGTAACTTTTTGGTCATAAAACGACAGCATCACTCCATACATAGCAATGCATATGCATTTCACTATCCAGTAGTGCTCTATTAATAATTCTACCTAACTTTTATTATAGTCAACTTTTATCATTGTTTTCATGTGCTCGATTTTTTGGACTAATTAATCATTTATTTATAAAAAAGTTTCCACCAATTAAATTTTTGATCATTTTGTCTTCTTTGAATAATATTCCTCTTACTGATAAAGCTTTCTCTTACGTATTACTCCACTAATTATAGCCAAATCTGATTAGCTAAATCAAGCAAATTAAATGAGTATCCACCAAATGATTAGTGGTGATTACTTTTATTCATTGTGACAAAAAAATTGCTTCTATGTTTTTAGTTTACGTTGTATGTTGTTTATTTATTTATTTATTTATTTATTTATTATTTCTATGCATTTTAAAGTGTTTTGTTCTAATAATTGTAATATCTTTCTCATAATCTTCCCAACTACAGTTAATGCTACTATGTATATTTGCCAGAGTAAGTGTAAATGTGAAAGGTATATAGAAAAAATATACGTTAAATAATATCTAAAAGTGATGGTCTTAGAAAAATAAATGGCCAGTATAATTTTCACTTGGAAAACTTATTGGGTGGTTGCAAGGCGCCCTTAGAAACAAGTGACATGTGATCGAGCCTCCATATTTTTTTCACTATCTATAACACACATAAGTCATAAATTTTATAGAGCTGTTGATCGATGAGTTGGGTGCATATACGAGCTTTTTAATTTATCCACAACAAATAAATTATTTCCACTATAAAAAGTGATCACGGATCATAAGACACTCTTCACATAATAATTTTATATTGTTTAAATGAATTATGCTAGGGATCCCCTCAAGTAGCTAGAAATTACGTGTGCACCGCTTGGGTAAGAAGAATTTCTTGATTTACTGTTATGAAATAGATTTAGAGCCCATAGTCCTTGAATCGTGACATATTATTAATCTTTTTATATCAAAATTAAAATTGAATTATAAGATAAAATGAATTAAAAAAAAATCACCAGTGAAATTCCACAAAGTAGGATTTGGAAAGAGTAAAGTATGCAGAGACTTCACCACTATCATATGAAAATAGAGAGACTACTTACTAAAAAATCTCAACTCAAATATATTCGTTCTACATAAAAAAAACACAATAATGACCAAAACAATTAAAAATAATATCAATTCTACCCAAAAGGATAATAGAAATAGTAAAAATAAAGACATTCATTAATGTTGTGACATGTGATCCTAGAAATAGTAACCAGACACGTGCATTGGTTAAGAGTACAGAGTAAAACTTTTTTTTTTCCACATTAAGGATGTTAGAGATCAATAAAAAATATTATATACGTGGAGTGTTATGCAGGTTCTAATACGTCCAATCATATAATATTATTTTTTTTATTTCAGTCTATGTGATAATATATATTTTTTAATATATTAAAACAAGGAGATATATCTTTGATGAATATTTTAATGTCCACATAAATCACTATATATCTTTTTAAAAAGTTATGTATAATTAGTTATGATGTCATCGGTGATTGATCACTAAATAACTTATGTCTTCCAATTTTGATAATTTGTCACTAATGTTAAATAACAATTTGTAATAAATTTAACTGATTGGCCATATAATTTACGGTTTTAATTTTCTTTTTTTTTTTAAGTATAACTTGTACAAATCTCATATTTTTAAGCTAATTCTAATTAATATCAATTTTTTTCAAAATTACCAAAAAATTTTTTTTTATACAAAAAATGAAACCAGTGATACATGTCCAAAAGGTAAAAGTATTAAGGAATTTTAACAATGATACAAATATGAATTATAATTTATATCAGTATGTGTTCCAGTTTTGTATGAATATTATGACATATTAAAGATTTATAATTTCCAAAAGTTTTAAAATTCATAAATTTCATAACATGCTAAGTTGTCAACATTACAAGTTTCTTTTCTTAAACCAGTGGTGGAATCAAATTCTACCGTATAAATTAAAAAAGAACAAGATGCTGCTTGTTATGCTGATACTATTTGTCTATTGCCTCCGTAGAAAAATCAAAGCTAGAAGAGGTTCTTAGATCTACTACAATTATTCCCTCCTTTTCAATTCTTATGTCACACATTTTTTTAATCTGTTTTGTATTTTTTGATTAACATTATTCTCTCCGTTTAATAATAGTTGTTTACTATTGATTTAATACAATAACAATAATAATATACTCGGTGCAATTTTACAAGTAGGGTCTGGAGAAGATAAAATGTATACGGACCTTACACTACCTCATAGAGATGGAGAGATTGTTTTCGAAAAACCCTCGTCTCAAAAATATCAAGCCCCAAAAGCAGATTGATTTGACACAGAGATAAAAAATAATAAATGATAGGAGTAATTTTATCAAATCATTTTTTGAATATAATAAATAATGCCTTGAAAAATATAATAGGAAAATAGTTATAATTAATGTAATGATAAATTAGGAACTAAATATAAAATTATCTCTTTGACATCTATTTTTAACATAGGATGAAATAACTTTTTATTTTTAATACCAATAAAATAAGAAATTTATGACTAAATTAATATAGAATAATGGCAATAAAATACATATGCATGCCTCCAAAATTCTTGTCGGAACTTTATTTTTTAAGTTTCCTATCCTGGAACCATCTCTAGTTGAATTAAATTTGGATTACACATTATAAGTTCATATGATAATTTAAAAAAAAAAAAGAAGATATTTGAAGCTTGAATCTAAAATCTGTTATACTCCTGCAATATGATCCAGAAATATGACCTCTACTTTCTCTGAAGTCTCAACACACTATAGATACTCCCTATTTAGTATAGTTCCACAGCACTAATCATTTCCAACTTGATGCCCACTTTCTTTTTTTAAATCTTTTTCCTGTTTATCTTTTTTTTGGGATTCATATATTCCTCTTAGTAAAGTCCACTTTTTTATTTCATTTACACATTTTTGAATCTTGAACAATGAATTGGATTATGAGATTACACTGGTGCTTCTGGTTCTTGATATTTGTAGAGTCCAGAGTGCCTCAAGAAGAAGGTAAGTTGCTGCTCGTTTCTCTTGCTTTAATGGGTATGGGTATTTTTTGGACTCCATGTTGGGTGGGTGGGTGAGTGGGGGGGGGGTCTTTCGCAGATCAAGAAATACTAAATTTCTTAGTACGGACCTTTCTTTGGGAGTTTGAGTTTAAAGAAGATGAGAAAAGGGTGGATTACTTGAATGTATAGTAAAAAGGTGTGAGCTTTACTGTTTCAAATAGATAGATTTATTAAAGTTAGTTACTAATTTCCTCAAATTATTGCTTTGTCTAATGGTTGGAATGGTCCAAGTTAGGTGGTATTCTGTTTTGCTTGTCTGGTCTTGTGAAGGTAGATAGGTTTCCGATAGACTCTTGGCTCCTGTAAAACATGTCTAAATCAATAAGAAAAGGAAATATGATTATTGAATAGTTATTCTTGAAAATAATATTAACAAGAAGTTTGGCTGCCAAAATCTTAGCATTAATATGTTGTATTTGAAATAAATTACAAAGGAAATTGAAACAGTTTACAATATAAGGTTGACGAGTACTATGCGACCATCTTTCACATACAAATTATGCATAGAAATCTGGTGGAGTTTTTGCGTAAAGCTCCCTCAAGGGTTGAGCACTTAATACTCTACATCTGGAGTTAGATTATTTTACAAGTCATTTTGTCCAGAACTACAAGTACAAAGTTGGTGTCCGGAGAATGCAAGTTTTCTGGTACCTGAACTGGTTTGAGTGTTTGGTAATGGTGGAATACTCGAGGTGTATGCAAGTTAGCTCTGACACTACTGATATAAGAAAATAACAAGTCTTTTCATAAACCCTTTACTAGTATCAAGTGCATGAAGAGGATGTTTTTTCCTTATATCATTACTTTTGCATGAAGTATACTACATGGATCCGCTATTCTCTTGAAAGACTTGATGCATTTCAATAATTTGTCTGATGAAGTGCATCTAGGTCTCAGAGTGGACACTTATTAGTTTACAACCATGACATCTCGGTCGCATTAAGAGACGAAACATTTTTTTTAGCAGCCTAATCTTGAATCTTTCTGCTTGCTTTACAGATACGAAGTGTTCAGTAGTTTATCTAGTTCCTTTCAATTTGATGGAAGCATTAAATAGAAATCAATTTTTCTAAACTTCCTTGGCTGATGAACTTCTTGGTTATTACCAATTGTAATTGTCAAATAGTAACATTGGTAAGATTGCATATCGCAAGCTATACTTGTTGATTTCAACTTTACTGATTGTTTTACAGTCAATGCCCTCCAACAAATTGCCAAAACGATGGGTGCAACATATTTGAGTTTCAATGCAGATTTATGCAGTGTTGAAGACATTGGAGTCACAGTTAAGCCACAGTGGTCTGATAAAAGTGTTGAATGTGATAATGAAGACCACATAACAAGAATGTGAGGCATTTACACCTTATTACTAAATCGAGATTAATTAAATTGTTTCTAACCTTTTAACTTGTCATGCATGTTTTGTTTCTACCAATATCTATGTGATTGTCCATGTCACTCGCTCGCCAGCTCGGGGACAATCCTACTTGATGTTTGTCAGAAACAAAATTTAGTGAATGAACTCAAGCAATTCTAAAGTCAAGAGGTTTTCAGAATTTTCATGAACTTTGTTTCCCCAGAACCAATATGTATGGTTACTTAAAAGGACTATTCCAAGTTAAGTATTCTGGAGTTTGTAAAGAGAAACATTATGAGCGATGCTTTTATCGGTGAGGATCCAACACTATATTATTCTTATATATTTTCTGTCAAATGAAAAGAAGGCAAAAGGTGGTTTAGAAAAGCCATATCAACACAGAAGTTTTCTTCTAGCGACTTCATAGTAACTCTCTGTTTCAAATGAATTAATTAGACCACTGACTGTCTGATTTCTTTTATCATAAACTGTCATTTATTTTTCCTTCATTTGCATCCTCATTTTTTTTCTAATTTTCTATTGCAACTGGTTCCATAATCAACACCTTTATATTATTCACTTATGCAGTGCATTTAAGGGTTTAAATCTTCCAGGAGTTCTCCCACCTGAATTGGTAAAGCTTCCCTACATCCAAAAAATGTATGAGCTATTCTCTACCATGTTCACCATTGAATCTTTCGTAATCGATGTCAGTAGCCTCTTTTTTCATGACAATATCAACATTAGTCACTAAATCTTTTGCTGTCGTCCTTCTTACCCCATTTATAGTGATTTTGCATACAACTATCTCAGTGGTGGAATACCAGTTGAGTGGGCCGCAACACAGCTGGCTAACATGTAATAACTCATTTTCTTTCCGTCTGATCAGTTTTTTTGTCATGTCGTCTTTTGCAAATTGTAATTGCATATTTTTGATCCAGCTCTGTTACTGTAAACCGGTTGTCAGGGGAAATCCCAAAGGAGTTGGGGAACATCAGCAGCCTTTTGTACCTGTATGTATTGAATTTCGATTCGAACAAACTTCTATGATATCGGTCTGGAGACTGGATTCTCTTAACTAGACAAAAATTTCTCATATTAAACAGTATCATTTATCAGAAAGAAAAAAATTTCTCGTGTTATTGATATGTATTGCAAAAGAAAATGTAGTGGCTATGTTGTCCAAATATAATTTTGGTGGCTATTTGCTGTCTTTATTCTAGCCATTGAAATGTTTTGAACCAGGAATCTTGAGGCGAACCAGTTTTCAGGCCGCGTTCCTTCTGAACTAGGAAAACTGATCCACTTGCAAAGCCTGTAAGACCTTTCTTTTCAGTTTTCTCTTCCACCTGGTTATCTTCTGCTAAAGCATACTTGAAGATTAATTGGCATTTGGCACCTGAATGATTGATGCACAGATGAGTGGGTGATTAATTTTTTTTTTTCTAATTTCAGGTTTTTATCCTCCAACCAATTGATGGGAGAGGTGCCAACTTCATTTTCTGAACTCGTAAATTTAACGGATTTGTAAGAGCATACATTCTAGTCCAGCTCCTTTTAACTCTAATCTTTTTCGGGGAATAGAATATCTCACAGTATATTTTTACTGTACAGTAGGATAAATGATAACAATTTCAGTGGACAGATTCCGGGTTTCATACAGAACTGGAAACAACTTACCAAACTGTAAGATCTTTTGATACCTTCCAAACTTCAACAAAGAAAATAGCTGAGTTTCTGAATTTTTTTTCTTGACAATATATGAAGGGAGATGCATGCGACCGGACTACGGGGTCCCATTCCATCAAACATATCTCTTCTAAATAAGTTAACAGATTTGTAAGTAGAGAACCTTTCAAATCTTGACTCATTATTAGGTTTTTGTAGAGACTTTACTCTTTGCCAGTTCTCTCACAGTCAATTTTGCATACAGGAGGATCAGTGACATAGGTGGACCAGCTCAGGCATTTCCTTCACTGAGTGATATGACTGGCATGCATAACTTGTATGTCAAATTATACCGATATGTGAAAACCATTATACAGCTACAGTATGCTATTAAGCATTCTAGCTTTCCTTAAGCTGATTAAATATGTCCACAGGATATTACGGAACTGCAGCCTTTCTGGAGAGCTTCCTGTGTATCTTTGGGAGATGAAGGTTCTTCAAGTGTTGTAAGTTATGGACTTATTTTTCTGCACCTACTATTCAAACTTCTTCAGCTGCATTGCAAATTACATAGTATTAAATAGAGAGAGAAAGCGAGAGCGAGAGAGAGTTTTTACATGATTTTTGTCCTTCCTCCTCTGTCCATGACCATTGGATTTTCTGAGGTCACACTATTTACTGTCCTCTATTGGCGTCTCTTTCAGTTAAAACTACATTGTCCAGTCAAAAACAATTGGGATAACATTTCTTCTCTACCAAGAACTCCTCTAGAAATTAAAGCCCTTTTAATTTCTTTGTTTGGAAAGTTGAAATTTATCACAGCTAGTATGCTCCCCCTGAATTTGAAATGTTTAGGATTTCCAGTTTTAAAAGATAATTGAGGTTGTTTGAGAAACAACACACTCGTTCTTAATTATATATGACACCTTAATATCAAGAGGTTTCATGCTGCTCTTTGCTTTTCATTTAACTTCTTATCCTTCCTCTTCTTGTATCTCTCTAGTCTATTATTTAGTCTAACATATTGGCTTTCTTCTACACTATAAATGTGGCAGTTGTAAGAGTTTGTGCGCCCAGATTCATCTCCTCTATCTCCTTCTGAGAGTTCAAATGGTCATCATGATTTTCTGTTTAATTTTATGCAGAGACGTGGCCTTCAACAAGTTAGTCGGAGAAATCCCAAACAATATTAGTGCTAGAAGTATGCTGAAGTTTGTGTAAGCTTGAATTACTAAAGTGGATTCTCTCAAATGTGATGTCCTCTTTTTAACTTTTTATTAGCAAATTACATCAGTCTCTTCTCAATCTTCTTTTGCTCATACCTGAACATCTATGAAGTGTATAACAATGTTCTTGTACTTCTAGATTTCTTGTTGCCTAGCTGCTTTATGTTCTCTATAAACATAGGTTTCTTACTGGCAACATGCTCAGTGGAGATATACCAGACTCAATTTTGAAGAATGGAATAAATGTGTAAGTGTGTATTTGTTAATATTCTGATTTCAAAAACAATTTCTGCTGGTGTAGGATGGACTATATTATACTTTTTGTTCATAAACATAGTGGTCATACAGTGGTATGCCAAAGCAATTTTGATTCATTCACATTGGCATTATTTTTTTCATATTTTGTCTTCCTTGGATCTCACAACTGCTTGGTTCATAATCGAGAAGATGGCATCTAACTGCTTCCGTTGCATGCAGTGATCTTTCATACAATAATTTTACATGGCAAGGACCTGAGCGAAATGCTTGTCAGGAAAACATGTAAGGATAGTTCCCTTTTTGTTACTTCATGCTTTTACATTATTTGTTTATTGGATAAGCATATATGGTTCTGATAATATTCCTTCTACAGGAATCTGTATTTAAACTTGTACAAGAGCTCTGCAACAGTAAACCCCTTGTAAGATTCTGCTTCTTATTATTCTGAAACATTAAAATTCTGATTTATGATGAAACTGAGGGAAAAAGCAAGTGCAAAGCAGAAGTGCTTGCTTTCCTATCTGATTGAGATTTGGGTCTAACTGCTTTAGTGCTTTAACTTCTACAGAATGAGAATTCTTCCATGCACGAAGGATTTCACTTGTCCTCGGTGTAAGTATGTTCTTTTTTTCTCTGGAAAATTATTCAATTTATATATGGAATACGAGTCCCAACAGTAGTAAGAATCTGAAACTATATCTTCATCTTCTTGGGCGCCTTCTCATTCACTCAAAATAGCCAACTGCTCAACTATGTAAGAGACTGTAGCAAATTAGTTTTATTTTTTTTGATATTTAACAGAGACATTCTAAGGGTGGATTGAGTCTTAAAGTCATGTATCTACAGTTTTTTAGGTGATTTGAGGATTCGCAACCTAATCATTGGAATTTTCTTCTGCTTGATCATTTTCCCTACTTGTGAGAAGTATTTTGAGCATTGAATTCTGTTATTTTCCTTTGCAGATGGGTGTTCATTACATGTTAATAGTGGTGGAAATGATTTTACTATAAAGGAGAGCGATGGAGAAATTGATTATGTAGGAGATGCAAGCGTTGATGGTGGTTCTGCCAGATATTTCCATAGTAGCACCAGTTATTGGGGATTGAGTAGCACTGGGGACTTTATGGATGATAATAATGATCAAAATGCACGTTTTATTGAAAGTATACCATCAAAAAGCCTCTCTGAGTTGTACAATAATGCACGGATGTCTCCCCTCTCACTCACTTACTTCCGTTATTGCTTGAGGAATGGGAGTTACAATGTCAGTTTGCACTTTGCTGAGTTAAGTTTTACAAATGACAGCACCTATAACAGTCTTGGAAGGCGAGTGTTTGATATATACATCCAGGTTAGTATGTCAATTAGAAAAAAATTTTCTATACGAGTAAATTACATTAGATGTGTGAAAATAGAGGAAAAAAGCGAGAACTTGTATTGAATTTTGTTGTAGATGATATACGAGATGCCTCTGCATATAGAAGTTCAGACAATTATAAATATGGCAAGCTGACCTAAATGAAATAAGAAAAGTTATCTACTACTAACCTAGAATATATTTTAACACATCACTGCATTAATTCTCCCTCAACATGTCTTCCAAACGCAAGGTAATACAACAACTTGCTTTTGCAAATCAAAAGTGAAAAATGACATGATACTACTTGGACAAGATAGAGTAGGAGTTATGATTGAATTTGAGGACATTCATGGTGCCAGCTTAACTAGATGGCTAAAGAGAAGCAAGCACTGTGCCAGCTTGACTGGATAGATGACAATTCATGGTGTTTAACTTGGTGATGATATAGTAAAAGCATGCGTTTACTAGTAGTCTCAACTAGAAGCATTCTCTAGAAAGCGACATGGTACTGTCTGGACGGTGACACATTACCTACCTGGACAGATATAGACTGTTTGGCTGACAGGTTAACAGGTATAGAGTGATGATATCAACCCAATGCAGACTTTTGATATGTGCACGTGCTGCCCAAAAGATGCTGGAGCCTGGTAGAGAGAGGAAAAGAGTGATGCTACTAATCTGGAAAAAGACTAGCCTTATTATGAAAAAAATGAAAACTTTGTTTGGCAGGCTGCGTTAGATGGAGGCTATTAGATCTATAACAAGAAAGTAGTCTCTATACTAGAAATTTAGATAACTAGAATACAAAATTCTATCCGTCCTTTATACTGAAATTTTTGAATAGGAAGAATATCTTATACTATTAATCTACTCATATTCTAACATCTTGCTGAATTAGTTCCCCTGATTTTCAACAAGATACCTACACAATATTCTTTGTACTTCAGGAGAAATTAGTTTGGAAAGACTTCAATATTGTAAATGAGGCTGGTGGAGTTCAAACGCCCGTGGTTAGACATTTTACCACCACTGTAGCAGATAATGTTTTGGAGATTCGATTTTACTGGGCTGGCAAAGGAACTATCAGAATCCCATCTAGAGGGCATTACGGTCCCCTAATATCTGCTATCTCACTCAAACCAAGTAAGTTTCCTCAACCTTCATCATTTTAAGGGGAATATCATAGTATATCTACTTTTACTCTTTCCACCTCGGTTTCCTTCCAAATATAGTGTATCTAAGCATGCCTCAGTGTCAGTGAGAACTAACACAAAAAAGAATGTATCAGGTTAAAATCCCATAGAGATGTTCGAACTTAATTGCTTCTAGAAGAAATATTGCAATGGATGCATGATTACATGTTCTTCTTGCTTATTCGTGGGGTTGACAAAGTTATCAACTTCCATTGTTGATAAAATTGGTCTGCTATCTGAATAATCTATTTTAGTACAACAAAAATGACAACATACCTAGTGAAATCCCAGAAGTGAGGAATGATCCATTATAATATGTGAGAAAACACAAGAAATGAGCATACTAAGAAAAATACAATGTACATATCCTTCTTAAAACCAATCACAACAATACAGATAGGAAAATAAAATAGAATATTAGTACATGATTTTTGGAGTTCGTGTCAACTCATCCCATATTCAATCAAAATTTAATATCCTTCTTCATCGAGTCAAACAAAAACATGAATCAAATAGTACAATTAGGATAACTTTGAGTAGGGATCTCATGAAACAAAAAAGATGATTCATATAAATAAAAAAAGAGGAACACCAAAAGACATCTTAAACTTTAAATTAAATACTTAGAGGTTATGAATATGAAAAGTATGAGTAAAACATATTAAGAGTATTAATTAAATAGATAATTAGATATGAGGTGTGAAGATGAATATTTGAAGTAAATAAAATAAAATAATAAATAATAAATCAAACTGTATAAATTTCATAGTAACAAAACTAAAAAAACAAACATACGTAAGAAACACGATTTTTTAATGAAAAAATATTCAAATGTGTTGCGCTTAAAAAACATTTCATGCAAAATTGAAAATGTATATGTAAATAACCACCATAAATATACATGTAACTACCATAGGGTATGCAATAATTGAGAAATATGCAGCCAAGAAATGTGGGGCCTTTGGTTATTAGAATTTAGGGGGATGTAGTTATTAGAAAATGTGTCGATGCAGCAAAGACTTTGGGGGTTTAAGTTATTAAAATGCGGGGGATTGTGGTTATTTCTATGTGTTAATGCAGTCGAGAAATGAGGGGTTTTGGTTATTAAAATTTGGGGGCTATATATATTCCAATGTGTAGAGTTTGGTTTAAGATGATGGTAATTAACTTAAAATCAAAATTTGAAGGGTATTTTATGCATTTAGTTTGATTTTTCATGGGAACATGTGTTACTTCATGAAATATTAATGTATGCAACATAAACTGGATAATAAAAACATTAAGTAGCGTCTTTTTATCTTTCAACCCCTGTTAATTCCATTAGCTTATTGTTGGTTTATATCTATGCTAAAATGTCTTTTTGTTACCTCATGTATAAACCCCTTCGCCTTGCTACCACCAATGTTCACTCGTCTCTTTCTAATTCACCATCCTTTACTACAATACTAAGAATGGGAGTTATGAAAATCAAGAGGCATGAGTTATGGAGTTGATTTTTTAATAAAATAATTTTAAAAATAAAAAATGCTTTATCCAGACCCTACTTTGTGGGATTTCATTGGGTGTGTTGTTTTAATTTTTAATTAGTTAGATATTGTATAATTTAGTACTGGGATAAAATGGTAATCCAACTTTGCACTTTGGAAATGGTAGTCTATCTTTGCACTTTGAAGTTTTCCACTTTTAATAATATATGATATGATATAACAGTTAGCAAACAAAAATTCTCAGCTTGGAGTGCTGGATGAGGGCCCACGTATTTTCTTTGCTATTATTTTTCCATGAATGATATTCGTGTTGAAGCTCTATGTAATCAACTGGATGAACCTTATTTTCTATTGCCCATGCTGCTGCGTACACTTTACAATCTTGTTTCATTTCTGTGCAGCTTTTGGGTCTTGCTCCGAGGAAGATAAAAAGAGTGTGACTGTTTATGTTATTGTTGGAGTAGTGGCTACATGCATTTTCCTGTTGGTAATGAGCACACTTTGGTGGAAAGGATACCTAAAATGCAAAAAGAAACAGAGAAAAGGTGATCACCGAACAGGTGTTAGATAGAAGTAATTTTAACTAGCAAATTTTGTGACTAGGCAGCTGCTTCATGCATTACTGATTTGAAAGAGCACAATGATTATTTACAGAAACTCTATATCTTTAAGTTGTGAGTTATCAATACATGACTAAACGAGTAAAATATCTGTATTTCCATGACAGATTTAGAGGGCATGGAGCTGCAGACTATTTCTTTTACTTTAAAGCAAATAAAGGCTGCCACTAATAACTTTGATGCTTCTAACAAGCTAGGGGAAGGTGGTTTTGGCGCAGTTTTCAAGGTATCACTGTGGTAACAATAGTAATGTGGTGTCGTCTTTATGATTATTGTTTGTTAACTCTGACCAAAATTTGATGTAGGGCCGGTTATCTGATGGTAATTTAGTTGCAGTGAAGAAGCTCTCGCGTCAATCAAGACAGGGGAACCGTGAATTTTTAAATGAGATTGGCATGATTTCTTGTTTGCAACACCCAAATCTTGTTAAGCTGCATGGTTGCTGCATTGAAGGGACCGAATTACTGCTCGTATATGAATACTTGGAAAACAATAATCTTGCTCGCGCATTATTTAGTAAGTTATTCGTTCTCTTTTAGATAAAGTTTCTAAACTACTACTAGCTCTCTATGAAATGTCCATTAACATTTTAGTATGTTGGACAACTTTAGATTCAGAGAAAAGTCAATTGATACTTGATTGGCCAACAAGGTTCAAGATTTGTGTTGGGATTGCTAAAGGTCTGGCTTTCCTTCATGAGGAATCAAGCCTTAAAATTGTACACAGAGACATAAAAGCTACTAATGTACTGCTAGATAGAGATCTAAATCCCAAAATTTCAGACTTCGGGCTAGCTAGACTTACTGAAGATGATAATACCCATATTAGCACTCGAGTTGCTGGGACAATGTAAGTTTCAACGGAAAATTTTAACTAGATCTTTTTTTTTGGCCGGTATCTTGTCAGCGTTATAGTTAGGTAAATTTGTGGCATAATTTTATTATGTTAACTGCAGAGGATACATGGCGCCAGAGTATGCACTGTGGGGTTATTTGACCTACAAAGCGGACGTCTACAGCTTTGGAATTGTCCTCCTGGAAATTGTTAGTGGCAAGAACAACACTAACTATGTCCCTTGCAACAATTTCGTTTGTCTTTTAGATTGGGTATCTTTCCTTTACCTTTTCGTTAATGCACTTCAACAAAGCTAGACCATTTATAAGATTGAGAATCCTTGAAGTTGCTAGCTTATAAAACTTTATTACAGGCCTGTCACTTGCTACAAAATGGAAAACCAGAGGAGCTGGTTGATGATAAATTGGGTTCTCAGTTCAACAAATCAGAAGCAGAAAGGATAATAAGAGTAGCACTGTTATGCACGAGCGCAACGCCATCACTCAGGCCTTTAATGTCTGAGGCTGTAAGCATGCTTGAAGGAAAAAGAGATGCCCCTGATGATATCCCAGAAGCAAGTATGTATACTGATGATTTGAGAATTAAAGCCTTGAAAGATTTCCAACAAGAGAGACAACATCAAAGCGCATCAAGTAATCAAGCTCAGCTTTCAAGCATCCAAACTGCTTCTGATCTCTGTGAATACAACCCCGAATCAAGATCTGACTCTCTTTAGGTGACTGTCTTATGGTTCATGAAGTTGCATTGGTTCAAAGCCCCTCATCGAGGCACGATTGTTGTTAACTATTTGTTCAATTCTTTTGTGAGCAAGATTTCTATAAAAATGTACATATATTAATATCCCACACTTCTCCCTCACTGCATTTTTGCACCTCCTAGCTAGATTTCAAAGTTTTATAAAATTCTGCCTCATTGTTCTATAAACTATATGGTCTTTCTGTCAAAAAAGAAAAGATTCATTCATCAATTTGTGTCAGTTGTATCTTGTATGGCAACTTTTTGTATGCCAAAGAGGAGCATATGCTGAAGAAACAAAACATCATTTAGGTGAAGCTAGATGTGTTCTTTGAATCAACTCTAACACTAGCCCATGATTTGTCGAAATTAATCTCCCTTCCTGCACAAGGTCTACGTCGACCCTTTAACTTCGATCAACTTATAAGATTTTTTTAATAGCGTGTTGACCCTTTAAAGTAGTAATATATAATATGCAAATTTAATAAGCAAACACCACCCAGCTCTCACATTATTGCTCATATGCTTAAAGTCGGTCTATTTGACTTTTCTTTTTTTATGAATAATTGACTCAAAAAAGTTTCCAATTTCGTACTACGTTAAATAATTAAATTAATCTCTCGACGGGGTTTTCTGTACCAGAACAGTACAGCTCGTTTCCTATTGACTTTCCAACTCCAAGTCAATGAAAGATTACTTATAACTTAATTCAAATTAAGTTATGTACATCGTTAATATAATTTTTTTATATCATTACGTGATCTAATTCTAGTATTAAAAATAAGATAATACACTTATTACAACATGTAAAAATAATTTTGATGATGTAAAAACTTTTTACTTGATGAAGCATATAATTTAAATTCACAGGGAAAAAAAAATAAAGTTTGTATTTCAAAAAAAAAATTAGCAAAAAATTGGTAAGGTATAAATATAATAACAGGTCAATATTATTTTGTGGTGTAAAATATTGTACCCCAAAAGAGTGTACGATACTTTAATCCAAAGGAAAAAGATTAGTGCTGATGTGGGGGATTAGTTGGTTAATTAACAAATTTGGAAAAAGGTACGATCATGGTATTGCTGCCTAATCCAAATTTTGTTACTATAATTCTAAAGTCAATGATAGATAGTATTTGTTTTTTTACTTTTATAGGAGCACTAATCAATGACGAGATTAACAAGAATCATCATAATTTATAATTTATTATAAGGCCCTATCCTTAATTCATAAATAATATTATAAAATCATTATCTAAAGTATCGTTCAGTGATTTGATTTATTAGCAGGGTGTTTGCATTTAATTATGCTTTTACTAGCTATAGTTTAATCTAGTGCCGGTAAAATGAACTCATAATTTTGGTAACTCGTTCAGCCCACTCATATTTAATAGTTTGGGTAGTGACTTTTTATATGGGTTTAAATCCATATTCAACTCATAGAAATATAGGTATTTATGGGTAAAAATATGGATAAACTATGATTTAATCAAATGGGTTAATCTTCTAACTTCTTCTCACTCAAAATTCATTATGTTCTCTAAATTTTCTATATTTTGTTGACTTAAATATTTTAAAATTTTAAATTTAAATAAACTTATTTCCTTCAAATTTAAAAAAAATAATTTACCTCTAAAAAGTAGGAAACTCTCCTCCAATTGCAAATTATAATTCTTTTCGTACTTCACCCAATACTATGATCCCTCCACAAGTCCTCAACCCCTCACCCTTCCACCCCCAAAGAAAATCAAATTTTATTTTTATAAAATCTTTAATTTTTTTTATATAAAAAATTCAAAATTTATCATAAAAATTATAAATCCGGTTGAAAAGCTTGCTACAGTTAGAAAACCCAACAGAATGAGCCACTACAAATTAAGGTTATAACTTATAAGCATGAAATCAATATGAGAAAAATTAAAAGTTGAATTTTAAAAATATTACTTTTTTTATCCCAATCCAACACTCGACCCCCTCTCAGTTCGAGTGTTGGAATTAAATTTCGAATCGAAAGTTGTATGTCAGGTCTCGTTAAAAGTTGGGTCGTATGATTAATTTGAAATCGGGATCGAATCCCAATTTAAAAGTCAAATCTTGCATAGAGTGTCGAATTTAATTTTATGATACAATACAATTAAATAAAATATTTTTAATGTTTTTCATCCAAAAATAAAGTAAAT
>JAABOM020000049.1:15300516-15319871 GCA_011800125.2 Solanum clarkiae | reverse complement strand
ACAAATGAAGTGTCCATATAATTAGCTGAAAATTAAGTCTTTATTATTGGAGATGAGGCTGTGAACTATAATTGAATTATCAGCGACACACTTCAACTTAATTAGAGTTTCATACTCACTAAACTTTTTTAAAGTAGATATGTGTCCTTCTTAAGTTGGCCATTTTACAAGTAGTTAGTATACATAATTATTGATATTAAGGCACACATATATTTAACTATTTTTATTTCTTTCTTGTAAAATATTTACTTTCTTCCTCACTTTAAATTTTTAATTTTTTTCTCTTTCATTAATTTCTTAAATTTTCACTTCTAATGGTTTTCTTTAAAAAAAAAGGGTTATTTTTTTTATAAATAAACTAGAGTGCCATTTAATTTTTGCATTTTAACTTTTTCTAAAAACATTACGTGTATGTAGTTTAATTTAATATAAGATAAAGAAAACAAATAGATCTTTAAAAAAATTGAAAAAAAAAATATTTTTTAAAGAATAAAAAACTCCCTCTGTCCATCTTTACTTAGCCCTATACTATTTTGAAATGTTCAATAATACTTGTTCACCTTATGAAATTCAAGAAATAATTTTGCACTTACTTCTTAATTTACTTTTATCATTAATTATAATCATTTTCCTATAACATTTTTTTTATTCAAAGTGTATTTTGATAAAACTATTCCATTATTTACTATTTTTTAATCTTTGTGTTAATCAACATGGATCAAATAAAGTTGGACGAAATGAGTAATAAAATATTTTTCACACATGGTGATGTGTATGGTACAAATACAATTGGTCAATTATTGAAATTTCAATCATCGTTCAGAAGATATTTGTGTTTTATCCCTCATCATTATTGCCAACGGAGATTTTCGTATGCAACCCAAAAATATGTCACTTTCATGATATTTAGGATATTATATTAAATCGTAATTATAAGAATCCTATCCCCACTCAATGGAGCCCAATAAAATAGTTATTAGTTAGAATAGTACATAATGGAAAAGTCAAAGTCCATCAATTTCCAAAACCCAGCAGTGTGAATAATTACAATATTCACTTCAAATTTCAATTATATGTACCTGACAGGATAGGAAAGGCAAAATTACTTGATAGTCTTAATGATCGAAATGTATCAAATAGCAATGGAAAAAATATTTCAACAGTTAGATCTTTTTTGATATATATTTTCTATTCTTAATTGTTATTTTTCGAAAAATACTGGAAAGAGTGGACAAGGAATTCAAATATTCCTCGAATTTATTTAATTTTTTTATTAGTAGTATTATTTGTAAATTCTCTAATTATTATTATATTTTTTATTATTTATTCTTTTGATTTATTTATTATATTATTTGTGGTTATTATTATTTTTGCCTCATTATTTTTTGTATATACTTCATCTGAGTAAAGAGTTTATCAAAATTAATTTTTTCTATTTTTACGAGTTAAAAGTAAAGTTGCATATATCACTTTCTTTGAACTCTATTTATGAGATTACACTTGATATATTATTATTTGTTATATTTAAAAAATGAGTATACAGTTTAATGTGTCTGGAAAATAGTGACAAATCACAATGTATATTATTTAGCAAGATATAGAACAGAAAACTAACTAAATATTACTATTAATATCTAAATAGATATTACTAGTATAATATTTGAAGTAGTTCAAAATTAATGGTTCGGGTTGGACACTATCTCAAAAAACTATTTCAATGGTATGAAATGTTTTTTGAGTAGTAAACAAATCTTCTTTGATTAATATAATTACAAGATACATGACTCAGCAAATGAAATAACATCACCAAGTTATTAAATAAGTTAAAATACTAGACAATTAACCATCACTAAAGAAAATAAATATTCCGTGGATAAATTGAACAATATTGATGATTTATAGGAGGCTTGTTTAATACTCCCTTTTCTTATATTAACTGAATTTGTGAGATAATGTACACATATTAAGAAGAACGTTAAAAGACAAACTTTACGCCACACTTTCCACTATTACCTTTTGTAAAATTATAAATTACATATAAATATATAGTGTAATTTATTTCCTAAAAAATGTAAAAGTTCAATAAATGAAAGGGCAAATATGAAAAAAGTTTTAAATACTCATCTTGAACTTTAAAAAATATTTTCTCTCTTGAACTATAAAAAAAATCTTAAAAATTTAATTAATTTGAGACGGAGAAATATACGTTTCAAAATAGATGAAAGTGTAGTATTTATCGGAATTATGAAAAGTGACAACCTGTACAAAATCTTTCATGCAAAGGGACATATGAAACGTGAGTTCTCAAGAGAGAAAATGGGAAAAAAATATTATATTCTTTTTAAAATATAAAATTCACTTACAAAAAGTCAACTAAAATCCTCTTTTCACGATTAATAGAATTAAATATTTGCTCTTGAATTTTTTTTTCTCTAGCATATTTTTTCATTCCACTCTTGCTATATACATTCTAGATTTTCTTTTTGACTTGGATCTCATTGTGCCTGTTGTTTTCAGTAATTAGAAATTTTGTTTTTGCATAATTTTTCTTTTTAGGTGTGGATAATGAGAGGACGATTTAATGCAATTATAAAATAATTATATATAATAAAAAGTTGAGAATCGTTGTAAAATAAGAGATTGAAAAATGAAAACTAAGGTTTGAAACTAATAATAGCGTACCAACCTAGGTAATTAAAAGTTGATAAATTTTTTAAAATAGCAAAAATTTGAAATATAATAAGGTAAAATAGTTAATATTTGGTTGGGTGAATATCAATTTGGTTTGTTTGAATTTTTCAAATATCAAAACAAATTATTTGTGTTAGAGTTTTAAGACTATAGATCAAATCAAACTAATAAAAAATACAAACTTTTAACTCAGCTCTTTTCGAGTATCACACATTTTATGTGTGTTTTCTTATAATGTATTCATATAAATATATAATGTGCACTTCAAAGATTTATTTAATTCTATCAAAATATAATAATTATTTAGGGCATTTCATAAGAAAATAACATAAAATATGATATGTGTGACGATACTAAAATATTCAATAAAAATAATAATAAAATTATAAAAAATAAATATTACAAATAAATAAATCATAATGAAAATGATCATAATTTTAAAATACTAAATCATGCTAAAATAAGTCTAAAAAATATTGATCATGTGATTAAACATTGAAAAAAAACTAAAAATTATATTACATATTAATAGTCTAAATCAACGTAGAACCAAAGAACAAATATCCAATATCATTATCATTCTTAATATTGAATGACATTTTTTGCTAGCATTAACATTGATTTGATCTTTAACTTGAGCCTATTAGAGTTACTACTAATATTTATGAACTATGACTTTCATTGGTTCATTTAAAATTCTATGTTAAATTTGGAATAATATGTCAAAGATAACAACTTGGTCAAAATTCTCCTAAAATACATTTAAAAATTATATAAAAAATATTAAAAATTCTAATTTTTTCATATTGATATAATTGCGATATTGATCAAAATTCATGCAATGTAACTTTAGAAAACAAAAAATAATAAATAAATGATCGTTTGTTGTGAGGTACATAGTATAATTATTTTAGAATAAAATGTAAAATTATTTTACTCTATATTTGATTGGAAGTGTTAGTAAATCCTTGAATAATTTAATCAATTATTTTTATTTTAATAATAAAAATAAATTATCTCATATAAATAATAAAATAATTTATAATGAAATTAATTATCCAAGATAACACGTTGCCAACTAAATAACCTAACACAGTATTGTTATTCTGAATTTCCACATCTCGTCCAATAATGTCACATATGAATAGCCACAAAGCATTAAGTTTGAAATATCAAGTGGCTGGCGGCAAGGGGTCCACACCTGACACATCAAAGATGAAGAAATGTCACGTGCCACTGACCGTTCTCTAAAGTTTCATTTTTACCATTAAGAAATTTCTCTGAAAAGAGACAAACTATATGTTTATCTATAGGAGGTTGGTAATCAGCGAACTCAATGTACACACACAGTTTTTTGCAAGAAATATCAGTTTTCTGGGTCAATAATTTTGTTGGATAAAAATTTGAGGTGTACATTTTGTACGTCCACAGCACTTGGAGTTTGAAGGAAAAAAAAATGTTGCCATTAAATAGAGCTGTTCTTTCATGGATTGTTGTAGTGAGCTACTTCATGTTGGTGAATATGGGTGAGTCAACAAGAGTTGCCCAAGAAGAAGGTAAATTCTATAGCTTTTTTCAGTTTTGGTGGTGGGGTTGTGGAAGGGGGTGCTGGTGCATGAAGGGTATATGGGATTTTGCTACAAAGTCATATTTTTCCTAGAAATCAAGAATTCTGAAATTTTGAACTTTTTCTTTCTTTCTCCTGTTCGGTAAAGTTACTTGAGAAAAGATCAATTTTGAGTCTCTTAACAGAGGAAATGTAAAGAACAGAAGGCTCTGATCAGTTGAAATTTTTGTATTGTGGAAAAGAATGGAGCATGCTCTTCACTTTTTGCGTAAATTTTGGGGATTAGGTTTGTTGCAGCAATTTTTCTTCTTCTTCTTCTTTTTGTTATTAGCCTGGGCAGTGGCACTGTTAATCTTGCTGTGCAAGTGATTTGAGCAGTGTAACTGTTAATTTTGCTGTGAAGTGATTCCAGTCTTCAAATGACTCCCTCTTTCAGTGCAACACTTAAACAAGCTTCCCTGTGATAGAATCTTACTTTTAGGATTGGAAATTTTAGACTTACAAAAACAAAGGACTGGAAATTTTAGCATTATGTCTAGGAGCTGATGCAATTTGGTGAAATAGGGTATTAGAATGATGTAAGGTTCTACACATTTTCTAGGGGAAGTGGCTGCATCTATATAATGTAACTCCAAAATGTTGAACCTAATGGAGGGAATAGGATGAGAATATACTAGAAAGTTTTTTTTTGGGTGGGGGTGGGTGGGAGGGTGGGGGGTGGTCAATTGATCATCAATTCCAAAATGTGGGCAGCGATTGGTGTTTGCACTGTTTAAACTTTGTGATTTTGTTTGGTGATATTTACTATATAGGGGTTCCATGCTGACAGTGTTTTTGAGACGAGGGTTCCAGGAAACAACCTCTCTACCTCTATGAGGTAGTGCTAAGGTCTACGTACATTCAACCCTCCTCAGACCCCACTCGTGGTATTCCACTGGGTATGTTGTTGTTGGTAATTTAATAAGATGAATTTTCCTGTCTACCTGCATCCCCTGGAAAGTAGATTAGATCCTATGTTTCCTTTCCATCCTAGCCATTAATTGAAGCGTAGAAATTCAAAGTATTGCTAAATATGATATGCATTAGTAGGTTCTTCATCACTTCTGTTGAAAGGATTGTCAGCCTCCTATGTATTCTCTATATTCTAGGACAGGTTAATGCATCTACTGATGCTTCTTTCAAGGTTGAGTGAAATTGAGCTACTAAATTCTTCATTTATGGATAATTGATGATACGTAGTTTGCCACATTAGAGGAACTTGCATGCACAATAAGGATATTGCTTGTGGTCCTTTATGGTAGGCCACATGAGGCTGACAGAAAGTGTTGGAGTTCTGCTTCCTGCAATTGAATTGGATTTGTAGTTATCTCCACCTTGAATTATTTTGCAATTATCTCGTAAGATTTGCTTCATTTGGCTAACAATCTGTTATTTGGCATATGCTTGGAAATTTCTCAGTGGACATTATGGAACAAATCGCCATTACAATGGGAGCAACACACTGGAAATTCAATGGTGAATCATGCCAGATTGAAGCAGTCAGCGTGACAACTGATCAGCCAAGTTGGTCTGAAACTGATGTTGTATGCAACTGCAGTATAGGAAATGATACTTCCTGCCACATAGTAGCTATGTAATTTTTCTTCGTCTTGCTCAACTTCGGTTATAGTACTTGATGTCTTTGGAGAGCCAGCATAGATGATTTGGAGAAAGTAGCTCTTAAGTCCGAAGCTACTAATATCTTGCCATTACTGTTAGAGAATCCATAACCATGCTTAATTAAGTTGTATTAGCATTCTATCCCACATCTTAAAATTATATCCTCAGAGAAGGAATAAAATATAGGAGGAAGTTCCAGATCAAGGGGAGCGAGGTGCACTAAGCTACCACTATTTGTGGGTCCTGGAAGGCCCATTCAACATTGATCTTATTCACACAATTTTACCTTACACTTGTGCAAAAGATTGTTTCCTCGGTTTGAACCCGTGATCTCCTAGCCACACATCAACAACTTTTACCATTGCTTCAAGGGAAGCTCTTCTGGGAAAACAAGGGTGTTCCATTCTTGCCAAATATATAAGCATTATATATTTGATGAAATATTAGGCTTCCTGAGATTTATGAACAGCAAGTCGATGTCATTGACTATTTTCACTTTTGTGTACAATGCATTATATACCAACCATCTTAGGGTGGTTCCTATCAGTGTTATGTGATTATAATTAATTTCATTTTCTAAAACAGAATAGGATACATATTCAAAATATTTGGGTAAACTAAATTACATTGTTGACTCTTGAAATTACGTATGCAGTACTCTTAAGGGTTTAAATCTTCCTGGAGTTCTTCCACCTGAACTGGTAAAGCTTCCTTACATTCAAAAAGTGTAAGAACCTTTTAAATACTATTGTCACATACTCACATTTGCTTTTATTTCCCGTGTAATCTAATTCAGTGTTCAAATTTTGATAAGTGTAATGAACTGAATAAACGTATTCTCAATTTTCAGTGATTTTGCATACAATTACCTCACTGGTAGTATACCAACCGAATGGGCGTCAACCCAGTTAGCTTCCATGTAAGCCCCATTTAGTATATTGTTAAAACAGCTGTTATGAAGGTTGTCAATCATCAATTGTAACTGCAAAATTTTTGATCCAGCTCTGTTCTTGTGAACCGGTTGTCAGGGGAAATACCGAAGGAACTGGGAAACATTACCAGCCTTACCTATATGTATGTATCAAATTTTGATTGTCTAATCTGATTTCTCATCTTCATTTCTTATGTGGATATTTGGACAGCTTTTGGAGAAAATTTTCTGAAATTATCTTTTGTCCAACTCCAATTTTAAATTTATGAAAATTTCTTTTCAAGTATAATTATTGCAAGGCTTAACAGCTTTTATGCTATAGTTTGGTTTGCTCTTTGATGCAGTGTCAGGACATGCTCCTGTTCATTAACTAGCATCATCGCATTTTCAGTTCTGTTTAGTTCATTATATTCCCAAAAAGTTCAGCAGTGCACTAACCTATATAGCAATCTTTGACCAGAAACTTCGAAGGAAACCGATTCTCAGGCATTATTCCTGATGAACTAGGGAAATTGATAAACTTAAAGGCTTTGTAAGGCCCTTCTTTTACTTTTCTCTTTTGGGTCTGTCCATATGAGTTGTGATTCTGTGGGATAACTAGAAACCTGAATATCCGATGGAAAAACATGATCTTAATTTCAGGATATTGTCCTCCAACCAACTGGAGGGAGAACTGCCGTCATCACTCTCTGGACTTGTAAATTTAGCAGATTTGTAAGTACATGGTTCTCACATTATTCTTTTAGCTAGTCATTTGAAGATTATGTCTGACAATATTTTGTTTGCAGTAGGATAAGTGACAACAATCTCAGTGGGCCAATTCCAGATATTATAGAGAAATGGAAACAGCTTACAAAAATGTAAGAATTTCTCTTTTAATGCCTGAGGATCTTGAAAGATCTTTTATAGCAGAACAATTTCATTGTCTCAAGTATTTAACATTTGATTTGGATAACCAATGTAGAGAGCTGCATGCCACTGGTTTAGAGGGTCCCATTCCATCAAACATATCTTTTCTCAATATGTTAACCGATCTGTGAGTACAGAACTCTTAAACATACCTAATCTACCTCTTTCTTTTAGTTTATGGATCTATTTACATCATGAAGACTTCTCATGTTGAGTCTCTTATTCAGGAGGATTAGCGACATAAAAGGACCAATACATGAATTTCCTCCTCTAATTAATATGACGGGCCTAGTGATACTGTAAGTTGCATGGAAGTTTATTCCAAATTATTACTGGTATCTAAGTTTTGATGGATCTCTTCTTACAGCTGTTTAATCGTTGCATTCAGGGTATTGAGAAACTGCAACCTTTCTGGAGTAATTCCAGGATATATTTGGAAACTGAAAACTATACAAACATTGTAAGTCACATGTAATTTCGCAAAATTGAATATTCCTTTGTCTGCAGCACATTCATATCATTCCATGTCTGATGTTAAACTTTGTGTCCATGTGCAATAGACTTGAACAGTACCAACAGTCAACCTTGAAACATCTGTTTTTATAGCTGGACCTTCCACTTGGCAAAAAAGACGATAGTTATACAGAGCTGAAGTTCTTTTATAAGCAAGCACTTCCATTCCTCCATCAATATAGTTTTCTTGTTAAGGGTCTCACAGTCACCTCTTCTGAAAGAAGTACTTGTCGTGGTGAGCCATTCCAGAATTCCCTACTGATGGCCTCTAGAGGAGGCTCCTTTTATAAAGATATGACACTAGACCTGACTCAACCCCAAAAGCTAGCTCAAGAGGAGAGGATTGCCCAAGTCCATAGTAGTAGACCACTAGTCCATTCCCAAGTCTTCATCCAAGCCAACACTTCAATATCAACTAAACTTTGTTTCCTATTCTTTGCCTTTGGTCTGTATAGTACACCATCGTCTCTAATTTAATTTTAATTAGGTACTATGCATTCATGTAACTCTAATTTTTCCCTTTCATTAGACTCCAGACAAGAAGAAAACTTCTTATTTCTTGTGTTTATGATTGAACTTACTGCAGGGATGTTAGTTTCAATAAGCTCACGGGAACAATTCCGGATGACATAAGTGCAAGAAGTATGCTTAAATTTGTGTGAGTATCATACCAACTTTTGTTTTTCTTAAGTACTCTTAAGATGACATTATTTTTTTCAACAACGCATGGAAAGTTACATTCACTATTAGTCCACATTGTAGTTATTTAACTGTGTACTGCTTTAATAGGTTTTTATCTGGTAACAATCTCAGTGGAAATATACCTGCCTCAATCTTGAAGAACGGAAGAAATGTGTATGTGTAATATCTATCTTTATTCTCTTTTATCAAATATTTGTGTCTCATATTGACTTGAGATGAAAGTGTAGACGCTTGCACGGCATTATATATGTAGAATGTGATTTCTCAGAAACATAATTAAATATAAATCTCATGGGAATTATTGATTTTAATTTAGTATTTCTGTGTATAGTCCCACAATTTCGTTGTATTTTTCACCTCTAAATGTTAATGGATTGAATTCTTATCATTATAGTACTTCGGATATGATATCTAAGAATTCGAATTGCATATACAGTGATCTTTCGTACAATAACTTTACTTGGCAAGACCCTGAGCAGCCAGCTTGTCGGCAAAACACGTCAGTGAATCCTTCTGTTTGTATGTCTTTCATATTTTTGTGTCAATGTATCATTTGGTTCTGATTTTTTTTTTCTTTCATATGGTCTTGTTCACCTGACAGGAATTATTACATAAACCTGTACAAGAGCTCTGCATCAGCTGGGACTCTGTAAGATGGATCTCTCATTCATTTTTCTGTCTAATAGTTGCTTTTAAAGTTAACTGATTAGATAAGCGAATGCTTTACTCTAAGATTTGTTTCTTTCCTTCTTAGCATATGTCTAATACGAAACTCTCTTGTGATTTCTTCTACAGTAAGAATGTTCTTCCGTGTACAGAGGATTTAACTTGTCCAAGATGTAAGTATATTTGTTCTCACTGGACAATTTCTAAGTAGTAATACATAAGAAAGAACAATTCTTATTCTGGAACTGCAGTTTGTTTGTCTTTTCTCATGTTCTTTCCCTCCATTTCTATTTAGACCAGTTATACAACCAAAGAAGTGGGGGCGGGGGTGGGGGTGTGGTGGTCTGGGAGTTAGAAAATTGACGATTCACAATAAGAGTCTTCTCTTTAAATAGTTTCGGAGATATCTGAGAAGAACAAAACATGCTAGAAAGCAGTCATAGATGCAAAGTAAAGAGTGAAGGACGGTTGGTGTACTTGATTTAATTCATCACATGGATGTGGCCCATGAAAACATATGAGAGGATCATGGGATGAATTCATGACTTACACACAGTTGAATATGGAGATGGAAGGATAATAAGATTCTGTTAGATGCTTGGAAAGGAAATATATCACTCTCACAGCAATTCACAACAACAACAACTACAACAACAACAACAACAACATACCCAGTGAAATCTCACAAGTGGGGTCTGGTCTCACAGCAATTCACAAATTTGTTTAATTTTACAGCTTTTCCTGATCTCAATTTCTAATACGAGTACTGGTTTGGATATTGAATTTGGAAGAAATTGCTAGGATTGGTAGGAAGACAGCTGGAGTATTTTTCTGTCGATTGGAGGAGAAGGAATGGTTGCAGGAGCAGAGGATTCTCTGAGATAGACAGTAGGTGAGGGTCTGGTTCTGTAAAAGGAGCATATAAGGCCCTTTTGCCCTTATCTGGCTGTGTAGTCTGTAGATGGTACCATCCATTAGCCTCGGAAACTGTTGTGGTAAAGGGTCATCTAAAATTTGTGTGCCTGAGGTGGGTAGCAGTTCATGAGGCTAGTATTTATTAACTTACAATATGCGACACGTATAGATGAAAATATGGATCACTGTGTTGTTGCTGATGAGGTTTGTAGCATGTTTTATAGAGCCCACCAATTAATGCCAAAATCCCTGAGACAATTCTTAATTTGTTGGTGTTGAAGAAAGTCAAAAGTCCCACATTGATGGTTAATGAGATAGATGGACATCTTATAAGACTTAGGCAATCCTCCTCCCTTTGAGCTAGCTTTTAGGGTGTGAGTTAGGCAAGATCTAATTTTACATCATATAAGAGCAGGGCCCATCTCACCCAATGTTGGGCCCCCAACAATTGAAAAATTATCCACGCGTGTTTTTGTAGCACCTTGTCATCATTCCGGTGACTACTTTTTTATATTTATCATGTGTAGCACCGTTCCATCTTTTCGGTGACTACTTTCTCATATTCGATTTGTGTAGCACCGTGCATCTCTCCGGACTACTTCTCATATTCAATTTGTGTAGTATCTTGAATTTTTCGAACTACTTTCTCATATCTGAGTTGCATAACACTGTGTTTTTTTGGTGACTCAAATTTGATTTGTGTAGTTCCATTCGTCTTTTTGATGGCTCATCAAATCTACTTTGCGTAGGGTCGTGCCATCATTCCAACCCTATCCATACAATTTCTCTTTTGCAGTAGGGTCATACCGTCAATCTGATCCCACCTATATAATTTCTATTTTCCAGTAGGGTCGTATCATCATTACGATCCTATCCATTTAATTTTCTTTCTCAGTAGAGCCGTGTCATCATTCCATTCCGACCCTACCCATATAATTTTATTTCTCGAATTGTGACCATTTTCAACCATCATATCTAATAATCCAATGCATGGCTTTTTTATCAATTGGACATTAAGAGTGTCTTTTTTATGATGGTCTCAAGGAAGAGGCCTGTATAGAGCAATCACCTGGTTTTGTTGCTCAGATGGAGTCAGGTAGACTTGTATGTCAATTGTGTAGGTTACTCTATGATCTAAAACAGTCTTCTCAACCTTGGCTTGGAAAGTTCAAGGCTGTACTTCAGGAATTTAGCACTCTGTGTTTTATCAGTATTATGCGTCAAATTTAGTATTTCATAAGAAGACCAAACACATTGAGATTGATTAGCATTATACATCAAATTCAGTATTTCATGAGAAGACTAAACACATTGAGATTGATTGTCGAAGTTGGTGATTAACTTGCAGATATCTTACCAAGCTCTTAATCGGTCATCGTATTAATTACATTTGTAACAAGCTACGTACATATGAGTTGTATGCACCAGCTTGAGGGGGAGTGTTGGAATAGAAATAGGAATAAGAATAATATTTACAATCCTACTTAGAATAGGATTAGGAATAGTATATGAAATCCTACTTGGAAAAGGATTGTATTATAGTATCCTAGTTGGAAAAGGAGTCTAATATAGTATCTATTCAATTCAATAATATTCTTCTCCGGTATTTCTCACAGTTGGAAATGGAGAATGAAAGAACTAACAGAAGTTTCTGGAACATGATACATCTTTGCGTTACGTGGGCAATTCGGAGAGAGCAGAACATCAGAAAGGGACGCAAAACATTAATACGTAGTTTGTAATACACTCATTTAGCTTTTAGATTTTTGGTGCAAGTTTACTTCCTTGGATAATATAGATGCACTTTTGGAGTTTGTTGACTCTTTACCTTTGAAAAGGGACTATTGCTTTAATTTTATGTAATTGTACGTGCATCCGCTAAATACACTTTAAATCCATAATATATGACGCCTTTTACTTGTATCAACAGAAGAAAAATTATTTAAGAGTGATTCTCCTTACCTGGTACACATGCAGAAAAACATATTTACACATTAAAAGGAATAGCCGACAGATATTGTCTGCAAGTTAGCAACGAATGTGCTGTCAGTTACAAATATCTCTATTCTGGACATACATGCTTGAGGTCATGTATCCTACTGAAGGCTTGTTATTAGATTTTCAACAACTGACATTTTTATATATCGAAGCATCACAGTTTTGGTAGTCATATATCTATGTGGCAGTTGTTTCTAGATATCTCTCTCTAACCATGCTAGTCATGGCAGATGGGTGTTCCTTGCATGTGAATTGTGGAGGAAATGATGTTACTGTTAAAGAGAACAATAGAGTAATTGATTATGACGGAGATGCTCAAGTTGAAGGTGGTTCTGCAAGAAATTTCCGCAGTGATAAGTACTGGGGATTTAGTAGCACCGGAGACTTCATGGATGATGATAATGATCAGAATACACGTTTTATTGAGACTATACCATCAACTGACCTGTCTGAACTGTATAGTAGAGCAAGGGTTTCTCCACTTTCACTTACTTATTTCCGTTATTGCTTGGAGAATGGGATTTACAATGTTAGTCTGCACTTTGCTGAGATAATATTTAAAGATGACAAGACTTATAACAGTCTCGGAAGGCGCATCTTTGATATATATATTCAGGTGCTTATCCTGAATGATGAAGTTCCCTTTAGAGTTATTAGCTGATTCGCATTTTTGATTAATCTTCTTTTGATTTTAGGAGAAACTAGTTTGGAAAGACTTTAATATTGAAGAGGAAGCTCGTGGAGTCCAAAGGCCTGTGATTAGATACTCTAATGCTACTGTAACGGATAGCGTCTTGGAGATCCGATTTTATTGGGCTGGCAAGGGCACTGTCCGCATTCCCCTTAGGGGACATTATGGTTCACTCATCTCAGCTATCTCGGTTGACCCAAGTATGTATCTACTTTTTATATTTTTGGGTGGATTTACAGGGATTGTCTAACTTCTGACTTGTACTTTTTCCTTATCTTCTTTCTACATTTGGTTTTATCTTCATGCATGTCATGTGAAAGAAGATCAATTCATCACTACACAACTATGTATCTCTCAATCCTTTTTTGTACTCGAGCCGTTGCGCTTTGGTTAGTTTATGGCATTTTCACAGTAACTATGATGAGCATCATGTTATAGACTATATAAGACGTGGGCTCAGGATGTAACTCAGTCTTTCTGCTATCTATCTCCCTTGTCTTATTAGGATTCAATAAAAACAATTGTTCGAATGAGTGATTATATTCTTCAGGGTTCAGTTGGTATATGTGAAATGACGTGACTCTCAAAATAGTGTATCGGAATAGTAAATAGCAATAGGAGTTTATATATGAGTTTGACTTAGAATTCGTTAATTTTTTCATTTGAGGAAAGTGAAGATGCCCTTAGTGCTTGTAAACGGAACCATAGCTTGGAAACTAAGTCCTGATCTATGCTTGAATTAGAGGATGGATCTGTAGACAGATGGATTTTGTAAAGCATGTTTCATGGTTCTGTCACTTTTCTGCTCTGATTTACCCTTTTTTCATTTTGTTTTGGCACAGCTTTCAAATTCTGTTCAAACAAGGACAAAAAGGCCACAATAATTTATGTTATTGTTGGAGTTTTGGCTGCATGTATCACATTTTTCGTACTGAGCATACTTTGGTGGAAAGGCTGTCTATGTAGAAAAAGTAGAAGAAGAGGTGAGCATGAAAAGTTTCTAAAGTTGCAAATTTAAATAGAGTTATTAATCTACTAGTTGGTGGATTTTGGTGAATGCAATTCATTGTATATTCAAAAGTGATCAAAACACAAACATGCATCATTAACCATATATTGATTTACCTAGGAGATTTATTATGTTATTTTATGAAAACCTAGGTGATTCATCATCATTGTATCAAATCTTACTGGTACGTAAATTTTAAGAACAGAACGTATTTGTATAGCTTTTTCATCATCTATAGTCGGTATCTATTTGATGTTCTTATTAAAAACCTATCAATCAACATAACTATAAGCAAGTTATCAAATGTATCTTGTTAATAGTAGTAATCTGATGACTCTGATGTTCTCCTTCATTATGTGTTCCAAAATCCGTGTCAAATGCTAGACAAGAGAGATTGGTTTTGTTGGGGACCCTCCACCTCCAACTGTGAGTCCAAAGGTCAGGGTCATCAAGGTTGGGGAAATCCATTCCAGAAAAAGAAAGCCATGTCAATGCTCATGCAATGATAAGAATTTACTTATCACAAGAGAACTAATTCGGTAATCATCTCTGTGTATATTTTGGACAGATCTCAATAATGTGGAGGTGCAGATGGTTTGTTTTACTCTGAAACAAATTAAAGCCGCCACTAAAAACTTTGATGCTTCAAACAAGATTGGCGAAGGTGGTTTTGGTCCTGTTTACAAGGTACGGTACTAATTGGAGACTAGTGATTGTTCTTTTTGCTGTACCTCCCTACGAGACTTGCTGCTGTTTCCATAAAGATGTAAACCTTCAAATTCCATTTACACAGACCTTCTGAATCTGAGCATGGGAATACATAAGTGGCTCAAAATTCATCTGCTTTTAGCCGCTGCACACTGGTTCTATCTTCTTACCCTGTGGAATCTAACAGATGATCTGGTGTAGGGTCAATTACTTGATGGTACATTAGTTGCAGTGAAGCAGCTCTCTTCTCAATCAAAGCAAGGCAACCGTGAATTCTTGAATGAGATTAGCACGATATCCTGTTTGCAACACCCCAATCTGGTTAGGCTTCTTGGCTGCTGTATTGAAGCAGACCAGTTACTGCTTGTATATGAATACTTGGATAACAATAGCCTTGCGAGCGTTTTGTTTGGTAAGTTTTCCGCGTCCTTCTCTTTATATAGAAATCTAGTTATTCTCGGGTCAAGTTTTTCAGTAGTGAATTTTCTGGTTCAGAGAACAGTCGACTGAGTCTGGATTGGCCTACAAGGTTTAGGATCTGTCTCGGAATAGCAAGAGGTTTAGCTTTTCTCCATGAGGAATCAAGCCTAAAAATTGTACACCGGGACATCAAGGCTACCAATGTGCTTCTTGATGGACAGCTAAATCCCAAAATCTCCGACTTTGGACTAGCTAGACTCACTGAAGAAGAGAAGACCCATATCAGTACTCGAGTTGCCGGAACAATGTAAGGTCACTGCTTTTCCAGCTAGAAGTTCAAAGTTATTTTGTGTTGACAAACCTTCTAATCTTAACATTTACAGTGGATATATGGCACCGGAATATGCACTCTGGGGTTATTTGACCGACAAGGCAGATGTTTACAGCTTTGGCGTTGTACTTTTGGAAACTGTCAGTGGAAAGAACAACAATAACTACATGCCGAGCAACAATAGCATTTGCCTCTTAGATTGGGTATGAATCTGATCCATGTTTGCTTGTTTCTCCCTTATGAAGGCTCAGCTTGAATGTTTCAATGACAATATAAAGATCTTCCAATTCTTTCTTCATTTTTCACTCTTCTATCAACGTTACTGGCCGTACCTGAAAAGCAACATTGTTACAGGCCTGTCACTTGCAACAAAGTGGGAATATAGATGAGCTCATAGATCAGAGATTGGGGTCTGATATTAATAAACAAGAAGCAGAAACAATAGTAAAAGTTGCACTTTTGTGCACCAGTGCCACTCCCTCACTCAGGCCTATCATGTCCGAGGTAGTGGCTATGCTTGAAGGACGAATCGCTATTCCAGATGAAATTCCAGAGGCAAGTAATTATACCAATGATCTGAGATTTAAAGCCATGAAAGACTTTCATCAAGAGAGGCAAAAATCAGAAGCTAATTGAAAGCCAAACTCAAAAAACCATGACTATTCGAACTGACACGGGCTCTTCTTCTGCATCTACTCCTAATATGTTTGATTCAGTTCAGTTTCAAGATCAAACGGACACATAATGTCATTTCATTCATGATAACCCTGGCTCATTCCTGCTTCTTGTGTTGTCAAGAGGGGGTGTTAAGCGTTCATCCATTGATTCCATCTAACTAAATAAGAAAACTCAAGACCGCTTCCATAGGTATTATTTATACTTGTAAATTGTAATTAAGCAATTTGTTTAGCAGGCTTGCTGTATGATGTAAATATGTGTTCCAGTTTTGAGGCTAAGGATGTCACACTTTGTTCTTCTTCTACTGCTTTTCTTTTCCTCTTCTTATAAAAGTAGCTGGATTGATCAGACTCCTATATATAGTACTAGGTAATTATCCCCCGATTCGAGCGATCATAAGTTATCTAATTAAGTTTATATATCTTAATATTAAAATTAATAAAATATTCTAAAGTTACTAAGTTCTTTGTATATAGAAAATTTAGTATTATAAATTAATCTCAAGAACTTTTATTAATGCAATAATACTAAAGTCCTAGTTATCTTCAATTATATGTTTGGGTTATAACATTATTTTTCGATATAATTGTTTTTTCAATAGTGATTGAAATTCCGAATTCGGACGTTAAATTACTATAATACCCCCATTGTGACTTTTTCGAAAGATTGTGACTTTTTCAAGGAGTTGTGACTTTTCGAAGAGTTGTGACTTTTTCGAAGAGTTGTGACATTTTTGAATGGTTGTGACTTTTTCGAAGAGTTGTGATATTTTCGAAAGGTTATGACTTTTTCAAAGGATTGTAATTTTTTTGAAGAATTATGACTTTTTCGAAGTCAAGTGTTTGATGAAAAATGAAATATTTTAAATAGTGGTTACATTCAACATGTAAAAGCTATTTTTGAAAATATTAGTCAAACACAAATTATTGTTTCTTCAAAATATTTTTGATGACTTTTTGTTTTACAATAAGTATATTTCGATAATTTGACACGATAAATTTAATGATCGATCTATTATACCTAGACCATTTCTTATACAAATACAGTAAAAAGTAATTTCCTGTTTTAAAATACGAAGATTTGACTAATTTATAGTTAAACGTGAAATGTAAAATTATTTTAGTAGATACATTTCATTTCATTATTAAGTGCATGTGTTTTCCTTCTTTTAGCAACTCCATATTAAAAAGTAGTCTTAAAAATCGGTTGCTTGAAAAATCATAGTCAGACATTCAAAACAGGCAACTAACAAAATGAAGAAAAAAAAGTAAGAGAGAAAAGAGAGATGAGTGAACACAAGTTGATATATAACAATTATAAATATAAACAATTAGAATATTCTAATGTCTTATAATTTACGCAAGTTTATTATTTTATTAACAAAAAAATGTGAAAGTAGCTTGGCCTTACCAGCTGCATGCTTGTCTTATTAAAATAAAAAAATTATACCTTTCATGATATATAGGTATCATAAAATAGTGTGAACGAAATTCCGACAATTTCCACATTGACTTCATGCATACCAACGAAATTCCGACAATTTCCACATTGACTTCATGCATACTCCCTCTGTTTAAAAAGGCTTCTGTTGATTTCACATAATTTTTAAAGAAAATTTTATTATTAAATTTTATTGGTATCATTTTATTATATAATCATTCAATACAAAAATAATATAAGAAACTTTTTAATTTAAATAACAACATATGAAATTTCATAAATGGGGTCTGAGGAGAGTAAAATGTATGATAAATCTTATCACCATCTTATAGGTATAGAAAGACTATTTCCAAAAAAAATTAATAACATTTTTTTTTTGCTATGGAGGTCAATAAAATACAAAATGGGTAATAGTTTCTCCAGTTACCATATGCAAGTTGGTGGACTTTGCTTACATTTGCCAAAATAGGAAAAGTGCTTGGTATGGAAAGGAAAATAGTTTCAACAAAAATGAGTAAATTATTTTTTGTGTGTATTTAGTATGTATTAAAAAGTATTAGTTAAAAAATATGGCATATAATTTAGATATATATATTTTTGAGAGTAGGATGCAGGGTAGGGGTATGGAGTGACAGGGACATGGCCTACGAGGGTGGAATTAAAAGGAATTTAGAAGGTGAGAGAACACATCAATATTAAATGTTACTGACGAAATTTTTTGTTTGTACTTTTGCTTAAAAAATCATTTAAAAAAAAAAGACATTTTATTTTAAATTTTTAACTAAACAAGCATATAAGAATTTTTAAAATAATATTTTTTCAATACTGAACACACCTAGTTAAGACTGCAGTTATACTCGTGAGAAGAAATAATGGATTAACGTATTGCAATTTTGAATTCGAGTTTTAAAAATTGAAAAAGGATCTCTTCTAAAAAGTATTTTTTTAAAAAAAGTTTATATATATTATTAGTAACAAAGATTGTGTACTTTAGAAGCTCAATATATGTTATTTTTCTTTCTCAATTTATGTTATTCAAATAGAACTTGGGGAATCAATAATTTTAGTATAATTTTTAAATATTTTAAGTTGTTATTTATTTGATTTATAGTATTTTTTAAGTAATATTCGAATAATACATATTACTTCCTTTGTCTCAATTTATGTGGCCCTAATAGAATTTTAGAATCAATCAAAATTTTATATTTCTTTTAAATAGTTAAAATTATTAATTATTGTGATTTACAAAATATTTTATGTTATTTTAAATAGTATATGTCACATGCCTGTCTCAATTTATCTGCACTAATATAATTTTAAAAGTCAATTAAATCTTTTATATGTCTTTTAAATATTTTAAGATATTAATTATTGAGATTTACAATATTATTTCTAAATACATACTACTTTTCTGTCCCATTTTAAATGTAATCATTTTTTATTAATATAATCTATTTCCATCAATCTCGGATGGAGCCAAAGATTGACTATTTTTTGGCCTTGGAGTATGATGGAATAAAGCAAAAT
>JAABOM020000049.1:15257730-15300313 GCA_011800125.2 Solanum clarkiae | reverse complement strand
AGGCTGCGTACATCCGACCCCTCCTCACCCCGCAATGAGCGGGAGCCTTTTGAGGCACTGGGGTATGTTGTTGTTGTATAATATATTAGTCAAAATTTATATTAAAAACTATGACAAAATGAAGTGAGTATTATTATTACTAAATATTAGTCCCTTTGTCATATTTCATGTGACATCTTTTTTTTTTTTGGTACGTCCAAAAAGAATATTATCTTACTTTAATTGAAAATAATTTATCTTTAAAATTATCTTTTACCTTTAATGAAATGATCTATAGGAATATGTAAGAATGATTTTACGCCATAAATTTTAAATTTTTTTTAAACACTATGTGAGGTCAAAGAGCATCAACCATGTACAGTATCAACCATGCCATGTGGGAACTTATGATTTAAGGAGGGAAGTAAAAGCAACTTTATGCAGAAGGAAAGTGTAGTTTCATTTTAAATTCTCCTTCTCATGCAGTACAGCCAGACAGCATTTTTGGTCACAGAAACCATAAACAAACAATCAAACAAACTTGTATAAAATATAGTAATGCAGTAATAAAAAGGTATATTATCATTTATCATTGCCCCAATAGTTCAGATCCTTTTCAGCAACTCCTCTTCTTCACCTCAAATCTAGCATCTCCCATTTTTTTTACAATTTTTCCCTCACACCCAAGAATATCTTTAATTTTCATATGATTAGTACTCAAGCTTTTTTGAAGTCTTAAAGGGACCATGCCAAGATTCTTCAATTTCTTTGTCATCTTCTTCACCATAGTCATTTGCTTTACAGCAGGCAGCATTGAAGCACAAACTGGCCAACTTCCTAAAGATGAAGGTAAAAAGATTTGAACTTTTTCCTTTTTAGGAGATGTATGTTCAAAAAGTTAACTTTTTACTTGATTGGCAGTGGAAGCTCTTAGAGAAATAGCTGCTCAATTGGGGAAAAAAGATTGGGATTTTAAGCTCAACCCCTGTGATGGGAACTCAAATTGGAGCACACCCAAAAGGAAAGATATGCCTTTGTATAACAATACCCTAGTATGCAACTGCACTTTTCCTGATAATCTTTGTCATGTGGAAAGCATGTAAGTCCCTCTCTCAAATGAATGTATTTTGTTAAGTAGTTGATCAAGTTATGAAAATTGATGTGTTAATGTAGTTCTGCTTCTGCCTACTTTAAGGTTGTTTCAGTTAAGACCCTTTATTGAGTTTCTGTTTGCTAGCAAAATTCTTGACTTATGTTTGGTTTTACCGGGCGTAGAACCAACGGGGATGCTTGGTTACAATTTAGAATCTGTTATTGTATGTTTGCTCTAGTTTTCTTTTGATGTTGAAACGCTTTTTTCTTTATCCATGGGCAATGACTATCGACGTATTGGTCCAGATTAACCTGCTAAGACCAAATCTTAGGAAAGGGAAATTGATGCTTTAAACACACCCTTAGTTTGGATTACTTCTACTGTCTTTGTTGATATCTCAATTAAATAAAATGTCAATTGATGAACATGACTATTTCTGGAATTATTTATCAAATTGCCACTTCATTGCATTATGAAATTGATTGAGATTGTGTAAACTGGGCACGATTATTCTTAATATCTAGTGTTTCTGACAGCTGCTGCTCTAATTTTGACAGATTTCTCAAAGGACAGGACCTTGCAGGTGTTCTCCCTGCATCTCTGGCGAAGTTACCATATCTAAAGATGATGTACTGAAAGCATCCAGAACAATTGTTAGAAAATTATTTTGAATTTTAGTTATTTTTAATATCATAATGATTTTACCTTTTCTGCAGTGATCTCAACCGCAACTACTTAAGTGGCACAATCCCCCTTGAATGGGTGTCTACCAAGTTGGAACTCATGTGAGGCAATTTATTCATATACATTGTTAAAATTTAACCTTTGATTCAGGGATTCTCATGAATTTGAAGTTTTCCAGGGCTATTTCTAATAATCGGTTATCTGGGCATGTCCCAAAGTACATAGGAAATATGACTTCGCTTGTGAAACTGTAAGTTCCCTTGTTTTCACTTTTCTCAGACTGGCTCAATCTACATGAGTACTTGAAATATTCAGAAGTCATCTTAATTTTTCAGGAGTTTGGAGACAAACTTGTTTAATGGATCGCTTCCAGCAGAATTAGGGAATCTGATCAATTTACAGATGCTGTTAGTCTTCCTTACTCTTCCATTTCCCAACTAATTTTCTTAAGTCAATTTACTGTTTGTATTGTGTGGAAGATGCGATCATGAGTTAAAACTGAAATGAAGCTAAAAAACAGAATGGAGAGTTGGAGATGGTTATTGTGGGAGTAGACTATGAAAATCCGAAGTGAGAGATGAGTGAGCAATATTTGCAAGGTGATCATGGATCTATGTTTTTTTAGCTGTCATGTCCAGGCACGGTTGCTCACATCTCAATTGATCCACATGTTAGCTTACGACATTCCACAAGCACATGTGTCAATAAGCCTCTCCACCAACATCAGAGCAGATGAACTCACATTGAGTTTTATAGCTGAGTTTTGAACTGTTACTCCTATAGCTAAACCATTCAACTATTTCCTTGTGGGGCAAAGCTATGTCTGGTGCACTCCTATATCTTAACCACTCAACTATCTCCTTTGGGAGGACAATGCTTTGTCTGTTACGCTCCTATATCTTAACCAGTCAACTATCTCCTTGAGACAATGCTTTGTCTGGTACATTGGGGTACTATAGAAAGGAGAAGTAAGGCAAGAGATATAGGATATATAATTCTGGGTATTAAGGCTATGTAAGTGTACTTTCAATGAAGTGAAAGCGATACAATGTCGAGTTCAAGTGAGGATGTTTTGATCAGAACTGTTTGTAGACAAGGTCAATATTGTGGGTTTTAAGAGCCAAACATTGTCGCCTGGGGACCCGAGAGCTTCATTTTATGTCAAGGACCATGTCTGAGGTGGAAAGAGGTTCTTAGTTGTGTTTGGTTAAGATAGAGTTTAGCACCTTTGTAGGATGCAGTTTTTTGCAAGGTTCCGTTATTAGCAAAGGCACTGGTTAAGTTATTCTTGATGATAAGAGAGTTATTCTTCCATACTTGGTCACCATCCATCAAGATAGGAGGAATAGCTCATAGCTTATAACTGTCATCAATGAGGGCGCCTCATGTTTGATGATAAATGCATCTCTGTAGTCTTTTAGAAAGCAAGAAGTGCAACAAATCGACTTGCTTCTGAGACCTTTTTTAAGTGAGAAGCAACAAGCAAGACATATTTGCAGTATATCTTCTTTAAAGTAAAGCTTATATTATGGGATAAAACAATAAATAGCTAACAAGTGGAAATTTTAGTATTTGTAACATCAAAATTGCAATTGACACTACTGCTGTCAATATCATACACACACAACAAGGACAAACTTAATTGCAAAACATCGTTAAAATGTGCATGAATAAAGATGTTAGAATAGAAAATGAATTATAGAGAACGAACTAGAAAAGGAGAAATAATTTCTTTTGACAGGATGAGAGAGAGTTGTTGAATAATCGCAAACGTAGAAGTGGAAAAGAAGAAGACACACAGAAGGAGAAGAAAAATAAGGAAGAAGCAAATCTAGAATAGAGCCTGAGAAGAAGTAGAAATAGACAATGAAGAGATCACTAAGCATATGAAGAGATGAGTCCTAGTACTCAAATAAAAAAAGGGTCTTTTTATCCCCCTTTTTCATTTTCTGAATCATGCTTGTGCGGATTGCTTTGTGTGTTACCGCTTGAGGCACATGCTTCCTCAAGGTTGTTTTACGTCACCCATGCTTAGCAAGGACACCTCTTCCAATTGCTTATTCACTTTAAATGAGGGAGTGTTTACTTTTAAATTTATAGTTTGTTTTTACTAGAGCAGACCAAGTGTGAGCTTGCTTTCATTCTAAATTCTATGAACTTTGATGTTTGCAGCATTCTCAGTGCTAATAATTTCACAGGAGAGTGGCCAGTGGAACTGAATAATCTTACAAAATTGATTGAACTGTGAGTGCATTTGAATATACATCTAAGATGAGATTTCTTAGTCTACTTCCACATAAGTTAAATTCTTGGCTTTCTCCTTTGGCATCAATACAGTAGGATAAGCAGTAACAGCTTCACTGGGAAACTGCCTAACTTTGAGAGTTGGAAAAACCTCCAGATGTTGTGAGTATTTTCATTTGGTAATATTTGTACAAGTTAGAAACTTCCAGTTGAATTAGTATGTACTCTTTTAACAGAGAGATTGAAGGTTCTGGATTTGAAGGACCAATACCCCCAAGTATTTCTGCTTTGACCAGTTTAACTGAACTGTAAGTTTACGCCTTCTTAAAAAAAAAGTTTAGTTTGCTTCTTGCAATGTCCTTATGATTAAGCTAAGTAAAAATCAAGATAATTAACGCTCAGATGATGCATATACAGAAGAATCAGTAACCTCAATGGAGATGCTTCGGAATTTCCGCCACTTACAAACATGACCAATATGACTGAATTGTGAGTACTTAATGCTTTGGGAGTACGAGTGGAATTTCCAACACATCCTTTATCAATGAAAGTCAATTCTCTGAAGCTGTGCTTTACCTGCAGGGTTTTGAGAAGCTGTAATATACGTGGGAATATTCCTAGATATGTAGCTGAAATGATCAAATTACGGTTTTTGTAATTCCACTTCTTTGATGTATCATTAAATATATTTCGATTTTCCTTAGTGATTCTTTTTCCCTTTTCCTTTTATTCAAGCTTTGTCCAGTCTTGAAGCAAGACGTTTTATGCATGTGTGATTCTACTCTGGACTTTCTAATTTTCTTCTTTTCCTTCTACTAGCCTTTTCTTTTTGAATGGGAGAGGTCAATGGGTTTTGAATCTTGAATAAACGCAAACACATGCCTCACTTTCGCTGTGGAACAATGTTCATTCTTTCTGAAACAAAATGGTCTTTACAAACATGTCATTGGAGCTTTCATTTTCTATCCTTATCTAAACTTAATTAAGATTTTAACAATTGTGCTATAGTTTGTTCAGCCAATGGGATTGAGCATTGTTTTGAGTTTGACTCTGTTTATTGTTCATTGCAGAGATCTGAGTTTCAACAAGCTTGAAGGAGGAATTGCGAATCTCGAAGGCCTAACTAACATGGAGGCCACGTAAGAAAAAACAACTTGAAGATCCCTACAATTTTATGTGGAAATATTTCTTTTGCATTGCCGTTTCATTATACTAGTCTTACTATATGCTGTTGATGGTTCATTCATCAATCTTCTGTATCCTTTCCAAATGCTCAAGCCCTTTTCTTTCAGTTGAAGAAAAGAATGAAATAATCTCAATGACAGAAACAGTCTTAGATGGAAAATGCCTTTACATGATATTTCTTATTTTTTTTGGCCCACAAAGTTTTGAGATTTTGATGTTAGATGGTTTATTTATAGCTCAGTAGTATTCTCTCCATGTGCTGCACAGAAAAATGAGTCTTCATTTGATATCTTTTTCCATTTTTTTGTGTGGCTGATAGATGGATCACATTCTTGAACATGTAATGCAGATATTGCATTTCAATTTGTGATCTCCTAGTTAAATCAAATATTTCCTGCTTGCTAGGTATCTGACTGGCAATGCTTTTGTTGGGCGAATTCCAGATTGGATTTTTGGTCGAGATACCAGAAAGTAAGTATAATTTTTCGTCTTGCTATTGCACTAGCCATTCTTTTGAACTCAATTTAGAAAAGGGCATGTACTTCGAGGTATGATTATATAACAGGGTGATAGATAGAGAAGGAAGCATTAAATGTCACAACACAACATGTGGTTGCTGGCATAGAGAATCAGATTAAAAGGTCATTCGTAGATACCTATTCCAGAACTTGAATTCTTGTGTCTTTCCTTTTACAAGTTTTTTGCAAGGAACAATAATAGCTTTGTGATAACTAGTTTGATGGGCAATAAATAAGATTGAGATTTAACTAGCTGAATTGTCATTAATTTCATTGCTTTTTAATCAGTTCTAAGTGAAGGTCCCTCTCATTAGATTGAAAATACTTGATGAGTTCTTAACCGTGTCGGTATATTTGATGCAGTGTGATAGACCTTTCCTATAATAAGTTTGACGAGAGCTCTGAACCATCTACCTGCCGGGACAACCTGTATGATCCTTGTGTTTCTTCACTTTCTCCTATCTTCTTTTATGTAAATACTGTTCAGATGATTCCATGTTTGTCTTTCTTTTCTTGTCAGAAACTTATTCAGAAGCTTTGAGGCCAGGAATTTTATGTAAGTGTTTAATGTCAAATAAACTTTCGAGTACTATTCTCATGTAAAAGGACTTTTCCTCTCTGACACCTCCTTCAACTACTTCAGAGAGCACGGGAAATGTTTGTCAATCAGTCCATGTTCAGAGGGTGAGTACTAACTGTTTGCAGAATTCTACTGTCTCATCTAAGTCTTTTGTTTGATATTGTTCCATTGTGCAGTAAACAGCTTACCAGCTTCTTGTTGACAATCATACAAAGAATTAGGAAGGCATAATTTGGTTACTTTTGTGAACTAGTTAGATCATGGAAAACATTTTAGCACAAGACAGTTTTTATGACAATCTACAAGAACTGAACAGTTTTAGCATTGTCTTATATTTCTGAAATATATTCATTAAGTGACCTTTCTCTGGTCTAAATATTGCAGACGAGTACTCATTGCACATAAATTGTGGTGGCGGAAGAGTAACTATTGGAGGCACTACTTATGAAGAAGATGAAGACTCATTAGGTACTGCAAAATTTGTTTACTGGAAAGGGAACTGGGGAACCAGCAGTACAGGGCATTTCTGGGATCGCCCCATATCATTGAATGACCACAAAGCAAAAAATGTATCTGCTATCAAGGGAGATGAATCTCAACTTTACATGACAGCTCACCTCTCTCCTTTAGCTTTGACTTATTTTGGACGTTGCTTAGCAAATGGAAGCTACACTTTGACACTTCATTTTGCAGAAATAGTTTACAGAGACAACCAATCTTTCCAAAGTCTTGGAAGACGAATATTTGATATATATGTACAGGTGAACCAACATCTCAGAGAATTAGATACAGTAAAATATCCAATTAGCTGAAGCTGATTTAGTTAAAAATGGGTGCAGGATGAATTGAAGTTTAAAGATTTTGATATTAAAAGACTAGCCGGAGGAGTTGATAAACCTTTGAAAGAAAAGTTTAATGTAACAGTAAGAGATAAAACTTTACAGGTGCGCTTCCAATATGCTGGGAAAGGAACTACATCAATTCCAAGTAGAGGAAACTATGGTCCTTTAATATCTGCCATCTCTCTGGAAGCTAGTAATACTCTGTCTTCACTTTATTTTCTTAGGTGTAGCATCTTTTCTTCTTCACTGTCACATAGGGAGATTAAGTTTTCTTACCAAAATTTACTCACCCCCTGCATCTTATTTAAAAATTAAGACCTTTTCAGAGTTGGAATCCGTACAAGATCACTCTTGATTATATGGTTGAAGCTCAAAAAGCTATAGATTAGATGTTCTCACATTGAATAAGTTATGCATAATCTCTATGATTTCTGATATACAAATAAATTTCAGGGCGTCTAACATTGTTGAACTTTTTGTTCTGTAATTAGACTTCAAGCCCCCTCCTCCGCAGGACACCTCTTCTAACAAGAAAAAGAAGATTCTGATTGTAGCTGGAACATTGATGTCTTCATTAGCTCTCATTCTGATGATTTTCTTTGTTGCTTGGAGGAAAAGAAGAAATAGGAAATTGATGGAACAAGGTGATTCTAGACCTCAATTTTTGTTTATGCCTTGACATTTTTCTGTTGCATTCTGAGTGATTCTTGGAGGTGTATCAAAATGAAGTGACAAATTGAGTGGTTTTTAAATTGAAGTGCATGTGAATGATTGTACCATATGGAAAACTCTCTGTACTTGTCATTTTGGAATACTTCCTGCCACATTAAACGTATACGCCTATATGCTATCCAAATTCACGATTTCACTAGTTAAAGGGTGGGGAAGGCAAGGGTGATGGAAGTGGGTTTATAGGTGCAAACTTTCCAGAATTTCTGTATGCATTTCAAGGTAAACTTTCTTTTATTTTTGTGGAAAACTGACATCCTAAACTTGTTCCTTTACTATTTCGTAGAATTAAGAGGACTAGATCTGCAAACTGGTATATTTACTTTTAGACAAATTAAAGCTGCGACAAGTAACTTCAATGCTGCAAATAAGCTTGGTGAGGGTGGATTTGGATCTGTCTACAAGGTGAATATGGATACAAATTCTCATAATTCTTCCTTCTTATCCCTCCCTGTGGAAATCCTAATGGATGCTACCAGAAATCATTTATGAACTTCTTGCCTTGTTTTTAATGCTCAGGGTACACTAGCAGATGGTACTATAATTGCTGTCAAGCAGCTTTCATCCAAGTCAAGACAAGGGAACCGCGAATTTGTGAATGAAATAGGCATGATGTCAGGCTTACATCACCCAAATCTCGTCCGGCTCTACGGATGTTGTGTTGAACGGAACCAACTTTTACTAGTTTATGAGTACATGGAGAACAACAACCTTTCCCATGCTTTGTTTGGTAAATGTTATTTTTGTATTCTTGATTTTAATATGCTTTACTTGAGCTGAGAGTCTATTGGAAGCAGCCTCTCTACCTTCACAGGGTAGGGGTAAGCCTGCATAAGTACCACCCTCCCTAGACTCACTTGTAGGATTACATTGGTATTTTGTTGTCTACTCGAGATAAAAGTGAAAAAGGACATCAGGTCAAAACAAAAATAGTGTGGCGATCCATTCTCCTTCAATAATGTACCTGGCATAATTCTCATGTTTATATCTTCATCCATGTGCATTGTATGTGTGTGTGGTTTTGACTGAACATGGGCCTAGTTTCAATTTTATAGTAAATTGTAGGTCCTGGAGACTGTCGACCAAAACTGGACTGGCCAACTAGGCAAAAGATCTGTATGGGCATAGCTAAAGGCTTGGCTTTCCTACATGAAGAATCACCTCTAAAGATGATTCATAGAGACATCAAAGGAACCAATGTACTCCTTGACAAAGACCTAAATCCAAAGATCTCAGACTTTGGTCTGGCCAAACTTCATGACGAGGAGAAAACACATGTCACCACCAGGGTTGCTGGAACTATGTGAGCTTCTAAACTAATCATCATTTACTTTACTTTTCCCTGAATGTAATCTGCATTCTTATAATTCGAAAAGTTTATGGCTAGCACCTTACTTATCCCAAGAGTCAACAGATTATAATGGTCATCACATTTTCCTTCAAAGCCGCTCCTCTTTTGAAAATCCATGTTTTATATACAACGATAATAAACTAGTAGATGTCAAATCATTATTCATTTTAAATCATGCAGTCAAACACTGGCAATAAGTTTTATAATGGAAGGCGTAACAAATACTTCTGCTGTCCATTTTTACCTAGTCTGAGATATAAGCATTAGTTTAAGCTTTTCAAGACGTTCCTGTTCAGTCAAGCTTGTATGCATATAACTTTGTTGCTTTGTTTTGCAGAGGTTATATGGCCCCTGAATATGCACTCTGGGGTTATTTAACTCATAAAGCAGATTTATACAGTTTTGGGGTTGTCGTATTAGAACTTGTTGCTGGGAAGAACAACATGAAGTATCATCCTGATGAGAATTATGTCTGTCTTCTTGATTGGGTAAGAAACCAGCATCTCTTGGTATCAGTTCCATGAACAGTGAAGTTTTAAAGAATGTCTTGGTTTGCTTGATGAAAACTTCATGTTATTATAAAAGAATGCTTTGTAATAATCGGTAGACTTGGTAATATTTCAAGAAATGCATAGAACAAAAAGTATCTTTGACAAGTTATACAATTCAATCATTGTGCTTCTTTCAGGCCCTGGTTTTACAAAAAAAGGGAAAGTTGTTGGAGCTCATGGACCCAAGGTTAAATTCCAATTACAACAAGGAGGCGGCATTGAGGATGATTAAAGTGGCCTTACGATGTACGAATCCATCTCCAGCACTAAGGCCAAACATGTCTGCTGTAGTGAACATGCTTGAAGGTCGTTTGGACGTTGATGAGTCTAACTTCGATTCAAGTGGCTACGATGAGTTTAATTTTCAAGGATTAAGAGACAAATATGATGAGACGCAAGTAAACTCTAGTGCAAACCAATCACTCTTTCGTTCAACGGACACAAAGAATACTGATCACTCTTCTTCTACCTTCCCTTCTACATCTACCTCTAAATAAGTTCTTTCTGCTCAATTTTGTATTATATAAGAAGAAAATGTCATGAATGATGAAATGTGGAGTATCCCACGACATATTCTTTTATTGTTGCTCTGTTCAAGTGTAACTCCAACTTTGATGCTTTAGAATAATGAGAAGGAAGAAATAGTAATGCTTTACAAAGAGCTTAAGTTACACTTTGTGCCAAAACTACGTCTATGGAAAGTGAGTTTTCCCAGAAGTGTCATATAGAAATTGAACTACTAGTTTGCCCTTTTTCATAAGAAAAGAGAGAGAGGACAAGACTTTTGGTGGGATTTTATGAATTCCTTAAACAATAATATCACAAAGTGGGTCAGGAAAATATATATCTTGCGCAACTAGGACCGAAATATAGTCCAAAACTATAAATGATGAGTATTTTGGGAGTAATTTTTAAAATTTTCAAATACTAGAATCTGACGCAACTACTAATTTTTTCTAGTATTTTAGTACCTGGGGTGTTTGCCAAGTAATGACCAATTATATAGCTAAACACTATTTCTCAGATTTTTTTTCCCAAATATATTTGGGAATATTTGTGGCCAAACGACACTTCAAGTTGCGTAATTTTTCCTTTGAACTAATTTTGGGTATGAATTAAGTTCAAAATTTAATTTTACGTGATATCAGAATAAAATTTATCTCTCATTATTACATGACTTACATCTTTAAATTAAAGATGGTGCATATACCACATGTCTTGTCCTGGACATGCGGTGAAATATTGAAAAATAAAAAGTCTCGTATTATTATTAGCTAATGAGACGAATGATTTATAAAAATTGATGAATTTTTTTTTTTTGAATTAACTTTTTCCGCACGTGAGCTTTAGAATTTTGTTATAATGCTACAAAAGAGGCGGCTATTTTATGAATTCGTGCATTTTAGGTAGGATAGGACATAAAGTGGAGATGCTTCTAAAACGAAAAGAAAAAAAAATTACTCTTGTTTACTATTTTAACTTTGTGTTTTAGCAATAATTTATTTTGTGCAAATTTCAATGTAATCATGATGTAAACTCGAAAATCAATTTTTTATAAGGACTTAAATTTTATTTATTAAATTCTAAAATAAATTTATATGATCAAAAACTATTAATAAAGAATCTAGATCAAAGAAGAAATATGAAAGATTCACTTAAAGTACAAAAATTATTGGTGTAGAAGGAAGGAGTACTTTTTTATTGCTACAAATATCTCATCATCCATTGACCATTTATGTCATTTTCAATAATTTTACTCTTGTTGTCCACTTCAAAATCAAAATATAGATTTTTCCAAGTTCACATTTATGTATGACCCATTGGATCAAAATTCTACAAGACTTTCAATGCTTTGTCTTTTTAATAATCATTTTCTCCATTGAAAGACTTGTCAGAGGTACAAGATATTCTCATTTTATTTTATTAGTATTTCTTTTGCTTTTCAAGTCAGTTTTTTTTTTTTAAAATGTTAGATTGATGAAAAATATTCTCTAGCAGCCTTCTTTATTACCAAACAAATACGACTGGATGAGATGATTGGAAATATAATTGACATTATTAATATGCGAAAGAGGAGATCGATATTGTAAAATATTATTTTTTTTAAAGGGTAGAACTCAAAATACTCTAACTAAGGATGAAGAAGTTTTATCACTCCTATCAATCGCAAATAAAAGCAAATTGTAGAAAAATAAATGTTGTGTGTTTATAATAAACTACAATCACTTGAAGCAAAGGCAATTGAAAAGAGGAAAGTAAGCATAATATTACTAATGTTCTAGTTTGAGTAATTGTGTTGATGCAAATTAAAAATAAGTGACTTAGTATTAGTTTTCTTTGATATAGTTACGATAGATTAAAAAAAAAATTTGTATAAGTTAAATTTGATGATTAAACAAAATTTGACGATTAAATAAAAATATCAAAAATGACCTTAAGTTTAAAGTTGAAATTGTGAATCTAACCAAATTTAGAGTTTTAAATTTGAAGTCTGATTTCATTGAAGCTTAACTAATAATTTTAGATATTTGAATGAAATTAAAATTAAGACGTGCATGTGTCTGAAGTTAGGTTTTCACGTGGCCAAATGAAAACTTTGTTTAGGTATATTTAAGATAAAAAATCATCTTTTATATCTATATATAAAACATTCCAGTGTGTGCATTTTTTATATTTTGAATCTTTTTTTTTTATGAAAATTTTGATTACGATACTAATATACATTTTCAAATATCAATTTAAATAGTTTCTAATATAATTTTGTATTCGAGATTTTTCACCCCGAATAAAATAAATAAACGTTAAAAGAAGTTACAATATCTCAAATTTCAATAACTTAAGCAAATTATCAAAAAAGCAATAAACTCACGCAAAGACTTTACTTTATTTGTAAAAAAATGTACACAAAAGAGGAAAGCAACTCATTGTTTGAAAAATCCAGTAATCCTAGAAACGTGTCTTTTCCATGGATTTTATATTAATTTTGAGAATTTAATTACTTGATAAATAATTTATAAATTAATTTAATTAATAAATAATTTGATTCAATCGATGGCATTATTCGTAAAAGTTGAGAGCGCGATATACAGATTATGTCCTACTGGATACAAATTCCACTAGGTTTTCAATGCTAAGGTACTATGTATATATTATAGTAATTTGTTCCTATCGAAATTATATATTTCAAAGTAGACGGCGCACAAAAGGATAACAATTCCTTTGTCATTTGTCTCCTTTATTTCCAGTCGAGGAAAAATTGTATTCCCCTCGTTTTTTTTTTTAAAAAGATTTGATTTGACTTGATATGAAATTTTAAAAAATAATTATTATTTTTTAATTTTTGTAGTCCTAAATTAAAATATATAAAATATATCAAAATGTCCTTTAATATAGTTGTGTTAAATATGTCATGTGAAAAGTTAAAATTAAAATTTTGCCAAAAAATGAAATAGGTTATTCTTTTTAAAACAGATAAGAAAAGAAGATCATTCTCTTAGAGACAAAATAAGTAAAAAAAAAGTTGTGAATCATCATCAACAACAACAACAACATTACCCCAATACCTCAAAGGCTCCAGCCCATTGCGAGGTAAGGGGGGTCGGATGTACGCAGCCTGACCCCTATGTTTAAAAAACATAGCGCGATTGTTTCTGGATGACCCATGATGAGCGTCGAAAGTTGCATTGACTAACTGCTAATTCACAATTGAAAGAAGCGCAGACAGTTTAAAGAGCTATTTTGCTTTATTCCATCATACTCCAAAGCCAAAAAATAGTGAATCTTTGGCTCCATCCAAGATTGATGGAAACAAAAGTTGTGAATCATCAATCAAGCTAATTCCATAAGGATTTATGGACTAAAAATAATGAATGAGCCTGATTTAGTTATAAATATTACGCCGAGTAAACTATTAGAGAGTTTTATTTAAAATCCAAGTCTAGTTACCCTTTGTTAAATGGACTAGAAGATAGAAGAAAGGTTATGAATATTATTATGTTCGAAACTTTAACTAGGAGAAGTGCAGTTTTGAAAGAGTTCTAACAATCAATTTGATTGTAAAGGTGAATTGTACTAGAGTTAGTATCTCTCGAAAGTTCGCGATTATAGAGTTGTAACCTAAAGTCACTCCAAATTAGCGAAGTCTTTGGAGATAATTTTTATAGAGATAGATCATGATTTTTCACTTCATTAAGAGATGAAATTTTTACGATAAAACTTTTTGTATTCTTATATTTTACAATTATTTTTTATTTAATGTCTGAAGATTACAGTCTTAAGCACAATAGATAATAGGTATAACAACACATGTATATACAAGCACGCTTAACATGCATACATGCAGTCGACAATCCACACAATATGATGATGTTAGAGGTGGGAAATGAGCGAATTAATCTGAATTTAAGTGTGGTCAAGATGGATTGAGTTAAATAATAAATGAGTGGGTTATTGACTAGCCCAAAAAATATTTACTCTAAAATGGACTAAAATGCGAGTCAAAACTCTACCTGTCCAATTCCGATTAAGTTATAATTTCTTTATTTGTTCTTTTATAAATTTTTAGTGTCTAATAAAATTATTAAGTTTATTTCTTACGACTATATAAATATCAATTTTTAAAAAATGTCTTTTTGAAAATATTTTGATAATATTTCACATGGATCAGTTTTAGTTAAATATCAACTCAAATTTTAATGAATTGAAATGAATGTGATGAAATGAACTTAACTAATAAATAGATGAATTTAGTAATCAGTGCAAATGTAAATAGATTTGACGAATTATGATTTTATTGCCAATTTTGCTAACTCCAGATAAGATATTTGAATAATCAGTCCACTTATGTTATACTGCAAATTAGCAGGACAAATTCAATTCCAACCTCATTGATTAGTAAAAAATTCTTATTCTGAGTAAGTAATTTTGTAAAGGAATGTATTGAAGCTAAAAACATCACTGAAATGAAGGGCGTAATCTTTTATCCTTTTCTCAAGATTAATATTAATTTCTATTTAAAGTGATAACTTTCAAGAATAAATAATAGATTACTAGAGAAATCATCAAAAGATGTAATGCAGTGGATGGAACTATTCTTCCCTTAATCAAAGGTTTCGAATTCGAGTCAGACTATGAAAAAATCCTTGATAGGAAACGGTTCTTCTGGATAGAGCTTTACGCAATGTGAATTCAAATTAATTTGATTTCAAACATAGAAAATATCAGACATCAAATGGAAAATTTAACAAAAAAAGTGTGTGAGAGTGAGTAGTAGGGTTCACAAGGACTATGATTTTCCAATGACATAAATGATCGGGGCCTAACATACTTTCATTCTCTATTAGAAAAGTCTTAAGCCTCAAGTCCACTGATGTCTATTTTATTTTTTGATCTTAAGCTAATAGGGTTCATATACAAGTGATAATTAATACAAGTCAATTCAATTTAACTTTTTTTTTTAATTTTTATTTTTGTGATAGCTTTTCAGACGGAAAACAATTTTTATCGACTTTTCTGGTCCATGGGGCTCCCAATTAAAAAAAATTGTTGTACGCACTTTCTTAGAGTCAATTGCTTCAAATTATATAAGTACTATATTTGAGTTGAAATCATTTTGTTTCCCAAAGACTTGTGATTTATTTTTGAATGACAAGTTTATCTAGCTTCCCTTTGCGACAAAAGAAAAAGGATAATTTGACATATAATCACTTGGTTTATTTTTCGTAACATTAAAGTCGAAAAATTATTTCCACTAACGTACAAATAAAGACATTAAACTAACCATTTGTAACGGTCAAGTAACAAAACTAAATTTTGTAACAAAAGGATCATTAAACTATAAACTCTTTCCCTTCACTTTTAGTTTTCAAAATTTTTTTAATTTGACTTTTTCTTTTAGTTTTTAGTTGTTATTTTTGATAAATCAAGGTAAGATAAATTTTTTTTCCTATTATAGCTTTAGTTTATCATTATTAAGTTAATGATTTTAAAAAATATAGTAAATAAACTCTATCAATTAATGGAGTAAAATGATAAAATTACTGTATTAATAATTATTTTCTTGTCAAGTCAAAATTTGACAACTCAAGAGTATGTGTTAAGCTACCTAGAAACTACCAAATAATCATAAACCAAATTTAAGTTGCCGGAAATGACAAGTCATTGCAACATCATTATTTTGCATTGTGACTAAAGTTGTCCAAGGGGCTTCTCTCCATTTTCTTTTTCTTCGTTTTCTTCAAATTTCTATCTTGATAGTTGACATGTGACATAAATAAGATTTTAATAATTAAGATTTAATTGATTTATATCATTAAATAGAAAGATAATAAATGATTAATTAAATCTTAGCTATTAAAATTTAACTTATGTCATATATTAACTACTAAATTAAGAACTTGCAAAAAATAGAAAGAAAAAAAATGAAAAAAAACCTTGTCCAAAAGTTGTCATATTTAACCCGGCCACATCTACGTAGGCTGCTGAATCCTTCGCCGTCCATACTTACTAAAGTTTGATCATCCAATGGCAGGATAAAATAAATCATAGTGTGGAGCAAAGCAAACTTATATAGTTCCATTGGGGGTGACAATGGGATGGTTTGGATTAAATTTGAGCGGGTCATAATGGATTAAAACAATAAGTGGATTAAGACCTAATACAACCTGAATTTGCTCGAGTCAAAACGGGTTGAGTAACGAGTTATAGAACGGGTCAAGATCCAACCCGACCCAAATCTTATTAAGTTTTACTTATTTTATTTGTTCTTTTTCAATATTTTAGTACTTAATTAAATTATATTTTTCTTTATTATGACTACATAGAACATATCAAATTGAGAAAAAAGTGTCTATAAAATATTTTAATAAAATCTTTCGAGTCAATTTGAGTTGCATATCAACTCAATTTAAATAAGTTAGGTTAAACTAATAAATGGATTGAATTTTAACCCGCTCAAACTTCAATGGGCTAGACTCAATTTTGGCGCCAGCAAGTTTTATCACATTTGGCATCTGCAGTACTATTATTTGATGTCCTTGTCAACATGTCACACACACACATTCTCAGAAACTTTCTAATAATATCTTCTCTGGTTCCTTCCTAGCCCTCCCTCTCTCTACATATATTCGATAATTATGTATTTATTTCAAATTTCTTTTTGTTTTTGCATGTTTGAGAAGATGATGTCATACTGGCGTTACTGTACTTATTCATTTTTGCTCATCAGCTTCAACTTACTCCTAATTTGCGAAGCACAAAACGGTCGCCGACGTCTTCCCGAAGAAGAAAGTAATGTCTCTATCTTAAGCATATAAAATTAGAGTTTGAATCTGAGTTATAAATAAAACTCCAGTGATTATATTATAATACCATGGTTTTGCAGAGAATGCTCTGAAAGAAATAGGGGAGCAGTTAGGGAAAAAGGATTGGGATTTTAATGTGAATCCTTGTGATGAGAGCACAAGTTGGAGCACACCAGGAACTGATGATTTATCAGTGTATGTCAGTAATGTAACTTGCAACTGCTCTTCCCCTGATGGCTCATGTCATGTACAAAGCATGTAAGACTTCTTCCTCTGCCTTTGTTTATATAATCAACTAGTCTTTACACGGAATCAAAGCGTGTGACTCATCATTACATAGAAAAGTTTAATTTAATTATCAACTTACGAAAGATAAAGAATTCATTACAAAAGTCAATATTATAAATTTAATCAAATAAGAATTTAAACAAAAAAATAAAATAAAAAGACGATTTTGTCTAAAGTAGAGTCTTTTAACGGAAGGTAAAAAATTCAATCAACATTTTTAAGGTTCTTCACACTTTTAATATAGTATAGATACAAAAAATTATATACTAAAATTTTTAACTTATGACTTATTTTTGTTAATTTGGTTTAAAAACACTTTTTTATTTATCTAAAATATTACAAAGTTGGTAAAAAGTAAATTTGACTTTAAAACACCTAAATTAACTTATAACTTTTGTTTCATAAACCAACTCTTATAAGACCATCCTAACGTGTTCTTAATTGATTTGATTTGATTTGGTTCGACTAAGGGTGATAAAATTAAGCCCAAACCGCTCAATTCCCCAACCCGACTCAAGTTTGGGCGGGCTAATAACCCATCCAATTATTAGTTCAATTCATCTCAATCCAACCCATTTCAACCCATTTAAAATTGGGTTGATATGCAACCCAAATTAATTCGAGAGAGATCTTGTTAAAATATTTTCAAAATACTTTTGTTTCAATTTGATATGTTTTATATAACCATAATAAAGAAAAATATAATTTAATTACGTACTAAAATATTAAAAAAGAAAAAATAAAATAAATAAAACTTAGTAAAAATTGGGTCGGGTTGGGTCTTGACCCACTTTATAACTCGTTACTCAACCCGTTTTGACCCAAGCAAATTTGGGTTGGGTTGGATCTTGACCCGTTTGGTGTCTTGACCCACTATAACCTGTTCAAATTTGACCCAACCCGTCCAATTGCCATCCTTTGTTCCGACCTTTGAAAAGCCGACTTAATGAATTAATTTATTTTTAAGTGAAAAAACAATTTAATTGATTTAGTTTTCTGTTGGTAAAAAAGGGACCCAAATCAAACATTCCCAAAGATTAAAGAGGAATTTTTACGTATGGTCACTCATAAATATTTTAATTATTCTTCATAATTATAGTTTGGATAGTTACATTTCGTAACTATAGTTATAACTTATACTTTCTCTGTCCCATTTTATGTGGCACCCTTTGATTTGGCATGGTGCTTAAGAAAAAAAGTAAGACTTTTGAAACTTGTGGTCTAAAATCATTCTGAGATATTTGGGTGGTTGACAATCATTTCATTAAGAGTAAAAAGAGAATTTTAAAGTTGAATTATTTCCAATTAAAGTAATGTGACATTCTTTTCTAGACTGACCAAAAAGGAAAGAATGCCACATAAAATGGGATAGAGGGATAACAACGTTTGTATAATTAGTAACGTTTGTATAATCAGCGCAACATTTGTATACATTTGTATTAATGTGCTATACAATTTTTGTATAGCATTTGTATATTTCGTTATACAATTCGTGTACAACATTTGTATAATTCGCTATACAATTTGTGGTGCTTGTATATTTCGCTATACAATTTAATTCGTGCACAATTTTTGTATAATTGCAAACGACATTTGTATAAATCACGCGAGTTATACAAACTTCAAACTATAATTACAGAGAGATATTTGCCGCGAGTTATAATTAATTCAAACTATATCTATGTTATGTTAGCTAATTAACTAGTATATATTTATCTATTCGCGAGTCTTAGCATGACCTAGGACTTCTCCAATTTTGCCAAAATAAGTCCTTTGACCCTCTCTACTACAAAATAATAAAGAATTTGACCCCTCGAACATAAAGAATTTGAGAGCCTCCATAATGAAGACACCCTATGATATCCTAATATCTGTTTTACAGTCTTGATGGCTTTACTTATAATGTTACAGATTACTCAAAGGACAAGATCTTGCTGGTGTTCTTCCTCCATCCCTGGTGAAGTTACCCTATCTCAAGAAAATGTACTGTTAACTGACTTGAATCTATGAGTTCAAAACCCATAGGAGCTTATACAAAATCAAGGATCATTATAGTAAAAAACATTTTCAATGTTTGACATACAGTGATCTCTCATGCAACTATCTGAGTGGCACAATTCCCCCTGAATGGACATCTATGAAACTGGAATATATGTGAGTGTGCTGCACCTGAACCACTTAATACTTTAGGCATTACATAACAAGATTGTGCGAATTTAAACTACGATGGTTTTCAGGTCGCTTATGCTGAATCAACTATCTGGACCAATTCCAAAGTACTTAGGAAACATGACTTCACTAGTATATATGTATGTCCACTTGTCTTTCATTTCACATTCATACAAAGGATAGTAGTCCTTAGTTTAACATTTATTGGCCTGGACTGCATAACTTTCAGGAGATTGGAAAGTAACATGTTTAATGGAACTGTTCCAAAAGAACTCGGAGACATGGTTAATCTACAGGTTCTGTAAGGCCTTCTGGACTATCCTCACTTTAGATCAAACCTGTGTTTTTACGATATACTGACAAGCTAGTTGCCTTTTGCTTGATGCAGCATTCTTAGTTTCAATAATCTCACAGGTACATTGCCAGAGGAACTTAATAAACTCACTAATTTGAAAGAACTGTAAGTTCCTCCGACTATATGTTTCCTCTTGGCCTTATTGCATTTCCTTCTTGTCTGAGTTTTTCCATTTTTGGCACCTATTCAGTAGGCTGAGAGGTAACAACTTCTCTGGAAAACTTCCTAGCTTTGAGAGTTTTAAGACCCTTGAAAGATTGTAAGCACATTCAGAGCATTTGATGCATATAAAAGCGTTCAATTTCTAGATTTATGTAAGTTGTTTCAGACTTTATGCTTAATTAACAGAGAGATTCAAGCTTCTGGTTTTAAAGGACCAATATCTCCAATCATTTCTGTCTCGACTCAAATGATCGAATTGTGAGTTGTTCTCTGTGCTGCATACTTTTTTTTTAGTTCCCTTCTATTTGGTTAGAATTTATCCTTAATAATGTCTGTACAGGAGAATCACTGATTTGACCGGAAGTGCTTCAGAATTTCCAAGGCTTGAGAATATGACAAGGCTAACTAGATTGTATGTAGTTCACGTGAAGTTTGGATTTATGCATTGATAGTTCCACTAGTTTCCCCCAGTCAAAGGGAGATGTTTTGTTTTCTTTTTCTGAAGCTAACGTGTGATTGCAGGATATTGAGGAACTGTAATATATCTGGGAAGATTCCTCGTTACATAGCTAATATGCCTAAATTAAAACTTCTGTAAGTCTGCTGTCTACCTTCACCTCTGATGCTTGTTCTTTCTTTCTTGATATATATTTGGTTCTCCTTTCCCTTGTCGCTGTATATAGCAGAAATCGTGCATACCATCAATGCCAGCCTTTCTCTATTGTTCTCTTGCGAATTCTGTTTATTTGTAATTCTAGGAGACACACGAAGGGTTCATTGAAATTGGTAACTTGGTGTAGTAATCATGTACTTTGGCAGAAGCAGGTAAGATAAAATACTGTGAATGTACATGATGTTATTGTGAATTAGCCTAGCATCTCAAGATATTGAAACCACATTTGTTCCTTCTCCTTATTTCTGGCTTGATTATAGTTTTCCTTTGCTGCAGAGATCTAAGTTTCAACAGGTTTGATGGACAGATTCCGAATCTTGAGAGTCTGAAGAAGCTGGATTTCTTGTAAGTGACAGAACATAAGGATGAAACCTGTGATACTCAAAATTCTCATTTTAGCTGGTTTTCCTATTCGTCGGCATTACATTCTCAACAATGCTAAGTTCTTTTCTTTAACAGAAATAAAAATGAATAAAATTTAAACCCTTGACATGGATGGCCAAGGTATTGAGGCTATGTATGTTTTCAAAGTAACTTTTAGCATCTGACGTTTTATAGATTTTTCAGACCTTGATTCATTTATGTAATTCTGTTGTTCAAATTGCTATCTCCAGTTGAATTGAAGATTTTGCTTTGCTTCTAGGTACCTGATAGGAAATAGACTTACTGGGTCAATTCCAGATTGGGTCAAAAGTCGAAATTCCAAACAGTAAGTTTATTACCTTTGATTATCATGGTTTTGCATATAAATCAACTCATGCCTATAAGAATGCGAACTTATCTTTTATCTCAAGAACTTAAGATTCCATAAGCATATAGACATAAATGTGAAAGTTGCGGGAACATACTATCCCTTAAAGAACTTTATTTTATTAGCTTGCTGACTCTGTCATGCGCTCGGCAACTAGTATTTCGTTGTTGAGATGCATTAGTGAACTTGTCCTCTTGGTTCTGCATTTATAAGATAGGAATTTAGTTGAACAAAAAGAGAGAGATTATTCTTATCTTGATAGTTTGGGGAAAACACTAACTATATAAAAAAAAATGTTATTTGCAGCATGATAGATCTCTCTTACAACAACTTCAGTGAGAGCTCCGAACCTATTTGTCAAGAAACCCTGTAAGAGTCTTGAACTTTATGCCTTCTTCCCACTCATGTTTCTTATCTGGGTACACGTCTTAGTTATTTCTAAGATAAATTTTCTTGTTTTCAGAAACTTGTTCAGAAGCTATAATGGAACAAAAAATTCGTAAGTCATTAGCTTGTCTTATAGGACACTAGATTCATCATGATCAAGCGGTTCATGCCTTCTGACCCTTCCTTCCAATTTAATGCAGACAACTTGGGAAATGTGTGCCAAGTTGTTCAAAAAGTAAGTTTTTTACCTTTTGAGTATTGTCAATATTATATTATGTTTGCATATAACAATAGAAGTTCTCTTTGTGTCTGTCAAGTTTTATAGAGGCAAAAGTTAGACCGATCATGTGTTTTCTGCTTGAATTTTGCATGAAAATCATAATATCCAGTGACCTTTCTTTGATTTAATTATATACAGAATGGTATTCAGTGCACATAAATTGTGGTGGAGAGAGTGTGAGAATTGGGGACACCATTTATGAAGCAGATAGAGATTCAGCAGGTGCTGCAAAATTTTCGTCCTCAAAAGAGAGCTGGGGAGCCAGCAATAGTGGACAATTCTGGGATAAGTCCCTAACAATAAAAGACTACCAAGCGAGTAATATATCTGCCATTAAGGGGAATGACTCTGAACTGTACACCACAGCTCGGCTCTCAGCTTTATCTCTGACTTACTATGGACGTTGTTTAGCAAATGGAAACTACACCGTGACACTGCACTTCGCAGAGATTGTTATAAGAGACAACCGATCTTTCCAAAGTCTTGGAAAACGGATATTTGATGTCTATATTCAGGTCAATTAACATTACTCCGAGCATTGACTCAAGATTTAGGTGCAGTTTGCTCACAATATATACTGACTGCAGGGTGAGAAGAAGCTCAAAGATTTTGATATTAGAAATGTAGCTGGGGGAGTTGATAAAGCTTGGAAAAGAAGCTTTATTGCAGTTGTAGAAGATAGCACTCTCGAAGTGCGCTTTCAGTCTGCTGGGAAAGGAACAGCTGCACTACCTAGAAGAGGAAGCTATGGCCCTTTAGTTTCTGCCATCTCTTTCGAAGCTAGTAATTCTACCGTTTCTCTTTTTACAAACAAACTCTCTTAAATACACCATGCAGTTAATTCTATTACTTTGATGAACCTATACATAATGAAATTATGGTGATGTCTTGAGATGATGTTAATTATTCTTAGATATCCTAGCGAATAGACTTTCGACTTATTTGCTCAGTCACTTAAATAAAATGCTAGTGCATTTTACACTCTTGCTTTTCTTTTTTCTGTATCATAGATTTCAAGCCCCCTCCTGATCACAAAAAGATGGTTCCCATCATAGCTGGAGCAGTGGCGTCCTCATTAATTCTCATTTTCACAATTTTGTTTGTTGCTTGGAAGAGAAACAGAAACAGGTTATCAGAGGAAGAAGGTGATGCTACTACCTCCTCTGCAGCCTATTTCAATATCTTATGTCTCAAATACCTAAGACATTTATATACTCTGTTCTCTGCGAATTTTTGAGAAGTTATCAAAATGAAAATAATGGATATAGGCATTTCTTACTACATAAATTCCACATTATATGGAGCATTTCCCTCGTTAAATGTTTTCTTTTTCTATAAATGTGCAGAATCAAGAGGACTAGATTCAATGACTGGTGTATTTACCATCAGACAAATCAAAGCTGCTACAAATAACTTTGATGCAGCAAATAAAATCGGGGAAGGTGGTTTTGGCTCTGTCTACAAGGTTCATCTCAATCTAACCTCTATAAATCTTTCAACTTTATTAGGTTAGCTACAACATCTGGACATAGATAATATGTATAGACAGCCTTAGCCTAACCTGTGCGTTTGTTCTTTTATATTAATACACAGGGTACACTATCGGATGGTGCAGTTATTGCTGTTAAGCAGCTTTCATCCAAATCAAAACAAGGGAAGCGTGAGTTTGTAAATGAGATAGGTATGATATCTAGTTTACAGCACCCAAATCTTGTCAAACTACATGGATGTTGTGCTGAACGGAATCACCTGTTACTGGTGTACGAGTACATGGAGAATAATAGCCTGGCCCGTGCTTTATTTGGTAAGTTATCATCCTTCTTCATTATTCAGTTATAAGTCGAGCAGAAAATAAGCTAAAAGTGAAACAAGATGGAAGGTTGCTCTTTGGTAATTAATGAAGAGTTGAAAATGAGTAGTCAATATATGTTTCATGTTTCTAAATGTGTGTTTGTTAGAAGAAGTATGCTTTGATTTTTACTTCACATTCAAATGCAGGTCCAGAAGAACATCGGCTCAAAATAGACTGGCCAACTAGGCAAAAGATCTGCATTGGGATAGCAAAAGGCTTAGCTTTCCTACATGAAGAATCGTCATTAAAAATTGTTCACAGGGACATCAAAGCAACGAACGTACTTCTTGACAAGAAACTAAATCCGAAAATCTCTGACTTTGGTCTAGCCAGACTTGATGATGATGATAATAACACACATATAACCACTAGAGTTGCAGGAACCATGTAAACTTTCTGACAACTCTCTCGTTCATGTTTATGTCTTTTGTGCTCTTTAAAGAGGAAGTATATCTATTATTGATGGCCACACTAGCATTAACTCTACATATCATAATAATGACACCAAAACTTTGCGAATACAAATGATTGATATAGGTTCTCACACAGGTAGCATATATACATTTAAGATTTCTAGATCCATTGTCATTGCTCTTCCTTGGATTTTGGATAGCTTATGCCAAGCAACTTTCCATAGCTGTTTATATTTCTGGTGAAGTTACAAGGACTTGGACATAATAGCCTGGCTTCCCTTGCAGAAGGCACATTCGGATGCTTAATCATATTTCTAGAGCTAATCGAATGGCCTTAATTTAGGATACTGGCCTATTTATACCCTTCAAATTCTTCTTCTGTTTTTTGCCGATGATTGTTCAATGTTCCAATCTATCGTTCTTGGCATTCTGAAATTTCATGCATGAAGTTGCCACCACTTCTCAGAAACTTCAAACAGAATTCGAACATTGGAGAACAAAACAAAAAGAGAACACAAATTGAACATCTCTGTCTTTTTTACCAAGTATTTGCATGAAGTTAAGGTTCTCACTTTGTTCTGCAGAGGATATATGGCCCCTGAATATGCACTATGGGGCTACTTGACCTACAAAGCAGATGTCTACAGTTTTGGAGTTCTTGCATTAGAGATTGCTGCTGGGAAGAGCAATATGACATATCGCCCCAACGAGAAATTTGTCTGCCTCCTAGATTGGGTAAGGACACCTAATCCCTTATATCAACTTCCACACTCCACCATAGTACTTGTGAACTAGGCAAAGATAACTGAATTGCGCAATCATTTCATCTAAAAGTTTCATTTTGTCTTCAAAGCGCATGACTTACATCGCAAATGTCTTGCATTTTATCATATTTTAGGCTCTTGTTTCACAAAGGCAAGGAAAACTGAAGGAAGTAGTAGATGCAACATTGGGCAGTGACTTGAACGAGGACGAGGCTCTGAGGATGATAAATGTAGCTTTGCTATGTACCAGTCCATCTCCAGCACTTAGGCCAACCATGTCTGCTGTCGTCAAAATTCTTGAAAATCATCTTGACCTCCCTGAGTTTACCATGGAATCAAGATTCTATGATGATTATGATCATCTCAACTTTCAAGGGTTAAGAGACAAGTATGAAGACACTACTTTCAGCTTGAACGAAAGTCAACCACTTACACATTCATCCACTATTACAACAAAAGATTGCTCTTACACTACCTCTACATCAGCTTAAATTCACACTCTTTTGCCTAAATATATACACATTAACGCTGGTGAGACAATATTTTCTTGTTGGTTTATCAAACATAAGATATTTGTGTGTAACTATTATATTGTAATTATTAGGTGGATTGTACTAAGCATCCATTGCCAACTATATACAACATGTAAGGTTCGTTTAGCCAGAGAATAAGTTATTTCAGAATTAATTGTTCCATGATTAATTATTCTAGGATTGTTATCCTATACTCAATGTGGGATAAAACTAACACTATAATTTCAAGATAAATTGCCTTGCAATTTTATCCCAATCAAGCATGAGATAAACTTATCCTAAAATTAATTATAGAATTGTTATCTATGATCTCTCGTATCAAACGAATCTTTTAAGTTAAAGTCAGATGAATAAGACCTTGCCCCACGGACACTCAACTAATACTCCTTCCGTGCAATAATAGTTGTCTACTATTGACTTGACGCAAGTATAAGAGATAGTAAATGATGAGGTAATTCTATCGATCATCCTTTGAATATAACAAATATTATGTCTTGAAAACGTAATAGGATAATGACTATAATTAGTAATAAAGGTAAATTAGGAACTAAGTGTAAATTTATCTCTTAATTTTATAAAGTGGACAAGTATTATTGGACATCTATTTCTAGTATAATGAATAAGTAAAAAATGGACAGAGAGAACAGTACATAATAAGACGCGACATTAATTAGACTCTCGATAATAACATTGCCATTCAAGCTCAACTACGTAATCATGGTTATAAATCTTGGTGAAATATTCTAAGAAAATTATCTCAAGTAACTTTTAAAGTTGAGTGTCTTCTTGAGAAAATAAATTTTAATTGCCTGACCATATATATATTATCACCAGGAATCTTGGTGAGATAATTAAGATCCTAAAGTATCATTACACCTTTAATGAATGATCTCGAATTTAAATTCCAAAAACAAATATACAAACTTGGTGCAACTCAAAGTTATTCTGAGCTATTCCGTGTTCTAAAGTTGGTACCGACAGCGGGTAAGAAAAAAAAAACCATGTCGATTTTTCCATGTGACTTTAATGACAAGCCTATATATACTGACAAGAAAAAAGAAGAAAAAAAGAAAGACGACGGCTAGAATAATTGATTTTATATAGTCTTTTACGTATTTGATTTCATATAGTCTTTTACATTAACTCTCACTGACTAATACAAATTAAATCACGAGGGACTAATTAATGACTTTGCAATATAATGATATTCTTTTTATCTCATTTTATGTGACATCCTTTAACTTATCGGATTATTTAAAAAAAGAAAGAAGACTTTTAAAATTTATGTTTTAAAATTATTCTTAGATATTTATGTGGTTGAGAATCATTTTATTAAGGGTAAAAAGAGAATTTTAAAGGTAAATTATTTCTAATTAGAGTAAGTTGGACAAAAAAGGAAAGGGTGCCAAGTGTTATTTACTCCCTTCCCTTCGTCCAATTTTACTTGGCCCCTATACTATTTTGGGATGTCTAACAATACTTGTCCACTTTATGAAATCAAGATAGAATTTTACAATTAATTCCTAATTTATCCTTATCATTAATTATAGTCAATCCGCTATTACATTTCTCAAAACAATATATTTATTATATTCAAAGGATAATTTGATAAAATTACTCTATCATTTACTACTTTTTAATCCTAAGGGCATTAAAGTTGCACGAAGAGAGTATTTAGGTCAAACATAATTAGTACTTATAGGAAAGTCAAAGTCTTCGTCACTGTTTAGCTATTTATGCTCTCAAGCTAGTGGGGTTTCATATCTTAAATGATGATAGAGTTGTTTGCCAATTTTTAAAATATTTTTTTTGTTGGTTATTCATCTTGCAAATACACATCATTGATATCCAATCAATTGGAAAGAAAATCTCAAGTTTATTTTTTGGGTGGCTAACTAATTTACGAAAGATTGCACTTATCTTTCATTAATTAATTAATTCTATGAAAAATCTTTATTTTGGTGGAGAACATTTCATTAACTAGAAGTTGAATACGAAGTCAAGAATGCAAACTGTCATATCTGAGGAAGATAAATCTAAATCTAGGGTTCAATTTTCAGAGTTTATTTTAGGTATTTTTAAGTTAGAAATATTTTTTTTTAATTGTTCTGAAATATTTGAGTGAAGTTAAAAAGTACTTATAAACACTTATTTTTGAGACAAAATAACATAAAAAAAATCAAAAGCCATAAATTATAACTTAGGAGACTTTTGGCTTATACTCTCTCTGTTTTATATTATTTGAATTTTTGAGGTTGTTCAGAATAATTGATTTATTCAAAATTCGAGATAGATAGTTTAATTTTTTTTCCTTATTTGTCCTTTCATTTATTGAAGTTTTATATTTTCTAGAAAATAAATTACACTACTTACAAAGTCATATTTATGATTTCACAAAGTGCAATATTAAAAATTATGATGCGAATTATATCCTTGAATATTTTTCATATGTATACATTATCTGACAACTTAAATTAATATAAAATAAAAAAAATAAGTTATAAGCTAAAAACCAATCTAAACCAATTCTTAATTAGTTCACCTGGCACAGAAGGAGATGATCCTTTTAGCAGCTACAGGCCCACACGTATTGCTTATTTACTTTTAATTTATTTATCTGATTTTAGTTTAGCATCAAATTTAAAAAATTAATAAAAAAACTTTTAAAGTTGAGGTCTTAAAGATATGTAAAATGTAATCTCATCATTTTAAAAGTGAAAAGTTTAAAATTAAAATATTGTCAAGAATTTTCTTTAATCAAATTAAAAAATGATACAGATAAGTTGAAATTGAAAATATAATGATATTTTTCTAATGTACTAAAAAAGTTTGCCCCCAGTTGTATTTGTCGATTAACAATAAGTGAAAAAGAGGAAAGAAATATCTCTAGTGTAGGATTTTGATGTTTAGATAAAACTAGAAAGAAAGAAAATGATAGGTTCATTTTCTTCTTTCTATGATGACTGGTCTAATCATATTAATGGACTTGTCTACACAACTTGCTTTCATTCACACACTCCTTTCTTTTTCGTTTTAATTTATGTGAAGGTAATTTATTGCACATGGTATTTTAAAAAGAAATTTATAATGTAAAATACTTTCTTCATATTTGACTTGATATATTTCTTAAGAAATAATAAGTAGAAGAGTAATTTTATTATATCATTTCTATTTATTATAAATCATGTAAATATTGAAAAGCAATAGTTAAGCTAAAACAGATGTAAAATAATAAATTACCCGACTTCCAGCTAATTGTCAAATAAAGTTATTCGTGCTGAAATTCCTAGCTTGAAAGTATTCTTTGAAGTAAAAATTCCGGTAAATCAAGCGATATTAATTTTATAAACTAAATAAATATTGTTGAATATTAGTATAAAATAATATAATAGACAAATAAAGTAGACGGAGCAAGAACTATATATCTATTTGCATCAGCTAGCTATTTACTTCTGTATATTCAGTTTCAACTTTTGCATGTTGGAGCATCAGAGAAATGTTAGCATTACATAATTTGAGTATTTTTTGTTTTCTGCTTATCATCTTCAGCTTAGTACAAACCAATGAAGCACAAAGTTACCGTCGTCTTCTTCCTCAACAAGAAAGTAAGCTCTCTCCTACTTTCTCATTCTTGACATATAAAGTTTGAATCTTTACAGAAACAATTGGTGATTATGAGCTTTTATTACAACCTTAGATGAAGATTTCAGTGAGGTTCTATGCTGATAAGATTTTCAAACTGTGTATATACAACTTTTACGGTTTTGCAGAGAACGCTCTGAGAGAAATAGCGGAACAGTTGGGTAAAAAGGACTGGGATTTTGATTTGAATCCTTGTGATGGCAACAAAAATTGGACTACACCAAAAATTGATAAGATATCGATGTATGTCAACAATGTAACCTGCAATTGCTCTACCCCTGATGGTTTCTGTCATGTACAAAGCATGTGAGTCTTCTCTTCCTTAATTTGCTTCTTCTTACATGTCCTGTATTTCTTTATTATGGGTGTTTCTGGTATTAGTAGGAAAATAAGTCACCTTCAACTTCTTCAAGTATCCTCCTTGTTCAAACCATGTTACTAAAATATTTTGAAAAAAAAAATGTAGAAGAAAATCGAACCCACTGAATCCACAATGTTTCCTTAAGGAATTATTCCTCCCAGAATAGAATAATCTTACTCACTAGTGTATCCGTATCTAAGATTATGGTGTGAGTGAACCACTCAATGACAGTAAAGTACACTACAATTTATTTGTGAGAAGAAGAAGCTAGAAAATTTGTTATTAGAAATGAAAGGAAAATCCTTTGTTTATATACAATAAAAGGTGTTTATGTGCCTTATCGGAAAGGTCAAACCATTCGAAAAATTTACAACCTTTCAGAAATAACGCAACTCTTCAAATTAAGGAACACAACTTTTCAGGAAAGTCATGACTCTTCATTTGCCATCCACACCTTTCAAAACTGAACAATTCTTTCCAAAGAATAGATATATTCCACCAAAGGATGAATCCCAACTATTATTCCGATGAGAAGGGTTACTCGGATGATAAGCACCCTCCGCCCCAACTCTAAAGTAGTGTGAGTGCAAAAAAATAGTGGGAGTTCCTAAGGAGGGTAAAAAAATTATACATTTTGATGCAAAAGAACCTATCAGGAAAACATTGAATACCTGGTATGAGTTAGCTTAGGCACCTACTTATATATCCCTAAACACTATGAAATAATCCTGCCGGGTAAAAAAAGGAAAAAAAATCTATAAAAATAAATTTTATTTACCGGTCATAATAGTAAAGTCGTATAACTATTTTTGTCACATGACATAAACACACCATATATGTTTCTTCCTCTATGTCAAAAACATTCTTTAATGGCTAATGAGAGCATATTATTGCAGTAAAAAATGAGTTTCCTAATGATGAGAATATTGATACCATTCAGTATATTAGTCATGAGTTATGGTTTCTACATGTCTATACTAAATTGGCAAAATGAAAGTTCAGTTGACTAAGAAATTCCTCAGAAGCACAAAGATAGCTGACTTCCTCTGTCTATAGAGAAAGAAATAAGGACCTGTTTGGTTGAGATTTGTTTCCTAAGATAAATAACTTTTTTTTTATGGTTAATCAGTATGTTTGATTAAGTCAATTTTCTAGAATCAGTTTGATTACCACACAGGGATCTGAAAATCTGAGATAATAAACAATCTTTGCTTTAGATTTGGATAGCGTTTTTGGTATTTTTAAAAAGGCAGCGTAGCAAAAAGATTGCAAGTGTCTCTCTGGATTGAAATGACTTTCAATAATTTTCTTAAGCATTAAGGGGATTTAAATAGCCAATATAAAACATATAATTTGCATAATTTGAAAATTTAAAAACAAACTAAAATATCTCAGCAACTCAAACAACCTAACTAAAATTCAAAATTCAAATTCATCTTTTAACTAAACAACTTGTTTTGCTAAAAACTACTGCAATAACTAAAAGCAAATTTCAACAAAAACAAACATGATTTCATCTAACATCTTGTAATGTTAACTCTTCTTATAATGTAAGCAGATTACTCAAAGGACAAGATCTTGCAGGTGTTCTCCCTCCCTCCTTGGTCAAGTTACCTTATCTCAAGACAATGTACTGTTTAACTGACTTGGATCTTTATTTTCAAACTTTTTGAGATTTTGCTTTTTTACAAAATAATCATTACGATCATCCTTTGCCTGAGAAATATATTGTTCAACATCTGTCCTGCAGTGATGTCTCGCGCAACTATTTGAGTGGTACTATTCCCCGTGAATGGGCATCTATCAAACTGGAATACATGTGAGCTGCACTTGAATTGCACTTAATTCTTTCGACATTACATAAAAAGGTCCCTTTAATTTGAACTATCCGATAATTCATGGTTTTCAGGTCTGTTATGGTGAATCAACTCTCTGGGCCGATTCCTAAATACTTGGGAAACATGACTACACTACTTTATATGTATGTTCTCTTGGATTTCACCACACTCATGAGGATAAATAGTCTTTATTTTAATATTTTTTGAGCTGGACTGCAAAAACTTTCAGGAGTCTGGAAAATAACATGTTTAATGGAACTGTTCCAAAAGAACTCGGAGACATGGTTAATCTGCAGAGTCTGTAAGGTCTTCCTAACTAGCCTCCTTTAGATGAAATGAATGCTTTTAGAATATCTTGACAAGTTAGCTGCCTTTTGCTTTGTGCAGCACTCTTAGTTTTAATAATCTAACAGGTAAGTTGCCCGAGGAAGTCAATAAACTCACAAAATTAACAGAGCTGTGAGTATCTCTGAATATGTTTTCAATAAAATATCCTCTAGGTCCTATTGTGTTCCTGTTTTTCTGAACTCTCCTCCTTTCCTTTTGGCATCAATGCAGCAGGCTGAGCGGTAACAACTTCACTGGAATACTTCCTACCTTTGAGGGTTTGAAAAACCTTCAGAAATTGTGAGCATTTTCACACCATTTGATGTGTAAAAGCTAGTATTTTCTAGTTAAATTTAAATTATGTCAAACTTTATACTTGGTTAACAGAGAAATACAAGCTTCCGGTTTTGAAGGACCTGTACCACCAAGCTTTTCTGTCTTGACTGGAATGAATGAATTGTGAGTTGTTTTCTAGGTTGCATACTTTCTTTAGTTGCTTCCTTTTATTTGGTTGGAATTTTATATTAATATGATGTCTTCACAGAAGAGTTAGTGACTTGACTGGAAGTGCCTCAGAATTTCCGCCGCTTGATAACATGACAGGTCTAACTAGATTGTAAGTAATTCTCTTGAATTTGGTTTTATACATTAATGTTTGCATTACTTTGGATAGTTGTTGAAACTGTTCTCTTTCCTGAAACTAATTTGCAACTGCAGGATGTTGAGGAACTGCAATTTATCAGGGAAGATTCCTTCTTACATAGCTAATATGCATCAACTGAAAATTCTGTAAGATTGCCACCTACCTTCACTCTGATTTGTTGTCTTTCCTTTTTGATATCTTTTTCTTTCTCCCTTCCATTCACAGCTGTTTTAACAGAATCATGCATGCCATGTATACGGGCCTTCTTGTTTATTATCTCAAATTCTGCTCAGTGTTTAGACTAGGAAACAGGAGGATTAAGCTTCCTCTAGCAGGACATTTCAACCTATCCGAAATTCTTTCATTACTTAATCGTAAAAATATTCTTCATGCTATAGGTCTCTAGTTGGTAAAGTATTGTTTCTAGCTTGAATATGGTTTCTTTTTGGGCAGAGATCTAAGCTTCAACAGGCTTGAAGGACAGATTCCGGATCTGGAGCCCCTGGAAAGACTGGAGTTCTTGTAAGTGACAAGCTTATCGTACTGTAAATTCTTCTTTTAGCTTGCCTGATTATATGCTGGCTGTAAATTCTCAACAAAGCCAACTTCTACTCCTTCATTGAAATACATATGATTAAATTTGAATCTCAGACTTGGATGCCATTGAGCTGAGTCTTCAAACACATTTATTACAAAGAAATATATAGGTTATTTATAGCTTGATTCATTTATTTTGAAGTTTCTAGTTCAAATTGATATATGTTGAATTAAAGATTTTGCTTTGTCAAGGTACCTGATGAGCAATAGACTTACGGGACCAATTCAAGATTGGATCAAAAATAGAAATTCCAAATAGTAAGTTTGTTACTTTTGATTTACATGGTTTTGCTTATTACCTGCTCATGCCAATGAGAATGCTAGACTCTTTTTATGTCAAAAATTAAGACTATATAGCTCATAAATGCCAATTTTTCATACACAGCATCCCTAAAGGAATTTTGTTTGTGCAACACACTTGTTGATTCTGTTCTGTTATGCATCCTTTGCAGTGTCATAGATCTGTCTTACAACAACTTCAACGAGAGCTCCGAGCCAACTTCTTGTCGGGACACCCTGTATGATCCTTGAACCATATGTCTTCTTCCCACTTATTTTTGTTATTGAGACACCAGCTGTTGTTATCTCTAAAGCTACATTTCGTCTTCTTATCAGAAACTTGTTCAAAAGCTATAACTCAACAAAAAAGTCGTAAGTTATTCGACTTGTCTTATAGAACACTTGATGCATAGTTTTTCTCTTTAGATAATTATCAACTGGTTCATGCCGTCTGACCCTTCTTTCCAACTTGATGTAGCGAACTTGGGAAATGCTTGTCAAGTAATCCTTGTGTAAAGAGTAAGTTTATCCTTCTACAAGACTGATTCATTTCGTCTCTATCTAAGATATTGTCTGCATAAATTTCACTTATATATACAGTACACCTTTTCTTTTTAAGATACAGTACATCAAATTCTTGTTGATAATGGAGAAAAAGGGCGCTTGACAATTTCATTCCTTATTGTGTCTTTCATGTTACATGGAGGCAATGTTAGATTATATGTTTTAATTATATGCAGATTGGTATTCGGTGCACATAAATTGTGGTGGAGAGAGTGTGACAATAGGGGACACTACTTATGAAGCAGATGAAGATTCCGCAGGTCCTGCAAAGTTTTTTTACCGAAAAGAGAGCTGGGGATCCAGCAACACCGGGGACTTCTGGGATCGACCCATAGCGTTTGACGAGTACAAGGCAACTAATGTATCTTCCATTACGGGACATAACTCTGAACTATATACGACAGCTCGACTCTCAGCTTTATCTCTAACTTACTATGGACGTTGTTTAGCAAATGGAAACTACACTGTGACACTGCATTTTGCAGAGATTGTTCTAAGAGATAACCGATCTTTTCAGAGTCTCGGAAAACGGATGTTTGATGTCTATATTCAGGTCAAATTAAATATTAATCTGAGTTTTGAGTCGAGGTTTAGGTGCAGTTTGCTAAAGATTTAACTGGATGCAGGGTGAGAGGAAGCTTAAAGATTTTGACATTAGAACTGCTGCTGGAGAAGTTGATAAAGCTTTCACAAGAAACTTCAGTGCCGTTGTAGAAGATGGCATTCTAGAAGTGCGCTTTCAGTATGCTGGGAAAGGAACAACAGCTGTCCCTAGAAGAGGAAGCTATGGCCCTTTAATTTCTGCCATCTCTTTTGAAGCCAGTAACAATACTATCACCCTTTGGTTCACTTATTTATCTTTCACAAACTCTCTTAGACATACCATATACCTTGGTGACCTTTTACATGCTGATGTTTCGACATGTTAATTTATTCTCAGAGAAAAGACTTCATCTTTTTCCTCAATCACTTCAAGATTAAAAGCATAAAAACAAATCTAAGTGCATTTCACACTCTTCCTCTTCCTTTTTCTGTCTCATAGATTTCAAGCCCCCTTCAAATCACAAAAAGATAGCTCACATCATTGCCGGAGCAGTGGCGTTCTCATTAGTTCTCCTTTTTACAATATTCTTTGTTGCTTGGAGGAGAAGCAGAAACAGGATATCAAAGGAAGAAGGTGATGCTGCAGCTGACCAGCTAATTTGTGTTGTGTGTTCTCTATAATGATGGATTTTGAAAACAAAAACATTATGGAGATGCGCATTTCATATTAGCACATGATTTTTCAAATTATATGGAAGTGTTACACCTTTTTAATGTTTGTTTTTCCTGTAAATGTACAGAATTAAAAGGACTGGATCTACTGACTGGTGTATTTACCATCAGACAAATCAAAGCCGCCACAAACAACTTTGATGCTGCAAATAAAATTGGGGAAGGTGGTTTTGGCTCTGTCTACAAGGTACATCTGATCCTCACAAGCTGTCTACTCTTTCTCTCTCCACGTAGCAATGCCTCATTCCATGGAGTCATTCGAACACACATGTGAGCAGAGGCAAATCCAAGATTTTAACTTAATGGATTCAAGGTTCTGAGTTCTTTGACATTATGAGTTTAAAACGTAATATTCATTACTCTCTCTATATCAATCTGTTTGTTTGATTTTAAATTGACATGGAATTTAAGACAACAAAGAAGACTTCTCAATCTTGTGGCTTTGAATCAAAGAAAGGTAGAGTGTACCAAAGTATCCTTTAATTTTGTGATCTTAAACATTTTACACGGAAAGGCACGTTAATGAAAGAACTGCCAAAGAAAGAAAGATATGTTCTTTTTATAAGTGATCAAAAAGGATAATAAGATGAATAAATTAAAATGGATGGAGTATAATTCTAAAGATTTTTCACATATTACTACAATATAAATAGAAAAGATGGGTTCAATTGAAACCATCTTCAAAACTACAGGTCCACTGGCACCTGCAGGCCACATTAATTACCTAGATCCTTTTTCACTTAGCTACAACGTCTAGAAATGGATGCTAATAGACAGCCATGACGTGTTTATTTCTTTTTTTTTCTTTTTGTTTTTATTAATAAACAGGGTACACTACTGGATGGTACAGTTATTGCTGTTAAGCAGCTTTCATCCAAATCAAAACAAGGGAACCGCGAGTTTGTAAATGAAATAGGCATGATCTCTGGTTTACAGCACCCAAATCTTGTCAAACTCTATGGATGTTGTGCTGAAGGAAATCAACTTCTATTGGTGTATGAGTACTTGGAGAACAATAGCCTTGCCCGTGCTTTATTTGGTAATCCTTGCTCATTGTTTTCAGTTACAACTTACAAGTCAAACAGAAAGTGAGCATAATGAAATAAGAAGAAATATTGTTCTTTTGTAATTCATGAAAGAGTTCAAATTGAGAAGCCAATATATGATTCTATATGTGTGTAAATAAGAGAAGGTGTGCATAGATTCTTAGTTCTCATTAAAATGCAGGTCCAGAAGAACCTCGTCTCCAAATAGACTGGCCAACAAGGCAAAAAATCTGCATTGGGATAGCAAAAGGCTTAGCTTTTCTACATGAAGAATCATCATTAAAAATTGTTCATAGAGACATAAAAGCAACAAATGTACTTCTTGACAAGAAACTAAACCCAAAGATCTCTGACTTTGGTCTGGCCAAACTTGATGATGAGGATAAAACACATATCAGCACTAGAATTGCTGGAACCATGTGAGTTTTCTGACAAGTTCTTTTATTCATGTTTATGTTTTGTGTTCGTTGAGTAAGAAATATATCTGTTACTTACGGCACAGTAGGGTCGATTCCACATTTCGTAACTTCTGCAACGGCACCAGAACTTTGCAGCATAAACTGACTGATGTAGTATGTTTTTCTCATCCATGCAGCATATATACGTTTAAGATTACTAGAAACCTTACATTCTCTCATTCTTTCATTTTCGATTTCTTATACAAGGCAACTTGCAATAGTTTACATATTCTTAACGCTGCAATACAAAGCCCATGGATCAACTTCCTAGTACTATTATTCGAAGAATAATAGCTATTTGTAACACTCCACCTCAAGTTGAAGAATAAATATTAATTATGCCCAACTTTTTACAAAGATATTCCATCTAAGTTCTATTCAAAGGCTTCATGAATATATCACCCAATTGCTCCCCTGTCTTCACATAGCCGATAGAAATCACGTTCTCTTGAATCTTCTCACGGATAAAACTGACAATCAACCTCAACATGTTTTGTCCATTTATGATACATTGCATTTGAAGTAATATGTAGAGCAGCCTGATTATCACCCCAGAGTTTTGCCAGAAAAGAAGGGTTCAAACCAACCTCAGGTGTTGTATCTGTAGTATATCACATGTGGACTCAGTCATAGCTCTATACTCAGACTCTGCACTAGATCAAGATACAACATTTTGTTTCTTACTCCTACAAGATACTAGTGCAGAACTGGTGGAAAGTCAGAACTGCTGAGGCGATGTTTGGTCGGAAGGTTCCAAAATCTACATCAGGAAAGCCCAATTCTTAACGACGTCAGAAGATGGGCATGCAACACCTGGAAAGCTGCATCAGGGGTAAATATGTTCGCCATGAATGATAATTTATTCCTTTTTGAACTTCCGACAAAAGAGGTGGTGGAGCACGTGATGACAGGTAGATGGAGTTGGAAAAAGATGGTAGTTTCCTTAGAATGGTGGTTACCAACCATGGTATGCTGGCCAACAGATCTGAGGAGAGATTGGGTGTGGGTAAGAGCCATGCGACTTCCTCTGAGTCTATGGTCACAAGACATCTTCACTAAAATCGGAGATCGATGTGGGGCCTTTATCGAGACAGAGGAAGACACCTGCCTTAAGAACTATCTTCAGTGGGCCTGTATAAAGGTCAAGGGGGATGTCAGGAAGATCCCGATAAAGGTGAAGATCTCCTACGATGGTTTTTGCTATAACATACTGATTTGGTGTGAGATCCCGGTGACGGTTAGTACGCCGGAAAAGATGAGCGAGAAAGAAGAGTTCGAGTCATGCGGAAATGACCCTTTACCTTGTAACACAATGAGAAACCCAAGGGTCGTTTAAACTTGGGGTCACATGTGAAAGCATGTGAGAGAGAACGAAGAGGAAAAGGCCACTTTCGTATGGGCTGGTTTGAGGATAGAAATACAAGCAACCCAATAAGGAGTATTAGCAATGCATATCCACCTAACAAAGCCTAGAAGGAGGAGGAACAGAGGATGGATATGATGAACTTAGACATACAAGTCAATTTGTCACACATCAGCTTTAAAAGAGAGGAAAATAGAATGGGAGCAGCAGTATGTGATATAAGTCTTCAGTCCAGCAAACGAGAAGAAGAGAAGATAGAAAAGAGGGTGATGCAATCATTATCTCAGATGGAAACCCAGAAAAAGGATCTTACGATGGCCATCACACAACAGTCAAATTCAGATGATTTGGTGATAACAGAGGGCGTGACTCCCCTGAAGATTCAGTACCCATCTGGAAATTTAGATGATCCTGCGAACCCAACCAATCGGATTAAGCAACATATACTCAGATTGAGCTTGGAATTTAGGGTGGATTTCAGAGTTTATGAAGAAAAAGTTGAGGAACTGCTCAGGAAGATCAAGGAAAACAAGCAAGAAAATAGGGGGGGGGGGGGGGGGTACCAATACAGGACCTAAGAAGAAGGGCGTTAATGAATTAAAGGGTCTAGCTCTAGACACGAAATTCATGAGCTATAGAACTAGAAGCAAAGGGGCTTATCTGGCAATAGAACAAGGATGAAGCTAAAAGTCATCACATGGAATGTAAGGGGGATAAATTGTACAAGAAAAAGGATTGTTACCAAGAATATGATGAGAAAATGGAAAGCGGATGTGGTTTGTTTACAAGAAACCAAGTTGCAGGGGGATATAACTAATCTGGTTAAGGAAGTCTGGGGCAATAAATGGGCAAGTTTTGTACAACTAGAAGCTAGGGGGACAAGGGGAGGGATCATCATCATGTGGGATAAAAGAGACTGGGAAGGAGAAATCAGCTCCGTGGGGCAATACTCAGTTACCTGCTCTCTTAAGGGACTGAATAAAGATTTCAATTGGCATATCACCAGCATTTATGCCCCTAACAGCAGAGAGGTAAAAGTTGAAACATGGTGGGAGATAGGGGCTGCCAGGGGCCTGTTTTCAGCCCCTTGGGTACTTTGTGGGGACTTTCATACCGTGAGATATCCTTTGGAAAAGAAAAATTGTAGCAGAATCAATAAAAGTATGTTGGAACTCTCGGACTTTATATAGGATATGGAGTTGGTGGATCCTGATCTTTGTAGGGGTAAATACACATGGAAAAAAGGTGACAGGCACACAGCAGCTGCTAGACTTGACAGGTTTCTCTTCTCTGAAGAATGGGAAGTAAATTTTAGAAACATAATACAAACTGTTTTGCATAGAGTGACTTCTGATCATTCCCCTATTATGCTGCAATGTGGGGTATAGAAAAACACTAACTCTTATTTTAAATTTGAGAATTGGTGGCGAGATGTGGAGGGCTTCGATGACAAAGTCAGAGAATGGTGGAACTCATTCGAGTTCGGGGGAAAACCAGGTTATGTGTTGGCAGCAAAACTCAAATCTCTGAAAGACAAACTCAAGCAATGGTGTAAAACTTCGCAAGGGAATCTGGGAATACAGAAGCAGGATGTGTTGCAGCAGATAGCTGATCTAGAGTGGATACAAGAACAAAGGGAACTAGAACCTGGAGAGATTGCATCCAGAATGATGCTCAACATGGAGACATTGCTAAAAAAGAAGAAATTGATTGTAGACAAAGATCCAGAGCTACTTGGCTGAAGCAGGGGGACAAAAACACTGCATTTTTCCATAGAACTGCCAATGCTCATAGAATGGTGAATACAATATCCAAATTGTAGGTGGGAGGGGAAAAGTTGTTTGAACAAGAAGTGATTCAACATGAGATTGTAGATTACTATGAGAATTTTTATTCTGAACCTGAACAATGGAGACCGCTACTGGAAATGCATAATTGTCTTGTGATTTCTGAAGATGAGAACAACCTTCTCCAGGCACAGTTTGAGCAAGATGAGATCTTGAACAACACTAAGCTTGTGTAGCTGACAAAGCACTAGGGCCAGATCGCTACATTATGGCTTTCTTTTGCAAATGCTGGGAAATCATCAAGTTGGATTTGGTGGAAACTATACAATATTTCCACAGGTCAGGAACTTTTGAGAAGAGTCTTAATTCCACATTTGTAGCTTTAATTCCTAAGATAACAGGAGCTATGGAGCTTACAGATTTCAGACCAATCAGTCTTATAGGAGGGGTCTACAAGATTATGGCAAAAATGTTGGCAGAAAGATTAAAGAAGGTTACAAACAAGCTGGTTGACAGAAAACAAATGACATTCATCAAAGGAAGACAAATAATGGATGCAGTTCTGATTGCAAATGAATGTGTAGAATCTAGACAGAGAAGCAGCAGACCTGGAATTCTGTGCAAACTTGATATTCAGAAGGTCTATGACCACCTAAGCTGGGAGTTTCTTTTGGCAATGCTAAATAAGATGGGCTTTGGAGCTAAGTGGATCAGCTGGGTGAGATTCTGCATCATTATTGTTAGATTTTCAGTAATAGTCAATAGAAGTCCTTGTGGTTTTTTCCCTTTAAAAAGAGGACTGGGACAGGGAGATCCTTTATCCCATTTCCTATTTATTCTGGCAATGGAAGGTTTGAACAACCTAATGCAGACATCTAGACAAAGGGGTTGGGTGAGAGGTTTTAAGGTGGACAACACAAATTCACAGGATGTGGAGATTACTCATCTGCAATACGCAGATGATACTCTCATTTTTTGTGAAGCGGAGAGAGAGCAACTGCTATGCCTCAGAGCAATTTTCATTATTTTCGAGGCTGTATCTGGTCTGAAAATCAACTGGAGCAAGAGCTTCATATATCCAATAAATGAAGTGACTGATGTGAACAATCTAACTGCCATCTTAGGAGGAAGAATTGACACCTTACCTACTTTATATCTAGGCATGCCTTTTGGTGCAAAGAGCCAATCCAAAGAGATATGGAATAGAGTGATAGAGAAGTGTGAAAAGAAGTTGACCAATTGGAAGAGCCAATATTTGTTTAGAGGGGGAAGACTTACACTAATCAACAGTGCATTGGATGCTAACCCAGTTACATGATGTCCGTCTTCCCAACTCCAGATAATGTCATTCAGAGGATAGACGCTCTAAGAAGAAATTTCCTTTAGCAAGGTTCGGAAGACAAAAAGAAATTCCATCTAATCAATTGGGAAGAGGTTTTGAAAAGCAAAAAAGGAGGCATGGGGGTAAGAAACATGAAAAAACAAAATAGAAGTCTCATGCTTAAATGGCTTTGGAAATTTATGTCAGGAGATAATTTGCTGTGGAAGGAGGTGGTCAGGGCAAAATATGAAATGGAGAGTAGGTGGATGACAAAGATGGTTTCAACTCCCTATGGATGTGGAATATGGAGATCAGTTAGGAATCTTTGGCCTTTGATGTTGTCTAGTATCAAATTCAAAGTGGGCAATGGAATGAAGGTGCTTTTTTGGGAAGACAAATGGATTGCACAAAGACCTCTAAAACAGCTTTTTTCAGAGCTGTTCAGCTTGTGCTTACAGCCAAAAGCCACTGTATCTGATTTATGGACAGGTCAAGGATGAACCTGAATCTCAGAAGGAATTTAAATGATTGGGAGCTGGCAGATATAAAAGGTTTTCACAACACAATGGCAGATTTTACCAACATGAATGGAGAGGAAAATAGGGTTATCTGGCAAGTTGGTAACAAAGAATTTTTCAGTGTCAAAGCTGCTTACAACAGCCTCAACCATTCTACAAGCAACGCGAAGCTTTGGCCTTGGAAGATGATCTGGAAAACAAGAATCCCTTACAAGGTTAATTGTTTCACATAGTTTCTGGCAAGGGAGGTGATTTTAACATAGGAAAACCTAAAAAGAGGAAGTTTCAGATGAGTTCAAGATGCTATATGTGGGAGGAACAACTTTAGACAACCAATCATCTCTTTTTGCATTGCAGATGGGCAGATCAACTTTGGAGAATTTTCAACAGCCTCAGTAAATCAATTGGCTAAAACCTAAAAATTTTGAACAATTACTCAGTTGTTGGATTAGTGTGGGAAATACTTCAACAAAGGATGAGAGATGGAAGATTATTCCAGCTTGCATATGGTGGATCATTTGGAAAGAAAGGAATCAGAGATGTTTTGAGGGCAAAAAAAGCAACATCCAGACTTTTAAAATGAATTGTTTAGCTCTTTATTACTTTTGGTGTAAACAGGAAATTTTAGAACATGCAAGAAGATCTTTTTGATGCAATTGATTATCTGTGACAAAAAGCTCAGATAGTATGATGTAATTTTTGCCAGGGGGACTACTTTTTAGTAGTATACCTGTGGATATATATAATAGAAAAGTCATTGTTATTTGTATAGAAGTGGGAAAGGAAATATATCCCACATTGATTAAAAGAAACATCATACTCTTTCTATATAAAGGGCTTCACTTGTACAATGTAAAATGCACTTAGAAATATATCTCTT
>JAABOM020000049.1:15211547-15230875 GCA_011800125.2 Solanum clarkiae | reverse complement strand
GGCGACTCCAAGTCTTTTCGAGTCTCGAGGATTGATTTTATTCAAATCAATTGAATATTGATTGATTCTCGATTCTCGAACAATTTTAAATTTTTATTTTATTTTAAAAAGAGTCGGTTATTTTTTCGGCATAACAGTCTCTAAATGAGGTTCCACGTGGATTGATTATGTGGTACTTTTTGTCCACTTAGCATACATGATATCATTTTCGTAAAAGAGAGGGGTATTTTTTTTCAGTAAAAGTTTAGGGGGGGTTATTTTTTAACCAAAATCTAACAAAGGAGTATTTTGCTCCATTTCTAACAGTTCGAGGTAATTTTTGGCCCTTTTTCGTTTTCACTAGAGAGTGGGAGGGTATTCTTTTAGCCAAAAATTTAATGGAGCGGTATTTTTGCCCCATTATAGTTTGAAGGTATTTTTGGTCCTTTTTCCTTGAATATAAGTCATCTAAACATTAATAAATGAGTACTCCTACTATTTAATGATAAAGATAAAATAGATACAAAATATTATTGTACATCTCAAAATAATAATAAATAAAGATGGAGGAGGGAGTATGTGTTGTACTATAAATAGCTACAGATTTTGAAAACGAAAGTTCTTTCTATACAATGAATGTAGTTAGATAATAGTCACCTAAATTATAGTCATGTATAATAATTAATATAATTATAGTTATTGAATAACATTAACCCTTAAATCATAGTCATTTATGTAAGTTTCTCAAAAATTTATTGACTTTGTGATGATCAAGTAATTAATCAGGGTGTTCCAAAGAAAGAAGTTGAGCAAATGCTAGAGACTTCTGGAGATTTTCTCCGGCTACTTGTAGAAAAGAAGTTAAAAATTGTATTAATTGTAAGGAATGAAAATCTAATAAAAATCTCTCCATTCAATTTTTTTCTTCTATAAGTATATATATGAAACTCATCGAAATTTTCTAAAAAATTTAGGTACTTAAAATTGAGAATTCATCGGGAAAGAATAGACTTGCTAAAAAAATTTGAGTTTTTAAAATTGAGGGCGAAATATTTAATTTTAAATTTAGCACGAATTTCTTCATTAAAATTAAGGATAAATTTGTGTCAGAATATAGTATAAGGATACATTTGAACTAAAAATATAATAGATTCGAACAAAAAATATAACTATAAATATATTTAAACTATTTCAAATAGTACAGAGATATATTTAATTCTTTTTCAATTTTTTTCCTATTATGATTTAGGAATATGCTTTTCGATTTTTCCCTAACAAATTAAGAATTTGTACTTACCATTTGAAAAAGAACATTACTGGCTAGCTAGGCTAACTAAAATACGGAAACAAAGCAAAGAATTAGGTTGGATAAGAGCTAAGTAGATTTTTTTTTTTCCATAATCGTTGTATTTTATTAGTTTTGTGCACTTTAACTAATTCTATAAAATATTTATTAAGATAAATTTTATAAACATCTAATAAAATAATTTTATTTGAATAAAATGTAGCCAAGCTTTCATTTAATTACATGAAAAAATGGACTCAAAATTAGCTAAATATATGTATATACACCAAAAATTATTTTCAATAAGATGGTTATGTGTGTGTTGATATTGTATACATAGTGTATGTGTATATATAAATGATGCATAACTATATATCAGAAAAAGTATATACAATTGATACAATAAAATATATATTTTAGATCGATTTTTTTCCAATCAACCAACTCAAATTTTCTGCTCCAAATATTGTGATTCTTTTTTTTTATATATTCTTAGCTCAAAATTATTTATGATTCTTTGGTCCTCTTAAACTTTCTAAAATAACTAATAAATGCAGCCCGGGCGTTGCCCGGACAGAATAAATATGTTTTGATTATTTTTACACTATTATTCGTTCGATCAAATTTAAATTTAAAATACGCTATTTCATTTATTTTAATTTGTTTGTATGCAGATGACAGAGGCATTTTAAGCTTAAGTGGATAGAAGCTATTTTTGTACAATTTTTAATAGTTCAAGGATATTTTAAGTCCTTTTTTATTACTTAATTAATAAAAATTATTTTATCACTAAAATTCGCCAATTTATATTGTTCTTTTTTTTTTGTTGGTCACTAATATTTCATTAACCACCAAATTAAACTTTACAAAACTATAGCAATTTTTCTCAATTGCTATCTCAACGAAAAACTCAGAGTGGCAGCTATCCTAATCTAACTTTACATAAGTAGTCGCTATAATTTCTTCCTAATCCCTGGCTTAGCCCTCACATTGCATGTATAAGCAATTTCTTTTGCTATTGTTTCCATTTGTCTTCTCCTGTTCTCAAAGATTTTGATATCTCAATTTATCTTGTTCTTTTGTAGTGCTTTACTCGTGTTTTTTATTTGTCTTTTGGTATTTTATTTTTCGTAGAAGTGAAAGAGATATTGAATTTTCCTTCTCAGTCGTTTTTTGTTGGAGTTTGGAGATCTGTTATTGCTTGCTGATGGCACCAGCTGGTTTTGCCTCCTCGAAGCTTGTGATGTGTGGAGTTTTAGTGACGTTTTTAGAGGTTTTTAGAGGGTTGTTTGGATGATATATTTTTTTTTAGAGGGGGAGGGTTTGGAGGTGAGCTTGGTGGGGTTGTTGAGGGGATTTTAGTGATGTTTTTAGAGGTTTTAGAGGGCTGTTTGGATGACGGTTTGGGGGAATTTTTGGAGGTGATTTTGGTGGGGTTGTTGAGGAGATTTTGAAATGGCGATGTCGTTTTTCAGGCGCGATTTGGGTTTTTTGGTGGCTGGTTTTGGGTTATCTTAGCTGCTTTTGGTGGCTGGTCGGAGCTGTCATGCTATGCGGAGTGTGAGGGGGAGGGGTTTGACACTAGTTTGCGGCTGTCTGGAGGGGTGTTCTCATGGAGTTTGGTGGTGGTTTTGGGGTTTCAGTGGTGAACTGAAGTTCTGAAAATGCCTAAAATTGTGGGGTCCACAAAAAACTATACGTGGAAGCATTTTGTTGGTTTAGTTATTTAATTTTATTTGTCCAGTTTTGACAGAGATTTTTTTAAGGCGATATAGCAAAATCATAGTTGAAACAGTCGAAACAGTCGAAAAAATTATCTTATTAGGAGTAATATTTTAAAATCATAGTTGAAGCACTTAAAGCAGACACGTCAATTAGCAGCTGTCAAAAAACGTTTTAATTAAAAAATTCCCTAAATATCTTTATGAGCCCTATATAATAAAGGAGTAGAAGTAGATAACTCAACTAAGCATGTTAATAAAAAATTGCCTACTTTGATGAATTTTGATTAGTTTTAATGGACGGCAAATGGGCAATCCACACTTATATATATTGAAGATTATGATATTCTTTGGCTTATCAGATAGCCTATTGGGTGTAATACCTTCTAGTGTGAGCTTGACAATTGTTTATTTTTTATTTTGTTATATAAATATATATATTGCATGTCATATTATAACATCATACAGTAATTTTGATTTGCTATAAATATCTAAAGCTGTGTCTAGATGTTTTCTTCTATTTATAAGTCTTTTGGGTTTAGCAAATCCAAATCCAAACTTTATACTTAGTTGACTTTTAATAAGTATTTAATTTTTCAATTTGTATGGTCCATAGGCGTGATTAAGAAAAAAAAAAAAAACTTTCGTTTTAGTTGGTTAACCAACAAGTCCAATTTCATCGAGGCATATTCATGCACTTTCAAAAAAGAATTTTGAATAATCCTTCACTGTAACAATCATGATAAAGTTTTATAAATCCAACTTGACTTTTAAAAATCAACACGCCTTTGACAAAATTGTTAGAAAAAAAAAAGTCTACAACGTATAATTTACATTAGGAATATTGACATAATGATTTTGATCGGACATTGTTTGATTTTACTATATAAGAAAAAGACAATAAGAGTTTGTTTTGAAAGCGATTTGATAATCAGAAATTGGTGTAATATTAGGGTAGTAATTATTAAATTCATTTATTTACTAAAATATAATTATAAGTGTGTTGTTTGGTTGTGCAAATGTAATTACAAGGTTATATTGAATATTGAAAATAAAAATTCATCATCTAAAATTAAAATTTTATGTTAGAAAAATAAGGATATTTATAAATAATATTACATTAAAAAGTTAAGATATATATTGTCTTTTGAAAATATATTAATTAATACACATATGCTTTTAACTGATACTATAGAAAAAAAATAATTTAATACAAATTAGTATATTTTAATTAAATTAATCATAAAAACTAAAAATATAATATTTCTACGAACATCATGAAATGCATGTTCAATAAAACTATTAAATATTATAAATATAATGTCATAGTAAAATTATTGACGTATTTGATAAAAAATAATCTATCCAATTTAACTAACATAGAAATGACTTATAATGTGAGATATCAAGTCAATACTATTAAATTAGATGAAACTAAAAATATAATATAAGTTATAAATCAAAATTAAAAAAATTTAACATAATACTCTTGTGTCAAATTTCAACATAACGTAAATTAAAAAAATCAAAATTTTATACCTTTATTCAACAATGCAACTTTAATTTAAAAATTAAAATATTGAGAAAATCATGCTAATGAAAAAAATAAACATAAAATAAATATATAAAAAAGATAATATGAAAAATTACATGTAATCACATGCAGTAAAGGTTGAGACGAGAAGGAAATGAAAAATAAATATTATCAAATAAAATATATTTTTTATTAAAATAATAAAAATAAAAAGAATTTAAAAATAAAATTTTCAGACTTTAATAATGTCGTTGAGGAGAGACGGGGTTCGAGAAGATAGGGTAATAAAAATAGAAAAGCAAATAAAAAAGAAAAAAATGAAATAAAAAAAAGAAAATAAAAAGTAATCAACTTATATTTACATCATGCAATTATTTGCAACTGACCAACTAATTACCTATCCAGTAAAAAATGTCAGTATAATTGCCAAATTCAATTATTAGGTGACTTTTTAAATGGGCTCAAAATTCTTCACCTACTCAAATGCAATAATTGCTCATGAATTTTTATGAGTATTGCTTTGGTTCATTTTAGTTATCAAATTTTGATCTGACATACTTATTAAGAAAAATAATTATTGGTATAATAAATTTATCATTTTATTTCTATTAATTGATAGAGTCCACTAACTATATTTTTTAAAGTCATAAAGTCAAATAACAATAAATTGAAGGTATAATAGAAAAAAATTTATTCTTTCTTAATTTATCAAAAATAAAAAATAAAAATAAAAATCAAATTAGTATAAGCATACACATCAATCCATAACCTTCTATCTTTTTTACTTTCTTACCATCTTAACAACTCTAGATTCATTTGATCATTTCTTTCTTTCTTATGTTTTGAGCTATTTTTACAAAGTTAAAAAGTAAATTTGATTAATTATAAAATTGGTGTGACTTTAAAAAAGTTCAACATAGTATTTGATTTTGATTTACTTTGACTCTTAATTAAGAGGGAGGTGTGGTTCATCTTCTGGGTCAAAATCGAACTATGCTATGCATTAATTTATTTGCAACATTTTTTAGTTTGTTTAAAAGAATATATTTTTGTAGCAATTTCTTAATTTCAATCTTTTTTTTGTAATATGTTTAAGATTATAAATATAAATGACATTTAATATATTTGATACTACAACAACAACATACTCAGTGCAATCCCACAAGCGGGGTCTGGGAAGGGTAGATTGTACGCAGACCTTTTCACTACCTCACAGAGGTAGAGAGACTGTTTCCTTAAACATTTAATATATTTGATATATCTTTAATTTAAGATTATCATATTAATATTTTGATATATAATTTATAATTATAAAATTAGAAGTGTTATATATATATATTTGAACTGAATATCAAGTACGGAGGGAATAGAAAAGTAATTTTCCCTTTTTTGACTTGTAAAAGAAAAGAAAAGAGGGGGACACTTCCTTTAGATTGAAAGGAACAATTTGAAAAAACAGAATATTTATCCTTCTTTTTCACGTCCAAAAAAGAAGTCAATGGTTTTATTTCTCTCATAATAAAATAAAGTGGTAAAACAAAAGATAAAGCAACATTTTCCCCTTATTTTATTATCATAAAGAAAACAAAAAGGTTGAAGAAAGAAAATGGTAGACTAACCAACATGAATTAGATGGAATATTAGGATGATTAGATTTGTTTTTTTTAATTAAAGATCTCAATTCATATTTGATGATGGAAAACAAAATTCATTGAACAAGTTATTTCTAAATAATCTCTTTATCTTAAATTAATTAAATTTTTGAGGTATTTTTTAATATTCAAACTGTTTGAATTGTTCAAAAAATTCAAAGGTGAATGTTTAAAACTTTTTTCATATTTGCTCTTCAAGAACAATAGTAAAAAATATAATATAAATTTAATTTTTAATTTTTTTCTTAATATAACTCACAAATTTAATTAAATTATGATAGGAAAAATATAAATTTAACTAAGGAAAAAATGAAAAAGAAAATAGAAGACTGGTCAACTGGGGAATCTTGAAGCAACACAAACCGACGCGTTTTCTTTGCCATTATTGCATTCAAATGAACAAACACCAACTAATTCACAAAGTCCAAAGTCCAACCTCTGACTCACCAAACAACAACATTCAAACACTGCCAAAAATAAGAAAAAAACAATTTCAGCAATAACACCAAAGAAAAATACAAATTGCTTTCCATTGAGAGCAAAATAAGGAATAAAGTTTCAATCTTTATTACTACTTGTTGATAATATTTGGAATTGGAATGAAGAACAAGTCACCCTCAGTACTCTGCTGTGTTTCTTGCCAATAAGCAATCTTTGTATGGAGGATTCAAACCCCAAGAAGAGTTTAGCCTCAGATGCTTTGATTACTACTCTCAGCAACTCAATCCAAGCTCTGGGTAGGGGATTTGATGTCACTTCTGATATTAGGCTTCTGTACTGTAAAGGGGCTCCAGGGTCTCGTTTAGTTCATCTTGATGAGGAAAATCGTGTGGATCTTTTGCATCCAGATGGGGGTGTTTTGCTTCCAGATGTTACTGTGGACATTGAATGTTCACAAGATATGAGAAGCATTGAGGCCACACCTGTTTGTACCTTCCATGAGGTTAGGTTTCAGTTTCCCTAGAGTTTCTTTTGATTGATCAATTTGGGAGTATTAGGTTAAGTGTGTGGTCCTCATCTTTTAAGTTAATTAAATGATGTGCTAAATTGGCTGTGTTTGGTGTTCCAGTTTCTTAATTTTGTTTAGTAGGTTATTGTTTCTGCATTTGTTAAATAAATTGCTGTACTGATAAGGTTGGTATTAATTTCTTGTTTTTGTCTGATATGGTAATGATGGTCAAGACAAGATAGGCACGTCTAGTTTAGGCTTAATGGAGCGTAGGGTTACTAGATTATAGTGATTGCACACTGCTGTGTTTGGTGTGTACATTAAATTACTTGAGAGCCTTTTTATGGTTCCTCTAATCTATATTCCATTGGATCGTTCGTCTGTTATTTGAATAGTGGAACTTTACCCAGTAACACATGCAGATAATGTAGCAGGATCTATTGAATTTGGTTCAAATCTTGAACTCATAAGAGAATCACCGAACCGAATGTCCTAAACGTTTTAGAGATTTAATTGGTAACAGCAAGAACTATTGATGAGAGGTGAATAAGGGTTGTCACCAACTTAAGATGCGTTTGTGTAGATAGAATGTTATGGTGTATCAAGTTAGGAGGCATGATGGTTGACAATAATTATTCTACTTATTGCTTGTTTAGAATTGGCTATAACAACTAATCAGAAACTTGGTTAAAACTTATAGGAACAGATACTTGTTGGGGAGGTTTGATGTAATATGGGAAAGCAGTCAGACGGGCGGACCACTTGCTAGCATATTTTAGTGAAACTGTGAAAGGAAAAGATCGGATCTACGTAGAAAATCTTTGTTCTCACAATGGAAAGTTTTCCTGTGTGAAAACAATGAACAGTCTTGTGATGTGTTGACAAATCAAATACTGGTCACAAGCTGGCTTATAGGATTATGAGGTGCCAAATGTTTGGTGACAACTGTGGCAGACAACAAGTGTCCTAATAGTGTCACCAGCCTAACAGAACCAAGATCAACTAATTAAATCTTTTGAGAAAAGTACTAACATAAAATGAGGCGGGAGCATTGTCTAATAAAATACACCAGTCGAATAGACAGTCTATTCCTAAGCATATGAGAGTGAAACGAAAACAGTGTACACACCTAGAAACTTTTGCATCCTGTCTTAAGGTGTGTGGTTCTGTAAATGTAAGCTAAGTTGCTGCAGGAATATAAGTTCCAAAAAGTGAGATATAAAAAAGTTCACCAACCCTTATGGCCGAGTTATTCACAGGGATGGAGAAACGACAGCCAAATTCCTACTAGAGTAGCTATTCCAGAAAGCCAACTGTAAATTTTTTAAAATGGTGGTTCTGGTAGTCTGCCACTTAGTTACGACCCTTTTCTGGTGTCTATTTTCCTGGCTTGGTTAAGTGAGATTGTCTGTATTACTCAAGATGCTGGGTTTTTCGGGTTGTTCTCAAGCTCGACTTGGAGGGGTCTCTACTTGTTTATATTGACTAGTTTCTGGGCACGTGCATTCCGCCGTGTGTCCCATGTAATTTTTCATCAATAAAATGATTAAAGTTCTATGAAAACATGCGTGTAATGAGTAATAAATGTATAATTACAAATAAATCTTTAAAGTGTGACAAGAAACACAAAAAAATCATAAAAATACTCGATGCAAAAAACGTACATGCACAAATATCAGTAAATGTCTGCATTATATTAAAGAGAACATAATCCAAAGATTATAGAACAATTAAAACTGAAACAGAAAGGTGAATAGATTTCATCTAAGCAACCACACAAAAAAAACTTGGATGGGAACAAATTCATGCAACAGACTGAGCAAGATAGCAGCAAAATTTCACTTACTGCAAATATAAGTACGTGGAGTCTTCATGAACTTTACGAATCAAAGCAGACCATTCATCACTCTTTAAAGACTTTTTTGAATTCCAAAGAGCACAGCGTTCCAAAATTTCAATTACTATCACATGCATTATGCATTAAATTCCAATAATAAACACAAGTTTGGAAAGGAACCAAAGACATAGTACAACATTGCCGTTTCATTTTGAAGAAGCGGATGAAACTCAACTGTTACACCATAACTATGAATAAGTTTAATGTTTCAGTAATGTCCTTGTACGACATTATTGTGGCTGATTCAACATTCGTTGTGCAATATTAATAGTCTATGCAGAAACAATATCTATTAAATGAGTATTTACATTTATATACAAAAAAGATTATAAGGTATTAATAGGTTGAAGGGTAAAAAGATCAAATTTTTAATGGGCATTTTGGTAATCGGATTTAGCGTAGGGGTCAAAATGGTAATCCAACTTTGAGACTAAGATCCTCCCACTTTTTAGTAATATATGATATGATGATGATGTGATGAATATTGATAATAAAACGGTTTCTACAGTAATCTTCAATGGGCATTCAAGGAGCTGTGCATGAAACTTTAATGAACTTGAAAGAATTTGAGAATTTACCTATATGGCCGTTTATTGTGTCAAGGCCAAGAGTCATCGATATGTAACTGCGCAAGGTATCATCTTGCCACCTTATATAGAAACGAGAAATTGTTGAAAATGTACGAGATATAGCCAAGCGAATAATTTTTGGTTTCCCAGTGGCTATCTTTTGCTACTTCAGTATGGAAACATGTTATGTCTGGATCAATATGTATTCTTTCTAAACCATAGAAACTATCTTTCGTCAAAGATTCTCTCTTGGTTCTTCTTCCATGATCATTTTCTCGAGGTTATTTTCCGGTTGCCAAATTTATATAATAATAGAAGGGGAGGTGTATCAAAGTGCACGCAGGAAGTGACTCACCAACTATGAAAATTGAAATAGTTTAAAAACACAATATTGATGACCCTCCCATCCAAAAATAGACTGGCCTTTTGCTTTCTTTCCAGGATACCAACCTAGCTCCTTCTCCATCGAGTACTTTCAGGAGATGTTTACAGTTTATTCCTCTCTCTCTAATTATGTATTTAAATTGCCTCGTGCTTGAATTTTCAGATGGCAAAATACTTCAATGCAATCTCCAATATATCTGGAGATGTCCCACTTGGAAGCTTTAACTCCATGTTTAACTTCACTGGTTCATGGCAACATGATGCGGCAGCTACTAAATCCCTTGCCATGATTGGACATGTTATTCCACTCTTCACAGTGAGATTAGTGAAGTTAGATTTACTTCTACGGGATGAAATCAAGCGTGCTGTTCCATACTCTTGGGATCCTGCATCACTGGCAAGGTATCTAACATCAGCCTACACTTCACATTTTGATTTTTAATGGTACTGTATTATTTCTTCAGCAACGTGTTGTCGCATTCAGATTTGTTTCTCATAGTCAATAAAGAAGATAAGCAGTTTCCACTCTATAACAATTTATAGGTTCTCATGCTCCAGTACCATCTATATTCTTGTGCTTCAAATTGTAATCCCTTTATGTTCTTACTGTTATTAACCTTAATAGTTATGAGCAACTAGATTTTATTTTATTTTATTTTTTGAATTCAAGCTTCTTATGCCCTGAACCTAATTACACTTGTGGATGTATAATATTCTCAAAATGTGCTGAACTCTGATTTTTCTGCTTTTTGAAGTAGGCCTGCTTATTGATATCTGTATGAGAAACCCCACTGATTCATGAATATATTAAGGCATCAATTCAATTTGGATTCTTTGTTGTTTCTGATATGGATATTCTTCTTTCAGCTTTATTGAAAACTACGGCACCCATATTGTCACCTCCGCTACGATCGGTGGTAGGGATGTAGTTTATATTAAACAACACCAGTCATCTCCTTTGTTAGTTTCAGACATTGAAAATTATGTGAAAGACATTGGAGATCAGAGATTCTCCGATTCGAAGAATCTCTCAAGTGCCGGACCTTTAAGATATAAGGACAAGGTTAGCACATCTTATATCTCAAATAATAGGCTTTTGGATACAATAGTGTTTAACTGGCTTACTGAAATATGTTTCTTCAACATACTCACATATTCTGTAAATTGAACATTCAAAATATTGGAATTATCCTACTGCAGGATGTTACAGTTATTTTTCGCAGAAGAGGAGGTGATGACCTGGAGCAGAGTCATGACAAGTGGGCAAGCACTGTAGAAACATCCCCAGATGTGATCAACATGACGTTTACTCCCATTGTCTCATTTCTTGAAGGGGTTCCTGGAATTAAGTACCTAAGTCGTGCGATTGAGTTATACTTAGAATGTGAGTATTGTATCCTATTACTATTCATTCCTCTTTGTGCGCATGCAGATTTTCATTCATTCTCTATTGGTTTGATTTTCTAAATGAAATGAACAACAACTCCAAGAAAATAGCTAATAGTGGTAATCCAGAATGATTATACTGTAGCTCTTGAGGGTTGCTCTTTCATCTTCAGATGCACCTCAAATAGTCCTCCCACCAACTCAGAGAACACGATGGGTCTGAAACACTTGGGTCAAAACATCTAGTCCCTCCGTTTTAAAAAGAATGGTCTAGTTTAACTTGATACGGGGTTTAAGAAAATAAAAAGACATTTCAATCTTGTGGTCCTAAATTAAAGTTATGGTTAAAATTAAAGTGTTGCCAAAAAAGGAAATGCGTTGTTCTTTTTAAAACGGACTAAAAAATAAAGCAGGTCATTCTTTTCAAAACGGAGGGAGTATTTATTTTTTGTGAAATAGATGTTACGTATGTAGAAACTACACATATAGTGCCCACGGTTTCTATAGTTACAAGTACTTGAATGTTTGAAAAGAACTGTTTGAATCCCAAAAACTAATACTTTTCTATAAAATGGGAAAAGGGAGTAGCCAGAAAGCCACATTGCAAGTTTTTTAATGTTTTTTATAACAAAAGATTTCACAGCTCTCTGAGTTGATACTTCTGGGTCCATCATCCTTAGGAAAAACTGTATTTGGAGACTGAATAATATACATGGCGAATCATTTCCATGCATGTACGCGATCAGAGAATTTCCAGTTTGTGTTCTAAATATGAGTCAAACTTATCAAAACATGTTTTTCATGTCTGATGTATGTCATTATAATTTTTCCAGACAAGCCACCAATAGAAGATTTACAGTATTTCTTAGATTTCCAAATAGCTCGAGTGTGGGCTCCAGAGCAAAATAACCTTCAAAGAAAGGAGCCTGTATGTTCATCCCTACAGTTCAGTTTGATGGGTCCAAAGCTGTATATTAGCCCAGATCAGGTATTGTTCATACTTTTGTCCAGATTTCTGTAAATGTTACTAGCTACAGCTGAAATTTTTGACATTTGTAATCTAATGGAATAAGTTGTTCTTCTGTTCGTGAATATACAAGTTATTTATACAATTACAAGGAATCCTATAAAAGGAATTAATTAAAACAAATAAAAGAAAATATTCTACAATTACCCTTATTATTCTGTAATATTTTGAAATCTCTCAGTGATTTGTTACCATATCCTTCAAGCTGAAGCATTGATATTGATCACGCCAGCTTGTCACAAAGATAATTTACTCGTGTTCTGTTTAATCCCATGGTGAACAAATCAGCTAATTGTCCTCCCATTTTCACGTAGCTAGTGGAAATCGAATTTTCCTGAATCTTCTCACGAATAAAATGACAATCTACCTCAATGTGTTTAGTTCTTTCATGATACACCAGATTTGACGCTATATGAAGAGCAACCTGATTACCTTACCAGAGTTTTGTTGGTGCATAATGCTTAGCTCAATTTCAAATAACAGATGATGTCTCCACATAATCTCACACATAGATTGTGACAGCTCTATATTTAGATTCTGCGCTAGATCGAGATACAACACTTTGTTTCTTGCTTCTCCACGATGCTAGGTTCCCTCTAACAAAAACACAGTAGCATGTTGTTGATCTTCTATCAATTTTGGATCATGCCCAATCAGCATTAACAAAACACTCAACACAAGTGACAGTGATTGCTATGCAAGACGCCACACCCAGGAGCTCCTTTCAAGTAACGAAGAATATATTCTAAAGCTTTTCAGTACGACTGTAGGCATTGGCATAAATTGGCCAACAATACTTATTGCAATGGCAATATCTAGATGAGTCATAGTGAGGTAGTTTAACTTCCCAACTAACTTCCCCCGTTTCTCTGGATCATCATAAGTTCACCCTCATCTTTCATAAGGTGCACATTGGGGACCATTGGAGTACTGCAAGGTCTGGCGGCCAACTTTCCAGTGTTTGCAAGCAGATCAAGAACATACTTTCTTTGAGAGAAAAATTTCCTTCTTGCTTCTATTTACTTCTATTCCTAAGAAGTGCTTCAGCTGATCGAAGTCCCTGTTGGAAATCTAGTATGTAGGAAAGACTTGAGAGAAGAGATTTCTACATATCGCTTCTTGTGATGAATGTCATCAACATATACAACAAGTAGGATAGTTCCAACTATGAATTGCCGGTGGAATGCATAATGATCACTTTTGCTCATTTTTAGTCCAAACTCTTGAACGACCTCATTAAACTTGTCAAACCAAGCTCATGGACTCTGCTTCAAGCGATAAAAGGACTTTTTCAAGTGACAGACTTTTCTATACCCCCTGAGCGACAAAATCAGGTGGTTGCTCCATATACACTTCCTCGTGAAGATCACCATGAAAAAATGCATTGTTGATATCTAGCTAATGTAAAGGCCAATTCTTAGAAGCAACTAGTGAAATGAAAAGCCGAGTAGAAATGAGTTTGGCAACTGGAGAGAAATGTATAAATAATCTACCCCATAAGCTTGGGCATATCCTTTAGCCACAAGTCTGGCCTTAAGTTTGGCCACTGAACCATCTGGATTGACTTTAATAGTGAAGACTCACCTACATCCCACTAATTTCTTTCCTGTAGGTAAATCCATCAAATCCTACGTGTGATTTTCCTCTAAGGCATGTATTTCCTCAAGCATTGCCTCAGACCATCTAGGATGATCTAAAGCCTCCTTAACTGTTTTGGGTACGGAGATAGAGTCTAGAGAGACAATCAAGTATCTATACCAGAGGATAAGTGGTAACAGGAAATAAAATTAGCAATAAAATATATGGATTTGCAAGTACGAGTACCTTTGCGAAGAGCAATAGGGAGGTCAGAAATTTTTTGTGGGATACAGGTGGTAGAAGAGATGAAGGCGAAGGAACTGGAGCAAGACATGTTTCGTTGGTCTCTCTCCTCCTCGAGTAAACTTGAACAATTGGCGGTCTTGCTAGTACAGACGAAGCGGGTTCTGAAGGGGCACAATAGTCGATTGGTGCTCAATAGAAAAACTGGGAGATGGAGGAACATCATTTAATTGTTCTTTCAAAGGGTGGATACCTTGATAAACTAACCACTTCTCTTCCTCCTTTCTAAAAACACCACATCGTTTGACACCAAACATTTGTCAAGATCACTAGAATAACATTGATAACCTTTATGAAGTCGAGAATAGCCAAGGAAACACATTTCAATGCCTTAGGAGCCAACTTGGTAACAAATGGTCGAACATCTCGAATATAGCATGTACTTCCAAGTACTTTAGATTCCACAGAAAATAGGGACTTGTTCGGGAAAAGGACACTAGAAGGCATGTTACCAACAAGCACATTAGATGTCATTCGGTTAACCAAAAATAAGTTGTAGAGACCATATCTACCCAAAACTGTTTAAGAACTTTCATTTGGAATAAAAGTGCCTAAGTTATCTCAAATAAATGCTTATTCTTCCTCTTAGAAACTCCATTTTGAGATGGTATATTAACAAATGAAAACTGATGGAGAATATTGTGTTGTGTCATGAATGATTGAAACAATTCTGACATATATTCTTTGACATTATCACTCCTTAGAATACCTATCGAAGCACTGAATTGAGTTTTAACTTCATGGAATAAACAAAAGTGAGCAAACACTTCGGAATGACTCTTCGTAAGTAAATCCAAGTCATTCGAGAGAAATCATCCACAATAATAACAAAATACTTATGCTCATTTTTGGAAACAACAGGACATGGTCCGCAAACATCAGAATGAACTAACTCAAAAGCTGACTCAATCCTCTTATTAACCCTTGGACCTACCGAGATGCGGTTGTGTTTTGCAAACTAACATGCTCACAATCTAAGGAAGAAATCTTTTGAAATTGGAGATAGAGTTCTCAGCCGACAATGTGCTTTGAATGGAGACACAACAGAGGAGTAGGCACTAAAATCGAGGCTCCCATTAAGCAAGAATATAGAGATCATTGGATATATGTCCCCTTACCAATTACCTTATTTGTTGTAAGATTACGAAACAAACAATGATAGGGAAAGAATGCAATATAACAATTAAGGTATCTGGTAATTTTACTGACAAAGATCAAATTAAAGGCCAACTTTGGTAGACTTACTACTACAGATGAGAAGGTAATGGTTCACGTTGGTTTAACGGTCCTTGATCCCACAATGTTACAAGTTGAACCATTAGTTACCGTCACAGGAGAAGGTGCTTTATGTGGTTGAAAGCTAGAAAACATATTAGAATTACCTGTCATGTGATTTATGACACCTGAATCAATCACCCATTTGTTCACTGAGGAGAAAAGACATGTTTTTCTTGACTCCACAAATGTAGTAACTATAATGGGTTCCTCAATTGATTTTTGAAGTTGAGAGAATTTTGCATACTCGTGCGCCGAAACAAAAATTGTCTACTTAGTCATTTTCTCACCAATATATCTAGTGTAATTCTTGACAGAGAACAAAAGGTGTTCAACAAGTCGGACCCAACAGTTCCTCTCAAATAAATCTATCAAATTGAAGAAATGCACGATATTTTGTAGAATCAGAGTGATCTACAAAAGCAACAAGTGATCTATAACCAGAATGTCTAAATTTAACTGTACAACAGTTCTTTTAAACCCGTTCTTGAATCCAAATTTATGAGTCTCAGCAACAACAAAAGACGAACACTAGAAGAAAAAAAATGAAGTACAAACCTTCAAATAGAGATTCAACCCCAGAAGGATACTAGAATGTGTTGTGATTGATAAGAAGATGTCGGAGCAGTAAGCCCAAGAAAACCCCAGATATGCTAGACCACACGTCGGTGGGTGGAAGAACGAAACAAGGTGCAGGTGGCACGTGAGGTTCACTCGTTCCCACCCAGACAGGAGATGTTCTTAACTCTGGCCAAAAATCTCGTTCTATCTCTTCTTATGATGTTGGTAAGATAAATTTGTTGCCACCTAGACAGGAGATGTCCTATCCGGCCAGAAATTTTCTTCTATCTTTTCTTATAATGCTAGTGAGATAAATTTGCCACTCCTAATGAGTGACCCAAACTTTTCTTATGCTGCCAGGAAAAGACGAAATTCTAAACAAGAAGTTTGTGCCCTAGGCTCTGATACCATGTAATCTAATGGAAGAAATTGTTCTTCTATTCATGAATATACAAGTTATTTATAAACCCTGAGGGGTCGGCTCTGGTGGTAATAGACTTGAGCCTTGAGGTTTGCTCCTTTTCAAGGTCTCAAGTTCGAAACTCACTGGGTGCAAACAATTTTTGAGGGCCATCGGACTGGGTAAAACCTGAATTAACCGTGGTGCACTTGCAGGAAACTCCTTGCCGAGGGCCTGTGCATCCCCGGGATTAGTCGGGGCTCTAAGAGACTCGGGCACCCTGTGCAAATATATATATATATATATATATATACAAGTTATTTATACAATTACAAGGATTCCTATAAAAAAAAATCAATAAAAGAAAATATTCTACAATCACTCTTATTATTCTAAAATCTCTCTGTGATTTGTTACCATATTATGTAACAACATTGAATTGCCGAAGAATCTTGTTTTTCAAAGATTGCATGCACATACAGTCGTACCTTGTGTTTGTAATTTTTTTTTTCTTTCATATGGAGGACCAATATGAGAAAGTACAAACTGGACTAGTTCTAGAAAACTTAATTTTTTGAAACTGGTAACATTACTTGTTCTAGAAAACCTATGGGATTACGTGGGTTTTGATTTATTTTACATTCTTAAATATTAAGAAGAGTGAAACCAAAAAGATGTGCAATGTTAACTTTATGATGAATTCATATGAAGTAAGCTTGTAGGATACTGACAGAGTACAGTATCCTAAGGGTTTAATAGCGGAACCTGCTCAGAATATGTTGATTTCCCTTGTTTGATGGTAAATCAACTATAAGTCTAATGTGCTATATGGTGAAGGATTAAAATTGTCCCTACTATCTAACTGCTGAGGTGTCTCTCCATATATGGTCACAACGGAATGTGGATGAATAACTGTCTGGTAGCGGTCCTTCACATGCATTTGGTACTACTATATTAATGTATTTAGGACTCGACTGACACATTTATTTGTAATCACAACCTCAATTTTCTCGTGAACATTCCTCTGTTAAAAAAAGGTTAATAATCCTTTAACGTTGGGTCTTATCCCTACCTCGTGGAGGTGGAGAGCTTCTCTGAAAACAAAAGTTACTTCAATGGAAACGAATCTTGAATATACTCATGCACGTACGTGCATGAGCTGGGTTGAAGGGGAGCCTTGGCGTAATTGGTGAAGTTGCTGCCATGTGACTAGGAGGTCACGGGTTCAAGCCTTGAAAATAGCCTAGGGTAGAAATGTAAGATAAGGCTGTGTACAATAGACCCTTGTGTCGGGCTCTTTCTTGGACCCTATGCATAGCGGGAGCTTTAGTGAGCCGGGTTTGCCCTTTTACATATATGCAGGTTTTGTAACTTCCCCTGTTTATTCATGGGCAATATTTAAAGCATTTTGAGCAAAATGAAACCCTCTGACATGGTCAAAGCAACTCGTGCTCAAGCTTAACATAAAAGATACCTTGCCTGGAATAGCTCCCACACTTCATTTATCTTGTAATAATGTTGAAATGTTTTCTTACCAATTCATAAATAATGGATTACTCGGAGGAGTACTATTCTGATGGTCTCAAACATTGTCTTTATGTCACAATATGAGCTGGATCTAAACATAACATGAAGGAGCTTATGAGTTAATCAAACAAGAAACTACAAAACATTGCCCTTCCAAGTTCCAACCTCTGGAAGGACTTGGAAATATAAACGCATTATAATAGCTAGCTGATCTTCTATTTCTGGATGGTTATCAGTGTGGAAATCTTGTCTAGTTAAATGTTGATTGATATCAACTCGTTGTATGTTCAAATATCATCCTTTCGCTAAATCACAACACCGCTTTTTCCAGGTGACAGTGGGTCGTAAGCCAGTGACAGGGCTCAGGCTCAGCCTAGAAGGTAACAAGCAGAACCGTCTTTCAGTCAATTTGCAGCACCTGGTTTCCCTTCCCAAGATCCTTCAACCCCACTGGGATGCACACATGGCCATAGGTGCCCCAAAATGGAAAGGCCCCGAGGAGCAGGATAGCAGATGGTTCGAACCAATCAAGTGGAAAAATTTCTCCCATGTAAGCACAGCACCAATTGAACATACTGAGACTTCCATTGGAGATCTCTCTGGCGTTCACATTGTGACGGGGGCTCAGCTTGGTGTTTGGGATTTTGGTGCCAAGAGTGTCTTGCATCTTAAACTCCTCTTTTCTAAGGTACCTGGCTGTACAATAAGAAGATCAGTATGGGATCACAGTCCATCAAACCTATCCGCAGTACAAAGGATCGATGGTTCTTCAACGTCACTTCAGAATGAAAACAAGAAAGGCGATACTTCCAGCCAAATGGGGAAATTGGCAAAAATTGTAGACATGACAGAAATGTCAAAGGGGCCACAGGATGCACCAGGGCACTGGTTAGTAACCGGAGCTAAACTTGGGGTTGATAAAGGAAAAATTGTGCTAAGAGTGAAGTACTCCCTGTTAAATTATTGATGAGTTCTGCTGTATGTGAGATGAGAGCATTCTTTGGATAGTCTAGATATCATGTTTATTCTTCTGTAAATTATATAAGCATTGATCATTCATTTTTGTTAGGCTATCTTCTAGCCACCAGATCAGTGTACTTCTTTTGGGTGTATACAATGTAAAATTTCCAGGATCTCACAAATTTCTTTCCTTCTGAAATTCAACTGAAGTCACGTTTTGCTGGACTGAAGTTGAAGAGCACACTAATGATCATATATATATATACAACAACAACATACCCCAGTGCCTCAAAAGGCTCCCGCTCATTGCGGGGTGGGGGGGGTCGGATGTACGCAGCCTA
>JAABOM020000049.1:15194856-15209269 GCA_011800125.2 Solanum clarkiae | reverse complement strand
CTTCTAGAAACTCCACACTTTTCTTACAAAATATCTCCTAACTTTTATCTATAATATTCTACACTATTCTATAATTTCCAAAAGTTACACTTTATAATTTTAACATTTATGTGTTTAATAATGTATCTTGAACTTCTTTGAATAGTAGTAGCATAAATCTATTTTCTCAGTATTTTGTGTAAATAATGCTTCAAAGATTTATGATCCAGAAGTATATGACACTATGTACAAATTAAAGTAAATTAATTGTTCATTTGTTTGAATAGAAGCGCCTTCTATGATGAATTTGGCTAGATTAATTTAGGGCATTTTACACCAAATTCATACTTTTTATAGTTAATTTTAATTAATATTAAATTTTTTTAAAATTATTAAAAATTTCTTCTTTTTTATACAAAAAACAAAACTAGTGATACATATTGATATTGAAAAGCTAGGAGTATTAAGGGAGTTTACTTATGATAGGAAAAGTGGGGATTGTAATTTGTATGAATAAGTGTTATAATTTTGTATTATTTAAGAGATTTTTGTAATTTTTTAAAAGAGTAGGAATTTTTAGTAATTATGTAAATATATGTTGTGTATTTCTGTAATATGTAAATATATGTTGTGTATTTCTGTAATTTTTAGATTCACTGCAATAATTACTCCCTTCGTCTTATATTACTTAAATTTTTGAGATTTTTTTGAAGGTTCAAAATATTTGAATTGTTCAAAGTTGAAAGTAAATATTTTAAACTTTTTTCATATTTGTCCTTTCATTTCTTGAATTTTTATATTGTTTAGGATATAAATTATACTAGGTATTTATGATTTTACAAAGAACAATAGTGAAAAATATGATATAAATTTTATCTTTTAAATATTTTTCTTAATATATGTATATTATTTCATAAATTTAACTATTTAAGATGGAGAGAGTAACACACGTTTAGCGTGACGATTTGAAAATGACAAGATTATGAAATGTCTCAATGTATACAAATTGTGAAATTAAAGTATTTTGCGTAATAAATGAGTAATTTTAGATGTCTCCCCTTTTACACTGCAATAATCATGATGACCAATTAATGGAACGTTCATGTGTAATGTCAAGATTGAATATTGTATAGTACTTTGTTCGTTGCAATATTATTGAAGTTCTGCGATATTGCTTAGTTATGTATGAAATTTATTTTGGGGAAAGTGAAACTTGTACTTCAAAACATGAGTTTTTGATATAAAAATAATTCAAAAAAATGTCAGGATAATAAGGTATATAGTTAAAGAAGTTTGAAGGAGGGGTGTTTTATTGCTATTCAAATTGACGTATATATCAAATGGAGGTTTTTTATTTATAAAAAAGATAAAAAGTGTTTATAAAAATTTTGCTTCCAACACGTAGAAATTTGATTATAAACATTTTATATACTGTGTATTCACTACCGCTGCTTGCTATTGTGTCCAAATTTATATTACGTTGTGAGTGATAAGCTAATAAAAATTAATATTAATAATTTAAAATATATTATATTATTTTTATTTTTATATATTTGATTATGAAAGATTGAGGGTGGAGCAAATGACGAAGGAATAAAGGGTAGGAAGAAATGAGATATATATTAATAATATAATAATTAAGTATTTTAAAATGTAAAATATATAATTTTGATATTACTCGCGCATATATATATATTTGTTTAAAAGAAGAGCATATTTTGTCATCTTTATCTGCTCATTAGATTTCTTGAAACGTGTCACGAAATTCTTAACAACACGTTGACCATCCAATTGCCACGTGTTGCATGGTTCTCTTCAAAATCCCCTGAAAACAGAAGGTGTTTTGAGATACTTCATTTTGGCACCGTTAGCGTTTGATGGCTGCAACTAGGGAAGGGAGCCATGGGGAGCAGATACCCCCGGGAAAACCTATGTCGACGGAGCAACACATACTGGACAAAGGTGCTCAGATGCTGCAGTCTTTGACACCAATCAAGCAGATGAACCAACATGTTTGCACTTTTGCACTTTACAACCATGACATGAATCGTCAAATTGAAACTCATCATTATGTCACACGTGTCAATCAAGATTTTCTACAATGTGCTGTTTATGACTCTGATTACTCCACTGCTCGACTTATCGGTACTTATCCTTTGATTAATTCCCACTACCTTTTTCATTTTCCTAATGATTAGTGGTGAATTTGTTGTGTGTGAAGGAGTGGAGTATATACTATCTGATCGTATCTTTGAAACCTTGCCTAAAGAAGAGCAGAAACTTTGGCACTCTCATGCTTACGAGGTATTTTTTCCTTTTTCTTTTCAAATTAATACTTCCGTCTTTTCCTTTGTAGGTATAGATAGTCTTTAATATATTAATGAAAAGATATATTTGACCAACTAGAAAAAGTAGACAGTTGAAGTATCTCTTGGTTTTACCTTATTATATTTATATATACGAGTATATATATTTTGCTATATATTCATGGTCAACATTTGAATGGGCCAGGTAAAATCAGGGCTGTGGGTGAATCCTAGAGTTCCAGAAATGGTGGTGAAAAAAGATCTTGAGAATTTTGCAAAAACCTATGGTAAATTCTGGTGTACATGGCAAACAGATAGAGGTAATTATAAATACCAATGGCATAGATCATCAAAAGCATATATATTACTGATTTTATTTATGATTTTTATTAATCAAAAGGTGATAAGCTACCGGTTGGGCCGCCGTCACTGATGATGTCCCCACAGGCTGTGAATTTGGGGATGGTGAAACCAGAGCTCATCCAGAAGAGAGATGACAGGTACAATATGTCGACGGATGCCATAAAGAGGACGAGGCTGGAGATAGCAGAGCCGGAGTGGATTAATCCGGAGGCGGATTACTGGAAACAGCATGGAAAGTGCTTTAAGATCCACATTGAAGATGTCGACATGAAGAAGATAGCCCCTTTTCCATAGATCAAGAGTGCATGCTGTGCAGACTGTATATATTAGTGTCCGTCCTGTTACCCTTACTTCGATGTGTAAAATAACGTCGTTTATAGTTTGAACTTCGAAGTGAAGCATGAAGTTTGTTGTTTTTTTCCTTTTTTGAGCGATGATCTATGTCTTGTCATATTAATCGAAAGAAGGTACTAATTTCATTTACCAAATTATTTGGTTCTAACCAAACAGGCACGGTGTTTCAAAAAGAAGTAAAAATGTTGGGAGATGCTATGTGCATAATGTTGGAGTTGGCCACAGTTCATGAATGTGGTCAGTGTTTATAACCTCCATTATCAAATATCACTATATTCATTACTCATAAAAGTTGCCTATATTTACATTCACTACTCCATTATTCTTTTAATTTCTCTCATCAACTTCCCATTAATAGTAATCACTAATTTTCTCATAAAAGTTACCTTCTGCTTCCTCGGTAAATGTCTTGGTAGAAGATATGATTTCTTGGAACTGAGATTTAGTAGTTTTTAATAACTTTGGGTTTTGTTGATTTACTGCGTGAAGGAACTCCATCCATTATTCAAAAAAAAAAACTCTACCTAGAGTTGACAAACAAACAAAACCAGCAATATAACTCGTTACTCCGCTATTCTTTTAACTTTTCTCGTCAACTTTCTATCACTAACTTTTCGCTACTATTTTTTTGGTGAGATGGCTATAAATAGAGATATTCTTAAGCACATATCTCTTTTTAAACTTCACATCAATTTGAATGAAATTTAAATGTTTATAAGATTTAAATTTCACACCATTTTGAATGAAGTTTAAGTGATTAAAAGACTCATCAAAAGATAAAAAATAAATAATGATAATTTTAACTATATCACTAACAATGATCAGAAGTATATTCATCTATTATTTTACTACTCTGTTACTCTATGTTTTGTTAGATATATATGCAAAACTTTAAGATATTGCTTTTATGTATATAATACTACTTCCGTCTCATATTATAAGGACATTTTTTTATAAATATTTGTCCCATATTATAAGAACACTTATTAAATTAGGATAGAATTAATTATTTTTTTCTTATTTTATCTTATTAATTAGTGTATTAATAATTTTTTATACTCTCTATCTCATTTTAATTGAATTCATGAGACAATGCACATCTATTAGGAAAAGTATTCAAAAATAAAATTTTAATTATACTTTTCATTATTATCCTTTGTGAAATTATAAATATGTAGTGTAATTTATTTCCTAGGGTAAATATGAAAAAAATTTAAACATTCATCTTGAACTTTGAACAATTAAACTATTTTGAACTCAGAAAAAGTTTCAAAATTTCAATTAATTTGAGACAAAGAGAGTAACTTAATTTAATATACATTGGTATAAATGAAAAATAAAATGATAAAATTTATTCATATATTAATAATTTTTTAATAAACATATAAAATGAAAAATGTCATCGTAATATGAGACGAAGATAGTGATATTTGTGTTTATTAGAAAAATTAAATCTTGTTTAGTGATAATTGTGACTTTTGCAAGTAAAAATATTCGGCACGAAAAAAGATTCTCGGGAATTGAAAAATAGTAAAATACCACCTCACTTGGTGAGCATATTAACCATTTATAAAATGATCAACGTACAATAAGTGAAACCATAAAAATCAATTCTTGACACCCATTTCTATTTCATCTATTTTACATCAGATCCCTTGGTTTTCGTTATCATTTCCTATTGTTTCAGTACAATATGGAGCAGGTACAAATCAGTGAAGCAGTGTTGGAAAAGCATGTTTACTCTGTTTGGGCTCTGCCGCCGGAAGATGTAAGAGTTAGGGTCAAGAAGTTGATGGGCGGTCTCCGATCGGAGTTTGGTGGGCCCCAGTTTGAACCCCACGTGACCGTCGTCGGAGCTATTCGGTTGACGGAGGCTGAGGCACGTGACAGGTTCAAAAAAGCTTGTGAGAAACTGAAGCCTTATAGTGCTGCAGTGGACAAAATTGATACTGGCACTTTCTATTATCAGTGTGTTTATCTATTGCTTCACCCAACCACTGAGGTAAATCCTACAATTTCTTGATTGGTTTTAGGTTTTTATTGGTCAATCTTGTACTGTTCTTGGTAATTAGTTTTTACTTTTCAAAAGTGAAATTAAGAAATGTTGAGCTGGCTTGATGAACAATGTAATGGCCTTTCAGCTCATGAGGTGGTAATTTGTTTATTGGCTTGTTTTTATTTTGTTCGGTATTTCACTTGTGGGGTCTAGGGAGGCTGATGTGTATGCAGACTTCACCCCTATCTTGTAAAGCTAGAGAGATTGTTAAATATTTGATGTCGAAAATGGTTGATTTTTTGGCTAATGGGAACTTAAACAAAGAATACAAGCAAATGGATAATTTTACAATCGACAGTGTCGATTATTTAGTAAGATAACGTGCATGAAGATTTGTCTAGTGTGCTGTACTTCCATATAGCACTTGTGGGATTTTACTGGGTATGTTGTTGTTGTTGTTGTTGCTGTACTTCCATATAGTCATATGTATTGGATGGATCTAAAGTAATGTTTATAATTGCATAGACATTTGGAATGTCAATAGAGCTGCCTAGAGTCTCTACATTGACAGAAGTTAGTGCATAAGAAATGAAAAGTTATTGCTTCAGATGAGTGAGCTCTGGACTGTTCCTTTGAGAATTCAGATCAGAGTTTGTAGTTGAACGTATGACCTGGTGCTTGTCCGATCAAAAGGTACTTAAAACATCACTTGTATGGTCATGAAGTAATTTTCTACCTTCTGGCCTTGTTATAGTGAAGGAGTCATGTATGGTATTTGTATGTGCTTAATCTGGTATATCAAAATTGCTAGTTGGATCGAGTGTTCATCGTCTACACATGCTGTCTTCCTGGATAGACATCAATTGTAGACAGAGTAATGCACAAGCATGGAGCAATAGAGATCAAATGCATTAGTCTAACTGAAAACATTTCTCTCGAGATGGTATTAAAGCAGTCAGCTGAGTTAGTATGTCAGTTATGTTTGTTAGCTGAGTTAGTTAATCCAATTAATTAGTTGTGATTAGTTAGGATTAGTTTTGGGAACCAATCCCATGAGGTGCAAGTACATTGTAAGTAATGTGGGTTTAAGTGTATGTGTATATATATATACACTTCATTTACTGTACATAGTTGAAGATAATGAAATAAAACAGTTCTTCACTTTAATCTCCTCTCTCAATACGTTTCTCTCTTCCACTCAAGGCCCCAAATGTACATGGTATCAGAGCACTACAGATCCAAAGGGATCTGATTCACAGAGTTCGACGAAGATGGTGGCAACAGACGCGAATTCCACTTCAACTGGAATCTCGCTTGATACAGTTGATGCGGTGGAGAAGAACAGGAATCATCCCCTGTATCTTCATCCATCGGATACTCCTGGGAGCATGCTGACCTCAGTTCAACTTACAGGAGCTGAAAACTACTCACTATGGAGTAGATCGATGATGATTACACTCCGTGCCAAGAGCAAATTGGGATTTGTTCTCGGAACATGTAAGAAATCTCATTACAAGCCTAAATTGGAAGAGCAATAGGAGAAATGCAATGTATTTGTGCTTGCATGGATCATGAATACCGTCTCCAAGGAGCTACTGAGTGGGATTGTATATGCCTCAGATGCAGCAATGGTTTAGGCTAATCTGAGTGAGAGATTCAATTCAACAAAGTCGATGAATCTAGGAGCTATCAGCTTCATCAAAAAATTTGCACAATAAGTCATGGTAACATGACTGTTTCAGGATACTTTACTAAGATGAGACTTTTGTGGGATGAATTTGATGCCTTAGTGCCTCCACCTGCTTGTAATTGTGACAAATTCAGAATGTATATTGATCATGTTCAGTACTTACGTCTGTTTGTATTTTTAATGGGATTGAATAAGGTGTATAGTCATGCTCGTAGTCAAATCCTTATGATAAATCTTTTGCCCAATATGAGTAGAGCTTATGCTATGATTATCTCTGATAAAAGTCAGCGTGTGACTGTTGGATCCAAAGTAAATGAAGAAGTGAATGAGTCTATGGTAATGTACGCTAGAAAGGGAAATTGCTATGCAGGAGGGGGGTATGATCATCACGAAGGCAAAGGAGTTTATGACTCTGCAGGAAGTAGTGATCAGTTGGCACTCTATGCAGGAAAGGGTAGCAATGCAGGCAACTTCAACATCCACAAGCAGAAGAGGAGTGTGTTCTGTGACTATTGTAAGATGCATGGACATACTAGAGACATCTGTTATAGGCTTGTTGGCTATCCAACTGATTGGAAATTCAAGAAGAAATCAGGACCTAATATGATGCAGAACAACAGGATGCAGGTGAATCATGTAGCTGTTTCCAAAAATGAGATGGACTTGAGGGATGAGTTTGTTCCTATGATGAAGGAAAAGAACATGGAGTCCGGACCAATCATCACACAACATGTCTTTACTCCAGGACAGTATAATAGGATTCTACATATGTTGGAGAAGGAAGAAGCAAGATCAAGCTCAAGCAAGGAGCTAGACAACATGGCAGGTATGATAAAGATATCCAATGCTTTGTCTGTAAATAATAATAACACACATATAAAGGTTGAGAATGGAGAAGGAAGCTGGATAGTTGATTCAGGTGCCACTTGTCACATGATATACAAGCTGAATAAGCTTTGTCATGCATCTAATTATGCCAATAAAGTGGTGCATTTGCCGAATGGTGAGACTGCACAAGTCTCACACACTGGTTCCTGTTGCACAGTGGATGGAAGTATGTTAGAAAATATGTTGGTGGTTCCTGCATTCAAGCATAATTTACTTTCAATGTCTAAATTGACAAGGCAATTAAATTGCTCAAATAATTTTTTTCCCTGAGTTCTTTGTGCTTCAGGACCTCTCCAGCGGAAAGGTGAAGGGGATTGGTAAAGAGGTTGATGGACTATACTACCTACCTGCTGCATTGCAATGTGAAGAGAGCAACAGAAATTAGACAATGTTGATGGCACAGCACTCCAGTGCAGACAAGTTGCTGTGGCATAACAGACTGGGGCATCCTTTTATAAGAGTGTTGCAACATATGTTCATAGATAGTAGTTTCAGTGATAATGATGAATGTAGTAAGTGTTTTGTTAGCCCACTTGCCAAACAGACTAGATTACCTTTTCACTTGAGTATATCTAGAGCACTAGCTGTTTTTGACTTAATCCATCTTGATGTGTGGGGACCCTACAAAATTGTTACTCATAATGGTTTCAGATTTTTCTAACCATAGTTGATGATCATTCAAGAATGTGTTGGCTATATCTGATGAATTTGAAAGGTGATGTGTTTTCAGTTCTGAAATCTTTCTTGACATTAGTAAAAACTCAGTTTAATAGGAATGTTAAGAGGATAAAAACTGATAATGGAACTGAGTTCTTCAACAATGAGTGCTCTAATTTGCTGAAGTCTCTTGGTATTATTCATGAAAATAGCTGTCCATATACTACACTGTATTATTCATGAAAGTAGCTGTCCATATACTCCACAACAGAATGGAGTGGTTGAAAGAAAACACAGGCATATACTTGAGGTGGTTAGAGCAATCAGGTTTCAAGGTAACATTCCCATCAGATTCTGGGGAGAGTGTGTGTTGTCTGCTGTATACTTGATCAACAGACTCCCTACTCCAGTTTTGAAGGGCAAGTCAACATATGAGTAGTTTCATGGTCACAGGGCAAACATTGATCACTTGAGAACTATAGGTTGCTTATGCTATGCAACCAAAGTGATCAAACAGGACAAGTTTTCTCCTAGAGTTGAGGCTTGTGCACTGATGGGATATTCACCAACTCAGAAAGGGTATCTGCGGTACAATTTATCTCAAGGAAAGCTCGTCATCAGCAGGGATGTCATATTCAAGGAAGATGTGTTTACTTTCAGACAAGTACTCAACAGATAGAAACCACTATTTCCTACCGAGCCTACTGCAGTTTCAGATGATTTTCCTGTATGTGATGAAGACAAAGAGCTGCTTGTGCCCATTTCTACAGCTGATGAAAACTTGGAAGGTGATGTCACAGTTATGAATGATGATCTATCAGGACTAGAAGCTGGTTCTAATGAAAGATCTGCTGACCAGTCTGGTGATCCCATTGCTACAATTGAATAAGTGCTTAGAAGAACTGAGGAGATTCCAGCCAGAAAGTCCATCAGAAACTCTCATCCTCCTATTTGGATGAGGGATTATATGACTCAGACAACTAGAACTCATCACCAATCTCAGAGTAACTATGTTTCCTATGACAACATATCATCCAAATACAAGACATATCTATCTAGGTTCTCCACAGAAGTTGAACCTAGAACTTTTGAGGAAGCAGTCAAGGACAACAGGTGGATACAAGCTATGCAGCAAGAAGTGCAGGCTCTAGAAGAAAATGGAACCTGGAAAATAGTCAGACTACCTGAAGGGAAGAACATTGTTGGCTGTAAATGGGTGCACAAGATCAAATACAAGCCTGATGGTCAGATTGACAGATTTAAGGCCAGACTAGTGGCCAAGGGATACAGCCAAACTGAGGGAATTGACTACCAAGAGACATTCTCTCCAGTTGTAAAGATTGCAACAGTTAGATCCATCATTGCATTGGCTGCTACCTAGAACTGGAACATCTTCCAGATGGATGTCTTCAATGCATTTCTACAAGGAGATCTGCTTGAAGAAGTATATATGGAGTTGCCCAAAGGATTCTACAGTGCTGAGAAAGGAAAGAATCTTGTATGCAAGTTGGTGAAATCTCTATATGGACTTAAGCAGGCTTCAAAACAGTGGAATGCCAAGTTGACTGAAGCATTGCTACACTCAGGCTATTCACAAAGCCATCTGGACTATTCTTTGTTCACAAAGAAAAGGGATGGTGGAATGGTGATAGTCCTAGTATATGTTGATGATTTGTTACTCACTGGGAATGATGCAAAGTTAATAGAAGAGACCAAGCATGTTTTACATAGTCACTTCAAAATCAAGGACTTGGGTGAGTTTAAGTATTTTCGGGGGATTGAGTTCATGTGATCAAGTAAGGGCATAATGATGAATCAAAGAAAATATGCCCTTGAACTGATAGCTGAAGGAGGTCTGGGCAATGCCAAGGCTAGCATGACACCATTGGAGTGCAATCAAAAGTTGACCAATGTTGAGTTTGATCCAAACAATGTATATGAGGACATTCCAAGGTATCAAAGGTTAGTTGGCAAGCTACTCTATCTCACCATCACAAGGCCAGACATAGCTTTTGCAGTCCAATCACTGAGTCAGTTCATGCAAAGACCCAAAGTGTCACATTGGAAGGCTACATTGAGAGTAATCAGATACATCAAGATGGCACCTGGAAGGGGGTTGCTTATGAGTTCCAGTCAGAAGCCTCAGCTGAATGGGTATTGTGATGCAGATTAGGCTACATGCCCTAGCACAAGGAGATCAGTCACTGGTTTTATGCTGAAGTTTGGTGATTCCCTCAGTTCTAAGAAGTCTAAGAAGCAACATACAGCGTCTAGAAGCTCCACCGAGGCAGAGTACAGAAGCCTAGCTGCATTGACAGCTGAGATTGTGTGGGTCACAAGGTTATTCAAGGAGTTAGATATGGATTTAACAGAGCCAGCCTTCATCTTCTGCGACAACAAGTCTGCACTGCAAATTGCTGCCAACCCAGTCTTCCATGAGTGCACCAAACACATAGAAATTGATTGGCATTTCATTAGAGAAAAGATCCAACAAGGGCTCATCAGAACTATCTACATCAACACTAAGGATCAGCAGGCTGATTTGCTAACCAAAGCATTAGGAAGAACACAACATGACTTCTTATTGAGCAAGCTTGGATTATTGAATCTCTTCAATATATCCAGCTTGAGGGGGGAGTATTAAAGCAGTCAGCTAAGTTAGTATGTCAGTTATGTTTGTTAGCTGAGTTAGTTAATCCAATTAATTAGCTGTGATTAGTTAGGATTTGTTTTGGAAACCAATCCCATGAGGTGCAAGTACATTGTAAGTAATGTGGGTTTAAGTGTGTGTGTATATATATACACTTCATTTACTGTACATAGTTGAAGATAATGAAATAAAACAGTTCTTCACTTTACTCTCCTCTCTCAATACGTTTCTCTCTTCCACTCAAGGCCCCAAATCTACAGATGGTATGACAATACTATGAATTGTAGAGGCCAAAATAGAGTACATTATGATTTTGGTTGCTTTGCTTTCTTATTTAGTCACTCTTTGTAGTGAAACACGCTGATCACGTAGTGGCGGCATTTGCTTAAACAACAAAGAAATAAACAGAGAAGAAAGGAAGGAAGAATACATGAGAATTGAGATAATAATGGAGATTTGATAGCTTTTCATTAAAAAATATAAAACATACGCGATATGTGATTCAATTGTCATTGACACTAACCTTAAGCTTGGGAACTAGACAAACGAAGAGAACTGGTAGGTTGCAAAAACTTCCCTTCTCTGGTTTGTTCTGCATCGGAAGGACCTTGAGCCTATATATCTATCTCCATGAGAAAGATTAGCTGAAAAAGTTTTGGTCCCATCCTGTTTTCTCACCCTGACCAAAAGAAGGAAATAACATACTTTTCTTTCTCTTTCACCTCTATCTTGCCACCTCATATTTTCCCTTTTTTGTCTGTTCCATTTGATATTTCCTAGGAAAGCACAAGTTTGTGTGTTGGGAATGATAGTAAAGTATAAGGAAACTGAAACATGGAAATCTAATGAAACTTAAAGGTTATCATTTTTGTTACCTTCCAAGGATATGAAGGCAACTCAAATAATATCCGTGTAGGGTTTCTAAATTGAGAGCAATGCCTGAGAAGGCAGTCGCCCATGCTTTGAGTCTCATTCAAGTGAGATGTGCTCTAAATTCCCTGAGTTAACCATGTAGAATAAAGTATCATGGAGCTATCGCTTCTATCGGTGGCCTATAGGCTAAGTCCTGTGCATGCGTTAAGTTTTCGAATTGTTAAATGTATACCCTTGAAACACCCCATACATGTTTTACACCTTAGATTTTTCTTTTCTTGTGCATCCTCTTTTCTAATTTTCTTTCAATTAGTTGGTTATTACTTGTATACCGCAATGTCGTTTCTTTTCTTGGAATTCAAAATTTGGTAACGAGTATGTTTGTTATATACATGTATCATTATGTCCAGATCTATTTCATTCATTTTTTGCTTTAAGGGAGGTGGGGACCCGGGACTGCAGAAGCTGTCTCATTGACCATTATATGTTGAGTTTAAAAAATAAGTTCAGAAGCAATCTTATGCTTTACCATGCTTCGTTTATGTGCAAATTCAGGTGCAACTACTGTCATAAGTGACCTGAAATTTGTTCTTCCAGGTTGTGGAGGCAAGTTCTCTCTGCTGCAGTCACTTTGGTTATAACAGATCAGGATGTAAGATAAACATTCTTTCTTTAATTTCGAGCCCCATTCATTTTCCATAGTAGTTGTTTCAAAAAGTTTATTTCCCTTTTTGAGAAGGCTACTCATTATCTTTATTTTTGAGTACAAGGACAACAACTATACCTCAGTACCAAACAAGTTTTAGGTTATCTTTTTCTGGATGTGTTCTTGGATTATAGAACTTAGGATATGGAGATAACACTCATCTGTTTAATTTCACCAAAGACTGCACTGTATTACTTAGACAAACAGATTCTTAACTTCCTAAATAATAAAAATGGCTACCCCTCCTCAATATGCTTACAGTCCATTTCTGTAGCAAACCCCTTTGTGATGCTCTCCTTCCCATCTTATTTTCCTGCCTTCTCGTCCCACTCGCCATCATATCGCCCACCGGGTGGATGAACTTCTTTAGCTTTAACTGGTAAAGTTGTTGTCACGGGTTCAAGCCTTGGAAACAGCCTCCAGTAGAAATGCATGGTAAGGTTGTGTACAATAGACCCTTGTGGTCGGGCCCTTCTCCAGACCTTGCGCATAGGGGACGCTTTAGTGCATCGGGCTTGCCAGTAATTCAAAAGACCAATCTTCAGGGTTCTAGTACATCAGTTTTTGAGTTTGGTAATTTCAGGAAAAGTTAAGTCTTTCCTGCCTTGCCCCATTCTTTGATATTTTTTCAACATTTCTTTTTGTTAACAGCGTCATGTGGGCTAGATTTTCTATGGCTGATATTTTACTTTCGTGATCATGCAGCATATATGCCACATTTGAGCCTTCTTTATGGGGAGTTAACTGATGAAGAAAAGAAGAAAGCTCAAGAAAAGGCTTATATCCTTGACGAGGGCATTTCCAGCTTGAGCTTCCTGATATCTCATCTTGCATTGTGTAAAACAGACACTGAAGACAAAAGCTGCAAATCATGGGAGACGGTGGAGGAGTGCTCTCTTCAGAGCCCAAACTAGCATGCTAAAAGCTAACAACTTATTAGCCATGAATTTGTTTACTTTTACCTTGTGCCTTGAACTCCAGCTGCTACAACTTTACAAGACTTGTAATACTCTTTTAATGTGCCATAAATAACATCTTAACTTTGGACTTTCCCTTCCCTGTATCCGTTTTATGGAGCAGATAAAACAGAGGGGAAACAACATAACACATCCAGTGTAATGGAGTTTGAGGAGTATACGCATAATTTACCCCTACCTCTCTATGAGAAGGATTGCTTTCAAAAGACTCTTGGCTGAGGTAACACATACATCAAGACGTAACAAATATTAGAGGGAGCATTACATACATTCATGTACAAGGAACAGTATAATGTGATAATCAAAGTACAATAAATTATCATTAATAACAAAAATGCTAGACAAGACTCAAATAACATTTAAGATTTTCCCAACATTTAACATCTGATGTATATTCAAGGAATAATTTGAAGTCTCAAACTATTCCCACTTACTAGTGGTACATTGAACAGCAGGAATAAGTTAAAATACAAAAAAGTTAGTTTTATTTTCTTCATCACCTCCTTACCTAAAAAACGTTTATTTTCTTGTCTTTCAATAGAAAGAAAAAATAATGTTTGAAAATTGTGTGACCTCGTGCCAGCTTATACTCCACATGGTTACAGCCAATACAGAATTCTTGTTAGACCATTCACATATCAATCTTTTACCTAATTTTTTCTATTGAAAGGAAAATCTTAACAAAAACCTTTGGGAAATCGAAATGCAATATTGTTTCTTGGAATTTTTTTTTTGGTCAATTCAGATGAGGAGACATTTTTCATGTAACAGAGACTTGTAAGCTGTAGCTTATAAGATAAGACTTGGAAAAAACAAACCGTTTTTCATGAAAAAACAAAATAATTATGTTCTCCTTTAAGTGATGGACATCGATTATCCAGGATGATTAAGTCAACTAATATATATATATATATATATATATATATATATATATATATATATATATAATAGATATTGTTTTTTTTTTTTTTTTC
>JAABOM020000049.1:15180967-15194756 GCA_011800125.2 Solanum clarkiae | reverse complement strand
ATATATATATATATATATATATATATATATAATAGTCATTGACTTTTTCTTTAATGTCAACTTGATGTCATTAATTCAACCTGGCCATCTAGAACAAGTCGGTATATACCTTCACTAAGCTTTTTGTTGATATGAATATACCAAGCATAGAGGGAAAGGTAAAATAGACATGGCTAGAATCCCAAACATAAAACAAAGGTGTACCAACTATTGAGCATAGTCGTTAATCATCCAAATCTGTCATCATAGGTTGGTGTACATGTATTTTATACTTTATAATTTGTTGTGGGTAAATTACATAATTAGGCAAATATATGAATATTATATCACTATAATTTGAAAAAATTACGATTTATAACTATAGTTACGGCTTTATGGATATTTTCTCTCTTGTCTCTTCCTTTCTCTCACCTCTCTCCTCTCTCTCTGCAATCTTTTGCGAGATATACAAATTCATACGTATATCAATTGCATAAATACAATTATTTGACATATATATATATATATTTAATTCAATAAATATATCCATACAATTCGCCTCTCTCCTCCCTCTCCCAATCTTGTTTTCTAGATATACAAAATATATGTATATCAATTGCACATATACAATTATTTGACAGATATACATGTAATTTGTTAAATATACATATACAATTTGCCTCTCTCGACTCTCTCTCGATCTCGCTCGCCTCTTTCCTCTCTCTCAATCTTACTCGCCTCTTTCCAATAATATATAGTTATAAATCATAATTTTAACAAAATATAATTATTTTTTGCTTTATTTTATTTCAAATATTTGCTCTTTTTGAATAATTCTCTAGAAAATATAAATTGATAAAAGTATCTCGAGTGAAAAAGTATCATAGAATGAGAATTAATACGGACAATACAACCGATATATAGACTAAATGATTATGATTGAGGTTCATTTGGAGTGCAAATTATTTTTTTCATTATTCTAATGATTGCATGCAGATTAATTTTATGACTCACCATAAATATTTTTATAATTAAGATTGAAGATCGATAGATTTATTAAAATACATGTGATATTTATTTGAGGACAATCTTTTTTATTCAAATTGTATGTAATTACATCAGAAATCGGTTTAATTTTCACTCAATTAGAAAGTGATGATCCAAATTTCAAAATTGGTGGTTAGAATTTGGAAGGACACTGGAGCGCGTGGGGTGTGGAACAAATCATAAATGTCACATTTATTAATTGGTGGGCTGCCAATGAGTTGGAAAATATAAGGTTATCTTTATAAAAGGCGGACTTTATTTATTATATGTTGTGCCAACTGATCAAACATCAAAATAACGTGTTTTTATGGTCGATATAACTTTTTGCAAAGGTTTTAGTCTTTGATGTTTGATATTTATATTAAAAGTAGATTAATTTGATTCAAATTATGTATGATTTATTTAAAAGAAATATTTTTTCTATTGATATTTTTTATATTTAGAATCGAACATAAGATAATTAACTAAAAAAGAAATAATTTCATCTATTATACCATATCTTTTAATGGATTATATAATTTACTTTTGGACTCCAATTGAGTTCAAGGTTTGGTATTAAAAGAATAAGAGATTCTCATATCAAAATTAATAAAATAGGTGATTACCTTTTAAGCTTGAACAATATTTTTACTTTGAGGCTAATTTTTGAAATATGAATTAGGTTCTAAAATTTATGTTTTTTCTTTTTTTTTTTTTATTTTCAAAGCAAGATCCAATTTGCTCAATGTTGAATTCTCAAGTTAAATTTTACCCGTGCACTAGATGTCCTTTGAGGGGGCAGATAGGAAATATTCTTTGTGTTATTTTTACTTATAACATTTAGACTTGACATGTATTTATATTATATTGCATATATTTATTTTATTTAAAGTAAAATAAATACGTAGTGAACACGAGATAAAGTATAACAAAAAGAAAATGCACCTTTTGACACACGGATTCTCGTGCCCATTTACAAAAAGCACAAATTAAGTTAATATTTTACAGTTCAATTCCACAAGTTTCATGTTAGTAGATTAAAGTAGATTTTCATATTGTTTTTACTCTTTTTATTTATTTTAATTATCTCAGATATATTAAAAATAAATTATTTTAAATTAATTGTTAATTTACATTTTTAATTATTTCTTTTTAAAATTATACTACCTCTTATCCTAGCAAGTAAAATAATAAAAAAAATATTAAAAATATATACACTGTCCAAGTAGACCCTGCCGTCTGTGATGACCATTTCAAGTACTTTTTTGGGGGGATCGTAAATGTATATTAAAAAGATATTAGACTTGGATAACTTATTAACAAGATATTTCTTCTATTTATTTTTATTGATTTACTATATTAAAAATAGTTGTTCAATAATATTTATTTAATTTAAACAATTAAGAGATTATTTATCCTTTTGTATTAATTTTATTTGTATTAATTTTATTCTTGATATTAAATACTATTTAATATCTAATATATTTTTTAAAATATTAAATTTAATACATTTAAAGGATAGTAAAATAATATCACTCCTATTATTTGTTGTTCCTAAGATATGTACCAAGTTAATAATGGACAATATGTTGAACAGAGGCAGTAATATAAAAAAAATTGAAATTGATTAAATTATTGATTGATGGTGTGATAAACACTCGTAATGGATAGGATCTTTTGAACAATCAAAGCAAATTAAAAGAAAACAAAACACATCCATAAAACAAGGCATGACCTCAGTAATTATCCATAAAACAAGTTATGACTTAACTTGAAATTCAAGTATTCTACCATTAAATTTACATAAGATAATGTTGAGTTGAGGTCAAAGCATTCCTTTAATTTGATATTGAAAGCAACCAAAGAAATGGTCAATTGTCACATTTTTTTATATTATCACAATTTAATTCAAGGAAATAAAAAACGTCGAGTTTAAATAATCAAGGACCAGGTTGGTTAATTACTTCATTATAAAATGTAAAGAGCATAAAACTTTAATATATTCCATGTTAGTCAAGTTCAGTCATGTAACGGGAGGATAAAATAAGAAAAAAATTGAAGATGCCATATAGTCTTTGAATATTTTTTTTTATAAAGAAAATAATACTATATAAATCGTTAAGTGTTCAAAAATATAAATGTTAATTTATATTGCTTTCTTGTCATAATTAAAATGCGTATAAACTTATTTTTTGATCTTTCATTAACATTTTCATAGTTTTAAAAAGAATGACCTAGTTTGACTTGACACAAAGTTTTTTTTAAAAAAAAAATTGACCTTTTCAATAATTTGACACGATAAGATAATGTAACTTGACTGAAGGCTTATAAAATAGAAATAATAATAACTAACATGAAGAAAACTATACAAAATGTAATACAAATAAAAGAATAAGAACAATTATACGAATTGAAGGCTAAATGGCAAAAGTAATAATCAATAAAGTATTGATTGATATTTGAGTAATATTGATATCAGGTTCATGGTTCAGGTTCAGTAATATTGATTGATATTTAAGTAGTGGTAAAGCAATAAATTACTGCCGTCTTAATAGATTTATCAATTTATGAGATGATTCAATATTAAAAAAATAAAAAAAATGAACTAATAATCTAATTTTTTTTAAGCAAAGCATTAGAATTTGTTAACTCAATACTGCAATAAGAATTAAATCGATAACATTTTTTCTATTTGAATATTGATTGATTTAATTTTTCTACTCTCTTATATTAACGTATGTGCTTTTATAACCATGTAAAATAAATTTTATATTTTTAACTTATAAATTGCTCCATAATCTTTAGCCACAAATTTGGAAAATATTACTCCATACACCCCTAAGAATAAAAAATATTGAAACAAGTCCAATATTTAGATGAAATGACATTTTGACCACGTTCGTTACAGTTGGTTTAACTTCCCTCCCGACCAACTTGCGCGTCAATTTGCGTAAAATCAGATTATCCACCAATCGCATCCATCGACGCGCGAGATCACGCACCGTCTTCCTTATTTCCAATTGTCAACGTCTGCCAATCCCCCCTTTTTTCCCCTATTTTTTTTTCACTTTCCTAAAACCCTCTGAATCTCTCAGAAACCTCAGATTCTTTCCTTTAAATAGCCCCCCATTGAAAGCAAAGTTCCATTTTTTTTGAAGTAGACCCTATCAATTATTTTCTTTATACTGTCTTGTTCAACTGTTAACTTTTCAAATATTTCCGTGTCTTCTGCTTTATTCAAAACCACTTTTTTGCTTTGCTTTTTCAAGTTTATTCACCTCTGATCCAAAATTTGGTTCAAACAGTAAGTTTTGAGACTACCCTTTTACCATCTTTGGATTCTTGAAAAGCTTTAGTTTGAATTTTGCTGACACCCTTTTACAGATTTTGGATTCTTGAAAAGCTTTGATCTTTTTCCTTGTTTTGTATTTCTGAAGCTGTGGTGTTCTTTATTACTGTTTTAAGTCAAATTCACGTTTCGGTAGGCTTGTTAGGTGGAGTGGTTGCAGATCTTAAAAGGGCTTCAAGCAAATTAGTTGCTGAAATCTTGATCTTGAAATGGAACCGGTAAGATTCTTATTGGGTAAGCAATCGTCCCTTGCACCAGAAAGGTTGGTTGAGGCAGTGGAAATTGAGAGTGAAGATGGGGAAGAAGGGGGTGTTATAGATATTGATCCAAGAATCAGGCTAATGTATTCAGCTAATGAGGGTGATATAGAAGGGATCAAGGAGCTTTTGGATTCAGGAACTGATGTAAACTTTCGAGACGATGATGAGAGGACTGCTCTACATGTTGCTGCTTGCCAAGGTTACAGTGATGTTGTGCAGCTGTTGCTTGATAATGGAGCTGAAATTGATTCCAAAGATCGCTGGGGAAGCACGGTATATCTCATGAAACTAGTTTTGTTATCATATAATTTTGTGTATCCCTAATGGTTGGTAATTTGTTGTATAGTTTGATAATGCTTGATTGTGATTACAATAACATAACCTGTGAATCCCACAAAGTAGGGTCTTGGAGGGTAGAGTTTATGCAAACATTACCAGTACTTCATGGAGATAGATAGACTGTTTTCAAAAGATCCTCGGCTCAAGTGTATTCGCCCCAAGTAAAAGAAGAAAATAATCGATATAGAATAATGCTTGATTGTGATTATGATTTTATATTGGTAATATATTCACTTTTGGCAGTTAGCTAGTATTGGAGAAAAAGGTCTAGACCCTTGCATTCTGTTTTTCTTTATATATGTTAATCAAGTCTGCGCTTGATACAGTTGTGTTTATGAATTCATTTGTTAAAATGTGTCCTAAGAGAATTTGCAGGACAAAATTCTAAATGTCATCATATGAATGGTTATATATATGGTACTTTATAATCATTGTTCTTGTTCTAGTATCAAGGTCGTTTTACTTGTAAGCAGAAAATCTATCAGGTCATAATATCTCTGTAATTTCATGGAGACCTGAGCATTGCAGCTCCCAGTTGTTTTACTTCTAAACCCTCTTTGCATCGAAGGAAGAGTAAAACAATAGGATTGTCATGAATAACCAACCATTATTGACACAGTGTTGCCATCGAAAACTATGAAGTATCCTGCTGTTCCTATTGATAACATGTTCTGAGCAATCTTATCTTTGTTGACAACAGCCTCTTGGAGATGCAATACATTATAAAAATCATCATGTGATCAAGCTACTGGAGAAACATGGTGCCAAGCCTCCTGTAAGTTTTACTTTCCTTTCTATTTACTCATTAAATGATTAAAAAACTGTAAGAAAGAGAACTTTTGTTTCTATTGTACAAAAGATCGCTTGGCTTTTTTGCTGTCTAAATTTTGTTTTGGGAAAATAAAATTCTCTTCCAGATGGCTCCCATGCATGTCAATAATTCGCGTGACGTTCCAGAATATGAGATTGATGCTAAAGAGCTTGATTTCACGAACAGCGTTGAATTGGCCAAGGTGAATGTTTTAATCTTTTGGTGACTACCAGAATATTATGTATGTTACTGTATGGGATTCATGTCTCTTTCCTATGGAGTGTAGGCGTCAAAATACTTTTCTTTTTCCTATCTCTTATTTTTGTTTTAATTTTATTCTGTTGAATTGATTTTTGTAAATGATATCTTTGTGTTTAATTAATCTGGTGTGGTACTTAATCCAAAAAAAAAGAAGCTAATCTGGTATGGTTTTGGTAGTATCAAATACGGATACTTGCTAGAGTTTTGCATTGACATGTCATGGTAGTACCACAAGTCCAGGGAATTTCTTTGATGTTGAGTTTTGAAATTATGTGACTCGAACTACAGACTTATTAAAATGGCTATTCATAGAAGGGTTGTGGCAGCTGCATAAGGCTTGACAGCGGCTGCTGCACCTAAAATCAATCCAGCTAAGAAAACAAAATTATCAAAAGAAGTTTTAGAAAAAAACAGAAGAGTTCTAGTTACGAGAAGCTACAGATGAGACGAGGTGCCTAAGCTCAGATGTCAAATGATAAGTGTTATCTTGAGCCTCTAAACAAATATCTTTCATGCAATGGGTGCTTGAACTATTCTTTTAAACAGTTCCTCATGTTGAAATTTCTTCTCTAGTCTTCCACAAACTATATTTCTTGTTAGCTTATCATTGAGGGTGTTATACCGTAGATGATCAGGTAAATGAAACTGTATGTCTTGGGGTAAGCTAAATTGGAATTCAGAGTTTGAGTATTGCTGAGAAGGGAAGAAAAGAGGGGGAATATAAGAAGGTAAGGGAAAAAACGTTATCTGGACCTTGTAACTCTGTTATCCAATCTTCAAAAATGAGCATTGCCAAATAAAAGAGATAACAGAAGATATATATAAGAGATGTGAAAGTGGAAAGCTCAAAATTATTAGCCACTAAAGAGGGAATCTTTGCATGGAATCTGACTACATACAAAAAATGAGGACATTTTACATAAACTTTGATTGGTAATAAGCTATTTTCAATGGGCTCGGTATGCTGATTTTCCTTTCAAAGTACTTCCTATTAACCTATTATCTTTGGAGGTTATAGTAAAAAGTTCACATTCACAACTAAATTGAGTGGGTTGCTTAGATTTTGATGTTGAGCTAATATGACGGGTTGAACATTAGGCACAATAGTATGATGAAAAAATTAGTAATATAAAACTTCAAGATATGATGTAATAATTTCTTTCATTTAGCAAATCTGGCCCCATGAACCTCCACAGTCTGGCAAGGGAACGAGAATAAAGACAAACGTTTTAGAGGTAAGATGCCAAGGAGATGGCTTATAGTTGAGACATAGGAAGAAAACTTAGATATCCTAAGGTTCAAAAATTTCTAATATAAATGTTCAGTGTGAGCCCATTTGCTTTGCTGTTGTAGGAGACCCCAGTGGACTAGTTGAGTTGCTGGTCTGACAGCAGCATTCAAAATTAATTTAAAATAGAGGAAAAAATGAGAACAAGTTAAGAGGTAAGATCACTAAAGCATATCATGTGTGGCCTGATTAGTCACATGTTTTCTTGATTTAATGAAAGCTGCTCAGTTGGGGAAGAATAAGTTGATTGTCTTTGGTGTTTCTACCATAAGAAGTCCTTATATTAGGGCGGTATGTTTGGAAAGAGCTGGGGAAAATCAGCCAATCCTTTTCCTATTCCGCTAGTAGATTGCTCCAATCTACATACTTTTGCTTCTGTATCTTTCTGATGATTTTTGAAATATTGTAGGGAACCTTTCATATTGCCTCATGGCGTGGAATACAAGTTGCTGTGAAAAAGTTTGGAGATGATGAGATTGCTGATGAGGATAAAGTGTGAGTATAAGATATCAATACTGTGTGGAATTTTTTAATGAGAACAGAAAAGCGATAAGAGTTTTGTCTTCGCATTGTTTAGCTCTCCTCATATCTCACTTATTATTACATGTTCTTAATATTTGGATATATGCAGGACGGCATTCAGAGACGAGCTTGCACTGCTCCAGAAGATCAGACATCCAAATGTTGTCCAATTTCTTGGTGCTGTGACCCAAAGTAGCCCGATGATGATAGTGACAGAATACTTGCCGAAAGTACTCCCAAATTTACTCTCTTGTTTTTGCTTTGTCTAGAAATGTTTGTAGTAAAAGCCACACCCCTGATATTAAATGTATTTTTCATGGCTATGTATTTCCAGGGTGATCTTTGTGCATATTTGAAGAGCGAAGGACCTCTTAGACCAACAAAAGCTATCAGATATGCAATTGACATCGCAAGGTACACAAGCCACTCTATGCTATTAGCTAATGTTATAAACTCACTACGTAATATCAAGAACACTTGTATAAATATCTGGAACCTGGGGAGCTTTGTGGAATAATATATAAATCCATATCAACTTGCATATCTCTTGGTTTTAAATTCTAAAAGTTAGCCTACTTGGGAGGCAGAGCAAGTAATCAGTATGCTGTTGACTACACTTACTGAGAAAATTTATTGCTTAATTCATATAATAGTTTGTTATGAATCGTTTGATTAACATCTATTGTGTTTCTTAAAGATCCCATTTGGTGTTTGCATATCTGCTAGTGATGTTAATAAAAAGGAAAGAAGAAAATAGGAGATCATACTTGCTAATGGACATGCCACTTTTTCCTCAATCAGGAGGTTATCACTTTAAGCTGACCCTAGGAATATCAAATAGGATGTGTTTAGTAAAAAAAAAAGGAGAAAAACATATTGAGAATATGCAACAACTGATTGCTTTTTCAGTCGGTGAATATTGAAAGTTAATAAACATCATTTCATATTGCTCTCTACTTCCACTTTGTTTGACCTCCTTCCAAGTTAAAAACTATGCCCTCCTTCCAAGTTAAAAACTATGCCCTCAATCATAATGTGTGTAAGTAGAATTTTAAACACTCGTGTTTAATATTGTTGCAGGGGAATGAACTATCTGCATGAAATTAGACCTGAAGCGATTATTCATCGTGACCTAGAGCCTTCGTAAGTTCTCTTTTGTTTGGTTCTTTTCATTCCCTTTGTGTATGCCAATTCCCACACGAGTTTTCTTGCCAAGCCTCATTCTTTGGCGTTTCCCTCTTTCAAAATTGAGTTCCTACATCTTAATGTTTTAATATTTTCACATGACATAACAGAAATATTTTGCGAGATGATACGGGACACCTGAAAGTTGCTGATTTTGGAGTCAGCAAGCTATTGAAAGTCACCAACAGGGTCAAAGAAGATAAGCCTCTGACATGTGATAACACATCTTGTGAGTACTCCTTTTAGTTATCACAATGATTCTTTTCCAATAGAGAACCATGCTGACATTTGACACAGCCTCAACAGAATTTGTGACACTGTTGTACCTGCATGTTCTGGATGTAAAATTCCTGCTGGTCTAATTTTTTTTAAAAATTATTCAGCATTGCATGGTCCCACAATTGCTTCTACTGATTCATTTCTGTTGATTGAGATTGCTGCTTAATATTTGGGAATCTCTTAACTTTTTTCCTTTTTGCCTTTTGTTTTGTTGGAAATAAATAGGCCGATATGTAGCTCCAGAAGTTTTCAAAAATGAGGAATACGATACCAAAGTTGATGTCTTTTCCTTTGCTTTAATTTTGCAAGAGGTAACATTTTCTTTGTCCATCTGAATTTTTTTGAACTTAAAAAATGACAGCTTTTTAGTTCATTTATTGTGAACCATATGTATAATAATATGTATGCGCATATATACTTTTCTTGGTTAATAGTCTCATTTGGAATGGAATTGCACTATTGAAATAACATGTGCGGGAAGATGTTTTTTAGTTGATGGTCGCAATGGGGTCTCTTTTGTGATCAGAGAGTTACTGTAGGGTTTTGCATGTACTTCTGATCAATGAAGATCCTTCCTTGCACTTCATTGAGATGCCACATATCTAGTCCTTTTTCTGACTTTGAACTTGATTGCCTTCTAATTTCTTCATAGCCATGAATATGATCTACTTGATGATTGTGGCACTGAGATGATTGACCTAGCTACATGACTTTGACCTTGTATAATCCTTAATATGGTTTCTTTTATGACATGCTTTCCATTCAATGTAATCAAGAGAAGATTTGTTGTAAATTGTGATGCAATAACAAGCAATACCTTCAGTTTCTTTAATAGAACTCTTGCTAATATCCTAAAGGAAAATCGTAAATTGATTGTTATTATGCAATTGGTTGTTAGTTGTAGACAGTGTCAACTATCTGATGAGGGAACTGACAACAGAACGGTTACCTTATGCAGTGGAGACTTCAAGTTTGACGATTATTCTGTATTGTTAAAAATATTGTTTATTCTATACTAGTGTTGATCTGCTCTATGATGCTAGAAACCAGCTAAAACTTCTAAAATGTGCTTTATGAACTTCCATAAGTCAAGGATGTGCATATTTTCTATTTTGTTTCCACAAATGGGTTAGGATTTTGATGATTGTGCTGTTGTGTACTTTAGATGATTGAAGGCTGCCCCCCTTTCGAAGCGAAGAGAGAAAACGAAGTACCTAAACACTATGCTGCTAAGGAGCGCCCTCCTTTTAAAGCTTCAGCAAAGTTTTATGCCCATGGACTGAGGGAGTAAGTTCTCTATCAATTTCTTTGTGGAACTCCATAGTCTAATACTTGTGCAATGCATAGGGAATCCTCTGTTCTCATTGTAATTTAAGAAAATGATGATGATTAAGATATCAAGTAAATTTGAGAACACTTATTTGTGACTAGTCTAAGTCTGTCTACATTTATCTATCACAATTTACACGTGTCAAAAGAATAAAAGTACTCTTTGTGGACATGCTTCTTCATTTAACCATAAATATGCTTATGGAAGAACGAATGAGAAATTAAACGGAGATAGGTAGAGACGAAAAGTAAAATGGTAGAAAGAGATGGATATAGGATGTATACCGGCAGAGTTGCTCTTTGGAGGACCAAGCTTTACTGCTAGGACAAGGTTGATATATTGTCTTCCCTTTGTCGGCAGATGTTATAGTTGCATTGCACCTATCCCACCAATAAGGCATCTAGAGCCCCTCCTGGTTCATCCCTAGACATTCTAAGATCCTTTCTCGAACCTGCTCCCATTTCAAATCAATCTAGTTCTTATTCTAAGGGCCTCAAAGATTGCTTATAGAAAACGGAGCTTTAACCTATGAGATTGCTTGTATTCCACTTGATCGCATACCCAGACGGAAACTAAGCTCCCACTCAGGACCCATTTTCAAACTACACCAAGTAAGAAGTGTAGAACAATTAGTTGATAAGGATCATTGTATGTTAAATCGCACCTAGTTCCATGTGTTCTGGCAAATAAGTTATAACCCTGCATTTGTTAAAATTTCTTTTCAAGTGTCCACGGCAGCATTTTATGTGATACTTGGAAAATTTGTTGCACCAGAGTTCCATATATTGATGTTGTAGAGTTCATTAACCATCCTTCCTAAATGATGATAGACATTCCCGTGCAATTTCAAATATTCAACAATGAACTGGTTTACTGTGAATCAATTTCTTCATTTTCCACAGGGTAGTTTTAAACTTTTTATGGTTACAAAATCATCACTGCATTGTTGTTATTACTGCTGATCTAATAAGAGTTGATTTTGGTTTTCCAGGCTGATTGAAGAGTGTTGGAATGAGAACCCATCCATGCGTCCAACTTTCAAGAAAATTATCCCAAGGCTCGAGGCCATTTACAACAAATTTGGCCACAAAAGGCGTTGGAAGGTAAACCTTTCGGTCATTGAGCTTCTTTCCAGCGTCTCGAGGCCCTTTTAAATAGTGTTTGGTGCATATGTATGTTGAACTTGTCATATTGGAGATCAGTGAGTTAAAAACTATTTTCCACGCCTAGTCAAGTAGAGATGTATTACCTAAATCACTTGAGCACTTGTGATTGCATAAATAGTTCTTACTTATTTCGTTCACCTTTCCACGCTTCACCCAGTGTTTAGCAATTAGAATTGCATAAAATGACAGAAAGAAAAAATGCTTATGTTATGATTGATAATAGTCTCTCTCTGGTTTTAGCTGACTTTGATGCCTAGTACTAGAGGACAAGCCAGTGTTCTCGAAATGTTCTGTTTCTTTGTTTTGTGCTCGTATCATCCACATAGTCAAGATGGTATATACTTTTGGTTTAGGCGCTTAAGGTGCCAGAGTCTCCGCCGTGGCCTGTATTGTGTTTTGTGAATACAGTTTTTTTGCTATTGCAATGCTCCTATATATATATGATCATTCTGAGTTAAGCATAGATCTGTCTTTTCATGTTTTATATGTTGCCCTATGCAGGTTAGACCATTGAAATGTTTCCAGAATTTCGAGGCCATGTGGAAGAAAGAACACTCAAGTTTAAGTAGGAATGGATCATCGCGGTCAAACAGCAGCATCTAGCAAACTGTAGATATTTCCCTTGTTCAAGTGTGCATAGGTTTCCTCGTCAGATTTCAGTTGTAGCACTTTTTCTAACTTTCAATCTCTAGATGTCCAAAACAAAATGGTCGTCCTGTTTTGCGTGTTGTTTATCTACATTATATTAGATGAAATATTCATGGTGCAAATGCCATGTTTTCTTCTTCATCCAATTAGCAGTCATGGTCAAGAGACGATAAGAGAAATAATAGGTATCTCCGCCTTTGCGGTCCCTCACAAAGAAAGGGTAAGGCATGTCTTACTTCCCAAAGATTTAGGTCAAGGCATCTTTCTGAAATCCAGGCTATAGTGGGGACACTGAGCAAAGCCAGCACAGAGAAAAACCCTATTGAAAACACCATACTAATTTAGTTAAGTTTTCATCTTGTAGGACCACACTCCCATTACAAATGCTTTCCCAATATAGAAACACAACGAATATCTACATATGGTCCCAAATTTACTCCAATCTTATGCTCTTCTCTCAACTAGTTTATGGAGTTACTTACGGTGTTTTCGCTGTTGAAGGGTGAGTATTGCCACTTGTGGAATATGTTTTCCTACTTTCTCTAGAAAAATCATTTTTAAGGAACTTATTTTCTTAAAAAATTTAAAATTTTTGACCAACTAAACGTGCACAAAATTGGAATACAAATTTCTCCACCATACTGAGCACAAATTTCCCATTAGCTAACATGCAAAATCGAAAAGCATTTTTATAATTTGGTTTGGAATTACTTTCATGATAATTATTTGATGTATTAGTTTAGTTCTGGGCTTCATAAGTAGCAAATTGATCTGTTACTCAATAAGGTAGATTAACATGTCCTAAATTTTGATGGTTCATTATGTGAGAATGTTAGTGGAAGAGTGTTATATTGTCCCACACAAGTACAGAGAATAAGTTACTTGTTCCTTATAACACTCAGAAATACTGATCTCCAGAGCACCTTTTAAGATAAGTTAGGTGCAAAGTTTGATGTCAGAATTAGGCTCATCTCTCTTCTTCGTTTATTAATTTTACGCCCTTTCATGTTAGTTTAGTTACATTCCAAATTTTGAACCCTATTGTATTTATAATTAGAGGTGTCAAATCGACGGAACTGACCAAACCTAATCGATTTTTATCATTTTTCAATAAAATCATGAATTTTTATTTAAGTCTATAACCGTCCCGAGAATAATTGGGATGGTCTTTTTAGTTTATGAAAAACCCATAAATTTTCCGAACCGAACCTAATAAGTTTACATATGTGTAAGTATATTTTATATATTAGCATGTTAAGTTTAATATATAAGATATGTGGCCATGAAAGAGGGATTAAGTGGAACAGAATTGACTGGGTGGTAGAGTCGTGGAAACGCTTGTTTCT
>JAABOM020000049.1:15159903-15176327 GCA_011800125.2 Solanum clarkiae | reverse complement strand
TTTGATACTTAGTACAGTTACTACTCGGAGGGGTTACTGAAAATTGAACCACACTTATATTTTGAAATGTCTCAGGGATAAATAGGATACTCAGAAATAATAGAAAAGAAAGTATTAATATTTTTATCTAATTTTGCATCCATTAATAGACTCTTTTCTTCTTCCCTTTTAACTTTTAGTTCTCTAATTCATTAATTATAAGTTCTATTGTGCTTATTTTCAAAGATTAAATTTCATAAATGGTTAATATATAAAGTCTAATTATGCTTTATAACATAGTTTGGGTAATTATAGTTGTAGTAGCGTTTGTATAATTCGCGCAATATTTGTATAATTCGTTATATAATTCGCAATTTTTATAGGACGTTTTTGTATTTCACTATACAATTCGTGCACAACATTTATAATTCATTATACAATTCACAATGTTTATATATTTCGGTATATAATTTGATTCGAGCACAACTTTGAAATAATCTCGCATAATGTTGTATAAATCCCGCAAATTATACAAAACTCAAACTGTAATTACAGATAGATATTTGTTAAAAGTCAGAATTAATTTAAACTATAACTATGTTAGCTAATTAAATAATATATATTTGTTTATCTGTGTAATTTTTTTTTTCAATAATAAAATAATTCAACATTATAAAAATCCATTTATTTAATAAAATGATCCTATAATATCTATATTTCACCTAATGAGACGATCACTTATTTCAACTATTTTTACTAATTAATGCGGGCAGTATATATTTAGGTCGATTCCTAAATTTTTTCAATTTGACACGTGACCCATTTGTTTCAACTTAATAAGAATCTAATTCTGAATTATTCTTATCTTGGTCCACAAATTGTATTTGTTTCTTTTCCAACACTCATTTGCTTTTTAGTATGTCTATAAAAAAATAATATTATTTGTAAAAATTTTAAAGTGATAAAAAACAAATTGTAATCACAAATAAACTATATGTGGATATAATTATGTTTCTCCTTTGGTTTTTTTAATGAAATTTTTTCATGATTCAAGGACTGTTAGTCATTGCGTATTTGTCAAATATAGGATGATTCAGACCTCTTTGTGATATATTTGATTGCTAGGAATGCCGAGCAGAGCTGCTTTGACAGAGATATTATTTGATGGCTTGATCTCTTTAATTATGAATATCCCAAGAGTTAATGGTATTTTAAGATCTTGACCTCTATATATGAATACCAAGGGTTTATGGGATATTGAAGATGCCTTCTCAAGAGAATATTAAATATTGCTTTATATAGGCATGAGTGAACGTTTGGAGTAGAGTAGGCTCCACAAATCCTAATAGAGATTATCTCATCTTGTATAGTCCTATAATTTTTTAATGCCTACAAATGTCCCCTACTTTAAGACTTGTCATAGTGTAGCCTTAATGAAACTCAAAGATGAAACTTGAAGTACCCATAAAAATGAAACCTTTATTTTTGCCTTTTTGTGACTCCAAATTTGAGCATATGATTTATGAGAGAAGAGATGAATTATAGATTTGATCCCATTGGGCGTGCTAATTTTGCAGTAAATCTAAATTGATAGAAAAATATAAATTGCAATCACAATTAAAAATATGATGAAATAAAAATCTTTTTTTTTTTATGAATGCTTGTTAGTACAATTGTGATAATCTTCTCTTTGAATTTTCTCTGTGATTTGAAAGCTATTACTAGTATATTTTTTGAATTTAAGATGATTTTAACCCTTCTTGTGATGTATTTGATTGATAGGAACAATAAACGATTCTGAAATAAATGTAAACGACTCATTTTGATATTTATTCATATTCAAATACAGAGATAATACCTTAATAATTGGATGTATATCGAGTTGCTAAAAACAAAGTGGGCGGCCTTATAGCTCCCTCAAGACTTGGAGAAAATTGACAAGATTGTTGCACGTCCCTATCAAGAAGCAGTTGATCATGTTAATGTATCATAGAAGCAAATTTTACAACCTCTTAAAATTAATTGTGGATGGATGTAATCTGTTTGCAAGCATTGAAGTGTTTTAATTGAATGAAGACCCCCACTCTGCCTTCCTTTATTTCTAAGTGGAAGTTGTACACATGCTACAAACAAGTGGACATGACACATCAAAAAAGTTATGGCACCTTTCTAAATAAATATCATTCATTTCCAACCATATTCGTATCCTCTCTGTGGCATCTAGTAAATTATTTCTAGGGTTCTACCAATGTATTTCTTCACTTTAATTAATTAAGCACCCCCCATCCCTCAAAAACCAAGTAAGGTCTAAGGTTTGCGTACATTTTATCCTCTTCAGACCCCACTTATGAGATTTCACTGGGTATGTTGTTGTTGAGCCAAGTAATTAAACTTCACTCTTAATGGAATAGACATTTTTCAAATATAGTGCACTTAATTCCTATAGTATTTTCCCCTTTCAATATATACATGTATATATTTGGATCTTGTAAACTAAAGTATTTCTTGCCAAACAAATATGTATTGTCATTGCAATGTTAGACATGTCTCATGATTGGCAAAGAAGAATGACAATTCCTATGTGAAAAAGCATAAATAAGAGCAAAAGAACAAGAATTTAGGCCAATGTCTAGAGCAAAAAGACTAAGCTCATTTTGATATTGAATCATATCCTAAGGGTGTAAAGTCAAAGGCTAACTAGTGGCAAAATGAAATTGGATGAAGAAATCATGACTAGCACAAAAAAAGGGGGGGAAGGTAGAAAAGATGAAAGTAAGTTTGTGATTGAGCACACAATAGAGGCCATATAGACAAATTTATTGGCCCTGTTACCAAAGAAACAAGTAAATTTTTGACATGATGGTAACTTGATATAAGTGGTTGTTTCATAGAAGAGTTTCAATGGAAAAGAAACTGGAGCACTGGATGTCACATGGCAGTCACCTTCTCTTTTGTCATACATAGTTTCACTGATCTAGTCATTTTCTTTTCTTTTCCCCCTCTCACTGATCTAGTTAGAGTCTGAGTTTATGTGGGAGAAAAAAAAATAAAGACCACAAAGTAATATGTACATTTAGGGGTAAGAAAGTCATCATGTGAAGAAAAGTAGAAATGGTGGGGGAGAGGGGGCAGAGGCGGATGTAACTTTGGAGCTATGAGTTCAATCAAATCCAATATTTTTAACACAAAATCAAAATTATAAAATTTTAACAAATATTACATTCTAAACTCATATTTTTAGTTTGGGAAAAGACGCCTTCAAACTTTAACAAAAGATTCATTTATGTTATCTGTTAAAAGTTTGGCTCAAATATGTCATTGTTGTTAAGGAAAAGACTCATCCATGCCATTATTTTTAAACGGTGGTTTTGCAAAACCACTTTTTACACATGACATGTTTTAATTCAGCCACGTCATTTCTTTTAATAAAAACAAATTCTAAATAAAATTAAGAAAAAAATTCTAATTATTAACTTCAAATTTCGAATTTGTCTCCCAAAAGGAGAGTTGGATGGTAATTGGTAAAAGCAAGAGGAGGAGGGGAGAGGCGGATATAACTTTTGAGCTACAAGTTCAATCAAATCCAATATTTTTAACACAAAACAAAATTTATAAAATTTCAATAAATATTATATTCTGAACTCATATTTGTAGAGGTCATTACGAGTTCAGCGCTAAAACTTTTGATTGAACTTATTAATTTCAAATTTTGAATTTGCCCTCTAAAATGAGAGTTGGATGGTAAAAAAGCAAGGGGAGGAGGGTTTGGTATGGGATGGAAAGGAGGACTTCATATATAGAAATCAAGAAGTGAAAAGACTTGTAAATTAGTTGGCCTCATTTGGTCTAAATCTTGTTTATTGAGGTTCTTTAAAAGGTCTAATCCAAAATTTGAGAAGCATTTAAGCTTGAGTGTAACCTAGTCCAATGTTCTCTTCACCCATCAAACATCACTGTCACTTTCAAGGGTCATTTTCTACTCTGTCCACTTCCTCCCCAACCCAACCCAACCCACCCACTCACCCACCCTACCCCTCACCCTCCTCCTCCCAAAATTGTCTTATTAATCAAATAGAAATGTTTACAAACTAATGACCTAATTTAGAAACTTAAACCAGAGATCAAGAAAAATGAATTGACCATAAAAAGAGTGATCATCTCTCCTTAGATAATTCCCTATTTAACCATCCCCATATACTGCTTGTTCAACACAAGCTAACAAAAAAGAGCAATAAATTTTGAGTCTTAATATAAAATTAGCATAGGAATAAACAGACAATGAAAAATCCTTGTTAGATAAGTAGTAGTAGTAACATAACATACTTAATAAATAAAAGTAAACACTCTTTTACTTTATAAATACCTATCCCTTAGTGCAAAGTCTCTTCCATTTTCTGCATCTATATATCCTCTGCATATTATAATTTGCAAGGAAAAATTTCTACTCTCTATTTTCCTTTCCTTACCAGGTTAGTCCAAAAATTACCTCAAGACTTAATTCCCTTTGTTTTATCTATCAATTTAGAACCATTTCTTGAACTAATGTAAGAAAAAATCATGTGGGGTTGGGGATTTTAATCCAAATTCTTCACCTTTTTGTCTATGAAGAACAAAAAGTTCAAATCTTGATCAAGTTTGTGTCTTTGTGTGTGTGTGATGTAGGCAAAGGAATGGACTTCCAAAGTGATCTAACTAGAGAGATCTCACCACAAAGGAAACTAGGAAGGGGGAAGATTGAGATCAAACGGATCGAAAACACGACGAATCGACAAGTGACTTTCTGCAAGAGGCGCAATGGTTTACTGAAAAAGGCATATGAATTGTCTGTGCTCTGTGATGCTGAGGTTGCTTTGATTGTCTTCTCAAGCAGAGGCAGACTCTATGAGTATGCCAACGACAGGTACTTATATATATATATATATATATAATAAACCAAATTAAATATCATAAAGTTCTCATCTTTATAATTAAGTAAAATAGTTAGTACATTTTATGATGTCAAGTTTCCCTTCATCTTTGAAGCTGAAGAAGAGTAGTCCTCTTTTTTCAATTTTAATAAGACACAATAATACATCACACATCTTTTTTATTGGTCTTCCTTAAAAGGGAAACTAATTTATTTTTGGAAAGTTTTAATCTTTATACATCTTAAGATGATCTAAGGGAGATCTGAACTCAACTTGATCATATATATATATTGTAGTTTGTGAAGCTTTATTTTTTTATGGACTTTTAAGCAAAGATTGACTTTCCTTTCTTTTTTGTGTTAATGGTTTTGTTTGTTTTTGTTACAATTTTGCTCTATTTAGGTGTAGTTTCTCTTTTTTATGATCCCATTTTGTTGATAGACATGTAAGATGTATAGATCTGTTTGTTGTAAGAAAATAAGTGGAAATTTGAGAAAGTACTCTCATCAGAACTCTTAGATCAGCATACTTTCTTCCTCCATTGCTCATAAAGAAAATATTTTCTCTCTCCACTTTCTCTCTCTCACACACACAAAGATGAAGCAAGAAAAGGTGTCAAATTCCAATTGGCCATACCTTGAAAATTCCTTAATTCTTGTTTTATGATAAGATTAATATGACATGGTTTATTTCACAACCAATCAAAACCAAGATTAGGGTTTTGTACTTCATGAGAAGTACTCTTTTTTTGTCTTGAGTCAAACTTGCCCTAATTAGGGTTTATTTTTCTTTATTTTTTTTGCTATGGCTATTTTATTTCCACTTAATTCATTATATGGTAGAAAAAATTAACCAATCAGAGTTGAAAAGATTCAATTATAGACAAAAGTTGACATTCTTCTTCACTTGCTATTTGTTCAAATGTTTTACACCATTTAGGCAATGGGGTCATCAACACTCTACCTTTTTATTTTTATTTTTTAAAAGCACCAAAGTTTTGTTAAGTGTGGAAGTGGTTGGTATAAGTTTTGTCTCAGTTACAAGAATCTTTGGTCACGTCATACAAGATTTTACACTTGTTGACAAATCTGATGAGAAAAGACACATTAGAGTAAATTAAAGGAATGGTTTTTTTCCCCTTCTTCTGATCTCTCTATTAATTTCCAACTCCAATTGTGAAAACTCACACACACACACACATACCAAAGAAGAAGAAGAAGAAGAAGACTACACATATTAATTATTTTTTTTCCTTTGAGATGTCTTAGATTAATGCTTTTACAAAGCTTCTGAAGATGTTTGAACTTAAACAGCAAAGAAACAGAAGTTGTAAGAAAGAGATGTTCTAAACCAATAAAATTTTTTTTACTCAAACTAGGTACACTTATTACCTATGGTATCAAATTCTTCAAGAGGATCTTGTGCATAGATATATTTACGTAACATTTTCCTTATAGCTACTCCCCCTATTTCAATTTGTATGTTTTTTTTTTCTAATCCGTTTCAATTTAACTTTCTTTCGACATGTTTAAGACCACAAAATTAAATGAATTTTAGTTTTAAAGTTTTTGTCATTAATTAAAACCATCGAGCAAATTTTTTTTCCTCCGTCTCATTTTATGTGAAATTCTTTCTGTTTTAGTTCATCCACCCAAAAATATCACTTTATTCTTCTTATAAATAATTTACCTTTAAAATTTTATTTTTGTCCTTAGTAAAATAATTTATAACCACACAAAAATTTCTAAAAATTTATTTACACCACAATTTCAACTATTTTTACTCCCTTTGTCCCAAATCAATTGAATTGTTGAGGCTTTTTCAAGGTTCAAAATAGTTGAATTGTTCAATGTTCAAGATGAATATTTGAAACTTTTTTCATTTATTGAAGTTTTATATTTTCTAGGAGATAAATTACATTTTATATTTATGACTTCACAAAGAATAATAGTGAAAAATATGATTTAAATTTTATGTTTGAATATTTTTCTTTTTACATGTATATTACCTTATAAATTTAATTAAAATGAAACGAAGAGAGTACCACGGAGGGTGATAGGGTTGAGAGGTAAGAGTCCGTACAAGCTTTTATTGTCATCCAATGAGAGAATTCTGAAGTCTGTGGATTTTGTTTGTGCATGGTATTGGCTGCTGAAAAATGGACGGTTGTGATGAGATATGAGACAGACAAGACTCTATCATACTATTCACTTTACCTCAAAACACTGTGGAAATTAAGATTGAAACAAAACCCTAGGTGGGTAAAAAACTAGAGTTGATGGGTATTACCCAAGGAATAAATTGCATTAGTGACGTGTCACTATTGGACCAATCATGTTGTGGGAAATTGTGCCAGCTTGGCAGACAGCAGCCAATCAGTACCTCGAGGAAATTAAGGTAGGAAATGTGAGTCATTCCTCAGTTGCTTAGTTTTATTTATTTTGTTTCAGTAATAGGTTTAGCAATTCATACTAGAAAATATTATATCAAATGTCCTGTTTGAGTGGACACATTGAGTTACTGACTCAAAACAACACTTCACCTTTGCGTGTTGGCCTAAATTAGCAAGAAATAAATAAGAAAGTATTTGAATTTTCGAGTTAATATCCTCCGAGATCACTCAACCAACGAGTTTTTAACATAAAAAGTCACTTAACTTTGATTTTACTTTAAAAGCCACTCAATTATAAATATTTTATTTAGAAAATCTGTTGAAATTTGTTTCTAGTCACTGTATTAGTTTTTAGCTAAATAAGTTATTTAGTTTAAGATAAATTTGAATTTTGAATTTTAGTTAAGTTATTGAGATATTTTAGATTGTTTTAAATTTTAAATTACGTACATTTTTTGTTTTATGTTGGCTATTTAAACCACCTCAATACTTAATAAAATTATTGAAAGTTTCATCCATTCCCATTCATCCTTTAAAAAAAAAAAAAGCAACATATCACTTAATTTTGAAAAGTCATTTAACTATAAATATTTTACTTATAAATTCACTCAACCTATTTAATTAATTTTTTCATTAGACTTACTTCTATGGAATTTTTATTTAAATCAAATTCTAAAAAATAAAATAATATCCATTTAAAGTCATCTGGTTGGTTATTATTTGTAAATATTTAAAATAAACTACGTTACATATTTGGTTATTAGGTAATTTTATTTGAATTAGAGCTAATATTTTCTCATAATTTTTAGTAACCAAATGTTTTTAAAGGAAAAGATTGCCAACACATTGTAAATTGTTTCAAAAGAGATTCGAATGAATTATTTTATAAAATAACTTAACTAACGTATTGTAAACATTTTAAAAGAAGTTAGCATGGTTTTTGTTTTTTTTAGAATTTGATTTTAAATTAAAATGTCATGTAAGAAAGTTTAAATGAAAAATAATTAAATAGATTGAGTGATTTTGTAAGTAAAACATTTACATTTGAGTGATTTTGCAAGTAAAACATTTAAAGTTGAGTGATTTTGCAAGTAAAACATTTAAAGTTAAGTGACTTTTGAAAGTAAAACATATATAGCTGAGTGACTTTTAAAGTAAGAATTAAAGTTGGAAGACTTTCTGTGATAAAACTCATAAGTTGAGTGACGATTAAAGATATTAGTTGTTGAATTTTCTTTACCTTTTGAATAAAAGGGAAGTGTTTTTTTTTTTTGACAAGGGAGTACAATAATAAGTTAAAAGTTCAGATAGCCAACTAGTTGAACTATTGTGATTCACCAAAGAGAAGTAAATAGGACATTCTTTCTATTTATTTTTTGGGCAAGTGTTTACAATATGATGTTTGGTATCTATTTTAAGGTCGGATATATTTGATTTCACGTTGGAAACTCACTTTCTTACCAAAGACAACTCTATTTACTAGACTGATCAAAATTGAAACTTCTGATTAAAGATGAATGAGTGTTTACCTCTTCATCACAATCTTAATTTCGTGGTAATTAAGATGGAACAAACTTAAGAATAAGTTGGGATTGAAAGTTGGGTAGCAACGTAATTTCCTTGGTTTGTCATGGGTTTACGAAATGCTAATTGATACTTCTAGAAAACACAAGTGAATTGGAAAAAGACAGATTTATTCTTTGTTTAAATTTTAAGGAAAAAAAAATCAGAACCAGAAGTTACGGAGAAAAAAACGGAGTTATTGTAATGTTTCATTTTTGAAGTTAAAAATGAAATTATAAGACGGCAAGATTTTGTGTGGTCAACACCCCCGCCCGACAATTTTCTGATACCATGTTGAAGTAGGTCTTAGGCCTAATTCACACCCCAAAAGCTAGCTCAAAGGGAAGATGATTGCCTAAGCCTTATAAGGAGACCACCCATCCCATTAACCACCAATGTGGGACTTTGTGTGGTCAACATCTTTCCTAAATGAAGAGTAAATTACTTCCCCTGAAAGCCCAAACAAAGAGTAATCTTTCAATTTTACTGGAAACATATTTTCCATGGCTTTGTGCAAATTTACCAAGTTATATATGTATATTTTCTCTTTGGGTACTTTTTGTGCCTTTAGATTTCTGACTTTAGAAAATCAAGATTTAGTTAGCGTTAAGACCACATAATTAACTACTGCTTTATTATCTCCGGAAGATAATTAAGGTGTGTTCTCTTGACATACTTTTTGCTTTATAACCACTAAAAAGAAAGTATGGTTACATTGTCACAATTTGTCTTCCATTAACCGTCTCGAATTTGAGCCCCAAAATGCACTTCTGTTGACAATATTTGTTACAAGTCTTCCTTAATCTCAACAATATATAAGGATTTAAGATGTATCCTTATTTCATAGCACTGCAGAAAAAATCCATATTTTATTGTCTTTAATTCATGTTGGGGACTTTTCTGTGTCCTATCTTAAATCTTGATTTTGATTTGCTAGCCATGAAAGATTGGTGATTTATAGACGTCTTAATTGTGACCATCTAATTTTATAGTCATATAGAGTAGCAAATAGTACTCCCTCCGTTTTAAATTCATTGAATTTTTGAGGTTTTTTGCAAGGTTCAAAATAGTTGAATTTTTCAAAGTTCAAGATGAATATTTGAAACTTTTTCTATATTTTTTCCTTTCATTTATTGAACTTTTACATTTTCTAGAAAATAAATTACATTTTATGATTTTACAAAAGGCAATAGTGGAAAGTATGGTGTAAAGTTTGTCTTTAAATATTTTTCTTATGTACATTACCTCACAAATTCAATTAATATGAGATAGAGGAAGTAACTTATATATATAAATATGATTGATAAGAAGCTATCAATCTAACATATAAATATATATATATGTTGCAGTGTGAAAGCAACAATCGAGAGGTACAAGAAAGTATGCTCAGATTCCTCAAACACTGGTTCAGTATCCGAGGCAAATGCTCAGGTACTATTTCATAATCATCCTCTTTCCATATATTGTTGCAAGTATTATGACGATACTACTTAGGGATCGCAAAATTAAATTCATCCCGCTCAATTTATTCAACTCGTTGAAGTTTGGGTAGGTTAATAACCTGCTCATTTATTATTTCAACCAAATTCATTTGAATTTGGATTGATATAAAATTCGAATTGATTCGAGAAAGATCTTGTCAAAATAGTTTGAAAATATTTTTTTTTTAAATTTAATTTGTTTATATAGACAAAATAAAGAAAAATATAATTTAAATAAGTCTTAAAATATTAAAAAAGAACGAATAAAATAAGTAAAAACTTAATAAAAATTAGATCGGATTGGGTCTTGACTCGCTCTGCTCAACTCATTTTGACCCAACCCATTATTATCCAAGCAAATTCGGGTTGATTTGGGTCTTGACCCATTTTTTATCTTGACCCATTATGACTGCTCAAATTTGACTTAACCTGTCTAATTGTCACCCTTAATTAATACTACTATAAAAATTGAAATGACATTAAGTAATACTTTTTCTGTCTCAATGTATGTGACAAAATCAAAGTTTTGAGATTCAAATTTTTAAATTTTGAGTGTGAATTCAAACATAGAAGCTTTAATTTTTTGAAATAAATTTTACATGTTAAAAAATTATGCAAAAAATATTATAGATCACAATGATTAACAATTTACAATACTTAAAAGACATATATCAAAATTTTGATTTAAAAAACTTGATTGACTCTCGAAATTTCAATTATATCACATTAACACAGATGATTGATAATTAGGGATGCACAGGTTCTCAAGTCTTACCAAATTATTACAAACACTAGTTGAAAATAATTTTCACAAAACTTATTCCAAATTTTTCTGCTAAAATTGCCTAAGAAATTGAAAGAATTATTACATCATGTTGGCCTGCTTGGTTCCTCTTTAGCCAAAAGATGTGCCACCATGAATATGGATTATTTGGCAATATTCTTGCATTATTGTGAAAGATCAACGTTGCATTCTGATATTTGGAAAAATAGCAAGATAATATTTCATCCATTTTACTTTGTTTGTCGTAATTTGATTTGAAATGAAAATAAAAAAAGTGTGAAGATTTTTGGAATTAGGATGTTAATTATTTCATAATATTTGTATAATTATAAAATCTTTAAAATTTGTATCCTTATAAGACGACATAAGCTTCGACTTTAAAAAAATATTATTAAAATGTGTCATTTTTTTATTATGAATAGACTAATAAAAAAATCGTGGCAATTAAAGTGGGAAGGAGGGGTAATGGACTTTCCTCTTCTTATTTTTACTCTTTTCAATCCTATTTTATTTTTCATATTTGCGAATAAAATAGTTGCTTTTGAACTCTCTTTGTTCATATTTTCTTGTCATGTTTATTAAAAATATTTGTTTTAAAATACGTGCCATTGTAGAAAATAGTTGCCCTCATTAGCAAACCTTAAATATAATAGTAATTCAATAACGTATTTATTTTAGAAATCATAAAGTACATTACAGAATGTTAATAGCCAAGCTATCGTTCTTTGCAATTTGTGACTTCTTATATTTGAAAGAAGTGAAAAGCGGTAAGTTTTTGCAATTTGTGGCTTTTTATGTTCTAAATTGAATTCAATGATTTGAAATTAATTATTTTCAGTCAATTATAGTTCATTCCTCCTCCACCTCTTCGACTTCTTGATGCTATTTATAACAGTTGAAAGTTACTCCCACCGTTTCATTTTACATGCCGTCCTTACTATAAATATGTGTTCCTTAATATATGTCATTTCACAATATCAATCCATAAAATACACTACTCGACCTTATGGCTTTGACTAACTATAAGAACTAACAATTGATATTCATTTAGGATCGTTAATTGAAAACATGACTACAAGAAAAGACTAAATAGGGGCAAAAGAGTAAACTTACCATTCTTCTTAATGCAAGTGCCAGTAGAAAATGTAACATGTAAAATGAAACAGAGGGAGTATTAACAACTATATCATGAAATATTATAAATTGAGCTTCATGTTTGAAAGAACTAAAAAGAAAAAAACAAGAGACTCTATATACACAGGCCGGAAATCTCTCCAAATAAGCTTGGTGAAATGATCATGATATCCATCAGCTATTCCTAAGTTTTTAAAAATAAATCATTTAAAGCGAAACCATGTAGCTCGAAAAATTGCTCCATGAATCTTCCTCAAAACTTCATGTATATGAGATTTGACGTATTGTTAAACAATTAGGTTATTCTAGATGAAGTTAGCATAAGTAATGAAACTGTGTTTGTCAGGCAACACTTATTTTGCTTCCTAAAATGAGATTTGCCGATGCAAATCTTACTTAGTCGAACTCATATCGATGAAAAATCAAAGAAATAAATCTTTTCAAAAGTTACTCAAAATTCAACTTCCACAAATTTGAAAAATACTATTAAAACATGTTTCTTTCACATTTATTCAACCACATTTGTGCTTTGCAAATTGCAATGATCAGAAATATTGACAAAGAGACTTACATAAGCTTGAAACTTTGCATTCTTCCTTTGAAACAATTGTGCTAATTAGTAATAAGCACAAAATACATTTGCATTTCACTACCAACAAGTAACTCCTATTAATCGTTATTAGACGTGAATAATTTTAATAGTCGTGTCTTGCTTTTTAAATTGTTAGTAATTAGCATGAAGTGAAACGCACGTGTCCTAAAACTAGTTTAAAAGAAATAGGACCACAGTGGTTAATATCTAAAAGCAATAGATTACTGTTAGCTTATTTCTCCTACTTATAAATTGAAATTGGTTCCAATTAAAACTAAAACCTTGTTGTGAATAATTAAGTTTGCAAATACCTTAGTAAATATTGTTTTTAATACATAAGCTTTTTTCTTCTTCTTGTTTTTTTTAACAATATGTGACATACATTACAAGTTACAATTTAGCTCTTATGGTTACTGTAAAAATGTTATTCAATCAATCCCAGTATTACCAGCAAGAAGCCTCCAAACTGCGCGCGCAAATTGGAAATCTGCAGAACCAGAACAGGTGAAGCTTTTAGTCTTCTTTATCTTTTCCATTTCCAATTCCATGTGTTTTTCTAGTACTGTATATGTTGTTTTAAGTTTTACCCTTAACTGCATTGATTCAGGAACATGCTGGGTGAAGCTCTTGGTGGACTGCAGGTCAAAGACCTCAAGAATCTGGAACAAAGAATTGAAGGAGGGATTAGAAAAATCCGATCCAAAAAGGTTCTTAATCGATGAATTTTTCAGTTTCCCAACATCAATTTAGCACGATGATGATGTGAAATAAGCTTAAATCATGAACAAATAGGATTCGCATAGTTCATCTCAACTTGTTTGGGACTTAGGCGTTTTTTTTTTTTGAAAAATTTCGATTTCCTGTTCCTAACATTTACTCTCAAATTACAGAATGAGCTGTTGGTTGCTGAAATTGAGTATATGCAGAAGAGGGTAAGTCATAGTACAATCTTTCAACTAATTTGTCTCCATTTCAAATTAATCGATCTATTTTCGGTCATAATGCTTACTATTTTCATGCCAAAAATGGACACCAGCAGGAAGTTGATTTACACAACAGCAATCAGTACCTGAGGGCAAAGGTCTATTTATTTCTCTATTTAGTGCTACTGTAGTTGACTTAGAACTGTCCATAGTCGTCTATTTACAGGCTTGCGCTCTATAGTCAGTCAATTCGCTTAATCTACTACTAACTTATTACTTATTGGTTCTTTTTTAAAAATGAAATAAAACAGATTGCTGAAACCGAGAGAGCTCATCATCAGCATCAGCAGATGAACTTGATGCCAGGGAGTTCATCAAGCTATCATGAGCTTGTACCTCCACCTCAGCAATTCGATACTCGAAACTATCTACAAGTTAATGGCTTGCAAACCAATAACCATTACCCTAGACAAGACCAACCCCCTCTTCAACTAGTGTGAGTTTATTCTCCTTCTTTGTTTTCTTGAGAAACATCGTGCTCAGTCAAACTAAAACGTAAAATGAAACGGTACTAAAGGTATCTTCTTCTTTTTTTTCCTTCAACAGCTAATATGCTTGAGAGAAGACTACTAGTAAGCTTGAAGATCAAGTTATGTATACCATATTATTATTATAACCTGTTGCATGAGCTAAGACTCTTGAATATTGCATGTTAATCAAGTGGACGTGTATTTTTTTTGCTTGGTGTTCCTTTTTCTGGCAGTGAACTTATATGAAGAATTAAACTTGTTATATTAAGTTCATAACTGCTGTTATGTTGCTCTTTTTTTGTGCTAATTTGGATCTCTTTAGTTATTGCATTATTTGCATTTAGCTTCATATAATACGTAGATGGAATCTTTACTTTGTACATACAAATATATGATATCTGAAGGCGGAGCTGCAGTATTAGGTATGAGTTTCATTGCATGGTAGCTTTTGCTTAGATATGTAAGTGTATTAGGAAATTCATTAAATATTTAATTATGAAATAATCTATAGGTTTGGTACTTACTTGGGTTAGGGTATCCTTCATCTACGGCAATTTAAGAACCTAATAAGTTGAAAATTCACCAATTGGCATTCTTAGAGCAAAAATTCATGTTACTCTCTCCAGATTTGATATGAATTTTTTTTTTTTAAAAAAAAAAGGTAAAACACTTTTGAATCTTCTGGTCCCAAACTAATTAAAGATACCTATAATGTATCAAAATCTCTTTTATTTTGTAGTTTTTATAAAGTATGAGACTGTAAGTAGAATAAAAAATGAATGATATATTGTATTGATAGTAGAGTAGTATATATAGATTCTATACAAATTCCACAATAAAGAGATAAACTATGAAAAGGGTAAGACTCATCTACAACCTAAATAGAAGGAATAAGTTACAACAAAGTCCTAAAGCACAAGAACTACTTAATCTAAAAATATAAGTGATATTATTCATTATTACGCCCTGTGAGTTGGTGGTGTCAACAACTCCCAACATGAAAAATTGCTAGACAAAGGTAGCTTCGGGAAGTGGTCTTGTGAGTATGTCAGCCATTTGATTAGCTGAGTGAAGGTGGTGAACTTCAATGTCCTTCTTGTTCATGAACAAAGTGAAAATCAATGGAGACATGTTTTATCCTACTATGAAAAATTGGATTGGAACAAATGTAAGTGGTGCTGATATTGTCAAAAAAAATCTGCGGAACTCCCTTAAGTGACATGCGAAATTCACGAAGAAGATTCGTGAGCTAGTTGGTTTCTACAGTAGCAGAAGCTACAACTCTACACTCAACTTCTATAGACGATCGAGATACTAAGCGTTGTTTTTTTAAGAATAGGATATTGGTGTGCTGTCGAGGAAAGTAATATGGCCAACTGCGATCATACGAATCACCTGCCCAATCTGAATCAGAATAAATAACCATGTGAGAATATGGAGCTTTGGCAATCTGTACTTCATAAGGGCAGGTGTGGCGAATATAACGAAGTAATCGCTTGATTGCTTTCCAGTGAAATTGGCTTGGATTATGCATAAATTGAGAAAGCTTGCTAACTGTAAAGGCTTATCAGTACGTGTAACCGATAAAGAGTATCATCAACCAGAGGATCATTCACTATAGCTGTCAAAATGGTAGATAGTTAAGGTCATAGGCATAGGAGCTCCTTTACTGATTAGCATGCCAACATCATCAAAAAGATCCATAATATACTTGTGATAGGACAAAACAAGACTATCAGGAGAAGTGATAACCTCAACACCGAAGAAATAACTGAGATGTCCAAAGTCTTTCAAGGAGAAACGAGTGAAAAGGCCGCCTATTATATGGCAACCCCAATTTTACTTGTGAGAGCTAATTAAACCTTAATACCATAAAGGTTAAGACTACCAGAAGAATAAAAAATGAACGATATAAATGTATTGATTATAGATGAGTATATATAGATTCTATACAACTTCTACAACAAAGAAATAAACTAAGAAAAAGGTAAGATTTATCTACAACCTAAATATAAGGAATAAGTTACAATAAAGTCCTGAAGGGCAGGAACTACTTAATCTATTAAATTGTTAGAATTAAGGAGTTGCTGAAAAAAGAAAAAAGATATTTTTTTTATAACATACCCCAGCCCCTACCCC
>JAABOM020000049.1:15128493-15141948 GCA_011800125.2 Solanum clarkiae | reverse complement strand
AAAGGAATCCTAATCAGATACTACAAAGGAATCCTAATCAGATAAGGAAATATATTCAAGGCATAAATCTAACAGCCAAAGGAGTAAGAAAGTTCAAATCACCAGTGAAGGAGTTACTATACAAGTGGAGATTTTTAAGTAGTCTTAAATTTCCTAGAGATTCAGGAATTGAACCTGTAAGTCCATTTCTACTAAGTTCAAAAGATTTAAGCTTAGAGCAATTAGAGATGGAACTCGGTAAGACACCAGTAATGTAGTTTCCAGTTAGAAGCATTTCCACAATATTAGGTAAGCCATGGCCTATAATGGAAGGAACATCTCCTGAAATGTGGTTATCTATGATTACAAAAGACGTAAGAGATGAGATATTGAAGATGCCAATAGGGATCGAACCACTAAAGCTATTGTGAGAGAATCCAACGTTTGTCAAGTGCTTCAGTTTACCAACTTCATATGGAATTGTACCTGTAGCATTATTAGGATAAGTAAAATCAAGTATAAAAAAACTGGATTACGCAGATTAGACATGTTTACGTACCAGTCAGGTAATTATCAGAAAGATAAAGCATTGTAAGCATAGTCAAATTTCCAATATCTCTTGGTAGAGATCCTTCAAGCTTGTTTCTATCCATTAATAACCATTCAAGTGATGAAATGTTGAATATAGTAAGAGGGATTAGCCTGTTAACTCATTTTTCGCTATTATTAACATCTTCAAGCTATGAAGATGACCGATCTCATCTGGGATTGTGCCTAATACAAACAGAAATATTGTATATAAGTTACATCCATAACAATAAGATAAGTCAAGTTAAACTCCCTAGAAAAATGGTTTACACATACCTTGTAATTTGTTTTCATAAAGAATTAATTCTTCCAGCATCTGTAAGTTACCAGTTTTCTTGAAATTTCTCCTGTGAATTCGTTGAAACTAAGATCAATTTTTCTCAATCTTTGTAAATGAGAAAATTCTGGTGGAATTTCACCATGAAAATGGTTGAGGCTTAGATCAATCGAAACAAGAAAAGAGAGGTTGCCAAATTGTGGTGGGATGGTACCAATAATATTCATGTCTGAAATATTCACTCCAATAACTCTCTGATGACGAGAGCCACAAGTAACACCAATCCAGTTACAAACTGAAGTCGAAGAAGACCAGTTTGTCGAAAGAATATGATCAGAATCTAGATTAGTGATGTGCGCTTTCAAGGCTAGAAGATAAGTTTCATCTGACCCGATGTTCATGGATATAACATGAAGAGATATTGATAAAAACGACAACAGCAGTAGCAGAAAGGAGGAAGAGGATGTTTTCTCCATGATCATTGCGCGTGTTTGTTGGTTAATTGCAGCAATACAATCTATGGAACTAACTCTTTAAATTTAATTTATGTACTAATTAAGAAGATAATGCATGCAGTTTGTTAATATCCGTTAATTGTGCAAGTATTCATGCTTTTAAAAAAAAAAAAAAAAAAAAAAAAACGAGTTGAAAACACAGTCAAGATGTGACAGTAAACGCTAGCACATGAAACCATGTTTAGCTCCATAGCTAGCCATCTTACATCCAATAACTAAACTTATTTTTTTTAGTCTTTAAAAAAAAATGTTTATTTACTTTTGAACATGTTTAACTACATAATTAAAAGATATTTTGGTACATTCTATATATTTTTAATTTAAGACCATAAGATTAGAAAGACTAAATTTTTTACTTTCTTAAACTCTCAAAATTAGATAAACAAATTGAAACAGAGAGCGGTTATTTTGGCAATTCACATGTGCACACGCTCTTATTTAGTAACTTCATACATACTTTCAATCAATTAAAGGAATGATCCAGACTAGAATGAGCAAATTTAGGCAAGTGCATGAAACAAACATGCTCTTAATAGTTTGGAAACTCTTTTATTGTATTTGTTTCTTAAAGATTCTTTCAAGAAACAAACATGAAATAACTAGAATTATCAACACTACAATTATGTGTACTGTAAATAATATTAAGCCATTTCATGGTAACAACCAACTTTTACGATTCCGTAAGCAACGGTTTCAAGTTTCTTATCAAAATAAAATTATTAAATGAAGGATAAACCAAATGTTGCTGATATGAAGGCAGTGGGACTGCTTTAATAGTGTCTTCTAAACTTAGTTAAATTGAGAGGAAAGGACCAAAAATAGTATATTATCTTTGGACTTAGATTCAAAATTATCCATATTCTTTTGCTTGGAACACTAATAATACACAATTTCACTATATAAAATTAAAAAAATTCAATGTATAAAAGTTAAAAATTTCATCATTTCACCAAAATCAAATTCAATAAATGGTGAAATTTTTAATTTTTATATCTTCAAATCAAATACAAGATCAAATTTAATAAACGGTAAAAAATTTATATCTTCAAAATATAGATACATTGGTATGAAAAAATTTATAAATTTTATTGGTTATTAATAACTTTATCATGTTTTTTAGATAATTGAAAAATGGTATTTTGCATTTAAAGTGAAAAAATATTATATTAAAATTTAACAAAAAAAATTGGAGGATGACCAAAATTGCACCACTGTAGTAAACACTGTGTACTATTAGTGCTCCAAGTAAAAGAATATGGATGATTTTGAATCCAAATCCAAAGATAATGAACTATTTTAATCCTTTCTCTTAAATAGATTTAGAGGAACAAAAGAAAAAGATAAATGCATTGGTTTAGTTTAACAAGCATTATTAGTTGTTCATATAAATTCTTTTTATACAATATTTTTGAAGGAATAAAGTAGAGTTAATGATCAAAATACATCTCTTTTTTATTGTGAGTTATTTTACATGTCAACTATCAACTATCCGTTTTTCTACTTGAACTATCGTATTAAAGCATGTTAGAACATGTGAATATTTAGAAGATGGAAGAAAATGTGAATATTTAAAACAGGGATTTACATCCCAGAGAACAGGAAAGAGTCGAGCAATTTCCTGCTACATATATTGTATCAATGTAAGGAAACGAAATGAGAAAAAACCGTAACTGGGCAGATGATAAGTACAACTTATTACACGAAATCAATCAAATGGTGCTGAGTACGTTATGTAACATTGTTGTACCTGATATCCATTTTACCGTGTTGATCCATGTAACTGTACATACTATGACAAATAGTTTGTGAACTGGTTAATGGTAGTTTCCTCCTCCATATATCCTCAACCCTTTGCAGCTAGAAAATGGCTCAACCAAGGGGATTGATTGTCTCCTTTTCTATTTGTATTGGTAATAAAATATCTGAGTGGACTGTTATATATGCCTCAATCCCGCCGGTCGATAGTGCAATCTCAACTTTTGTTGACAACTCTGGACACAGGGTGGGAAAAAAATATATTCACGAAAAGGAAGAAGAAAAAAAAGATAGATGTGTTCTTTAGTTTACTAAGCATTATGAATTGTTCACATAAATTCTATTTTCAATCTAAAATCAGAAAACAGGCAGATCATAAGTACAACTTATTACACGTAATTAATCAAATGGTGAAACATTGCTGAGTGAGTACGTTACTCATCATACACAACATTACTCTTCCTGATCAAGTGATGTATATCCATAGGATAAGCATCAGACGGTAGAAGAGCATTATAAGCTCTGCTCGTCGCGATTCTATTGGCAATCTCTGTGGGATGAAAATTATCATAGAAAAGATAAATCCCTCTTAGCAAGCATGGAGCTTCTCCAGGAACACATTGTCCTTCAGGCTTCGTTTCCAAAACTTTACAGCACGAACGAGTAAACACACTAAGGGGATCTGAAAAGAGACAAATAAAAATAGCCAATTCAGTTATTGTAAAAGTCACAAAATATTCAGTGTTGTTTGAGTGCACAACCGTACATACCTATGATCGATGAAATGCTGTACATGTTTATATATGTGAATTTTGCGTCTGGAAAATTGGTATTAAGATCATCTACAAGAGACTTTAGCTTGCTATTGAACTGTTGAACTGCATTATTTGTTGAACCAACACATCTATATGTATTGTGTTTTTGTAGCTCATCTGGAATGCAGCCTATTCGGCCTAGTCCAAATAGGGCAACTTTCCTTGCTCCATCTTCATATAAAGTCTAAGTGTACCACATGACATCAACCAAAGAGTATAGCATTAGCTATTACCAAAATATTTACTAGAAAAATAGTCACTCGTTGTATATGCATGTATAGTCATTGTATATTTCATCTATAGTCAAGCTACATTCAGTTTTTGAGTATATCCTAATGTATATTCAGTGTATAGCGGATGTACAAGTAATCTATATTGTATAGTCAATGTATACTTTCTATAACTTTTGGTAAGCTAAATTGTATAGCCATGTATATTGTCTACGACTTTGTGCTATTTTTAAGTAAATAAAAGAGGGCTATATTTGTTATAAATTAATTAGTTTATTGTGACGTACCTTCAGATGTTGTGAATATTGATCAATCAAGGCAGTTGCATACTGGCTTGGTGTATACAAATGGCTTGAGGGATATATTTCAGGCAACAAGTAATTGTTGATGTAGTCATTGCTGCCTATTCCCACTATGAATAGGCACTTATTCAAGTGTTCTTTAGCTGAAGTTGTATTCCGCAGTAAATTAGCAATCCGAGAAATTGTTACTTGATGATTCTCCAGTTGCCTCCCCAAGTAAATTCGATCGCCCTGAATTAAAAAAAAAATTATTTCTTTACAGAAATTTTTGCATTGAATGATTGGAGTATAGCACATATATACCAAACTGCACATACAAGATGGCTTCCGCTCTCGTTGCGAATTCCAGCTGAACCAGACGCATAATTTACTCCTTCCAAGATGTCACTATCTTTTGCACTTGCAAAAGGGGGAATGTAGTTATCAAATCCCAGGTATTCCCCTGCAAAAATGGAGAAAAATCGAGTCAATTGTCTCTATATAAATGTACTCAACCTTTGTTAATAAAATGAATTTTGGATCCAAATCAATCAAGAAAAGCTAGGTCAATTGTCATAAGGTAAGATCAATTAGCTTTACAAGGAGAGAATATTCTCTTCATTTATAGTGCGCGCGTGAGACAACTATATATATGGTCACTTCAAAAAAGGGCAAGCCCGTTGCACTAAAGTTCCCGCTATGCCCAGGACCTGACCACAAGGATCTATTGTACGTAACCTTACCTTGCATTTCTGCCAGAGGCTGCTTCCAAGGCTTGAACAGCCTCCGACAGAAATGCAAGGTATTTAGCTCCACTAAACATCAATTTGGTGTGTGGACGATATAACATGTGACTCCAAATTAAAGATGCATTTAGACCTGATGTATATACCATGTTAAGAAAATAGACCTTAGACTGTCAACTCAAAAACTAACGTTCAAATGAGGATTACATGTTAGGACACATAAATTAGAGAACTCAATAGAAATGGAAGTTTCAGAAACAAGGTAATAAACTATGACCTAGTAAGTCCGCCGTGTTGCGGCCATTGGTGAAACGTCCAGTGGGACGACCACCGCGGAAGTCCACCCCATAAGGTGGATAATTAGCCTTTGCCGTTGTGTTAAGATCGTTATTATTTCCATTATCAAATAAAGAGTCTCCAAATATGAAGTAGCATGGTACTTGTGGTGCACCTTCAACAAATGTTTTTAAGTTCAACAATACAAATATTGTGGCAAATATCTTGACATAAGCCATTTCAGGAGAATGAGAACAAGAAATTAATAATATATATATTGTACAATTGGATTGTAGAAGAAAAGAATTTTTGTAAGTGATGACTATATGAAAGTTAAAGAGAAACTATATATAGAAGCAAAGAACGAGTATAATAAAAGTTGTTAACTAAATTACTCAATGAAGATGCCAATATGCCAATAACACACACACAAACCAATAAAAGAAAAGGAGCACATTTGTAGAATACTTCAATTATTATATATGATGGTATTTCAAATAATTTTATCACGATATCATATATTGTTAACAAAAATCATATTCATATCTGATTTTATTTTTATTATTAAGGAACAGCCTCATAGACTGATATTTTTCAAAGTCATATTTAGAACAAATCATTATTTTTGTTATTAAGGAACACCTTCAATTTGCACGTGCTTAGCACCACTTTCAATGAATTTCCACATGAATGATTAAAGAATTTGTGAACACAATAAGCTCATGCATGCAATAATTCAGGAGCTATATATATTTGCCTATTTTTTACCAAGAAAAGTCAACTCTAACTACATTGTGGAAAGTGGTTTTTACGAAATTTATCTTGTAACTTTAGCTTAATTATTTTTGGCAAATTACATCGAGAGACATTTCAATTAAAATAATTAAAAAAAATAATCTTCATTGTATAAGCATGTATACTCAGTCTATATTTATATATTTAGTGTATAACTCAAGTATACGTAATATACATCATATAGTAGTGTATACTTTCTGTAACTTTTGATAAATTATATTATATAGTCATGAACAATTTTGTTGATTGGGACTATTTTTTATGTAAATAAAACATGAGCTATTTTTTTTGGTAAGCTTTTTACTTTTATATATATATAATTTCCCTTTTTTTCGCTTTAGGCTGAATTTTTACATTATTCCTATAAGCTATTATTATATATATACTCATCTTGATGCATGCCATATTAAAAGACAAAGTCAACCCATCACGAGGTCTCTATAATTGTTCAATATATTAAAAATAAATATCTAATATAAAATATCAAAACATAATTCACTATTTTATATTTATTTTATTTTTATTATTAAATAGTATTTTTTTAAAATATTAAATTTATTATAATAAACTTATCATTTTATTAATTAAGTAGAGTACTATTTTTATTTATTTTTTTTTGACGAATATGTATATCAAGTCAAATATGAAGAAGTAAAAATAAAGCAAGGGGAAAGCTTTGAAGGATTAAAAGATGGAAGTAGTCTAATAATTTGCTTGTGTTAGCATCGACAAGAGTTGACGTTGATTATATGGAAATGCCAACACAAGCAGACAAATAGAATTTATTTGATTCTTTTTGGATGGTACTCATATAAATAGATCAAAGCCATGTGTTTGGGATGTTCTCTTATTATAAATTAAGGAATATTGAGAAGGCGAGAGAGGGAAGAGGGCAGAAAAAGGCTTGCTGAGAGGGAGGAGTGAATTGAGCGAGTGCAAGAGGAGAGAGGTGAGCGAGATCGCAAAGAAAGAAGAAAGGCGAAGAATATATGAAGACTGGAGAAAAAAGTAGTCATAAAATCTTAACTAAAACTACGAATTGTAATTCTTTAAAATTATAGAGATGTATAATAAGTATATATGGCATGTTTGTCATACTATACAACTTTTCCTGCCTTATATGTTACTTGAATCACTTATTCAAAGAAAAGTGAAATTCCCATATATTTCATTATTTCCCTAAAAATAAATATTGGAGCTCACAAACAGCCCATTTTAAGGCCCCCAAAAGCCCATGCCCGTAGTGATATTATACTGTGCTGAACATAGTCCCACATCGGCTGCCATTGAAGAAGCAGAAGTTGAAACTACAATAAACAAAGCTCCTGCACCATCAGGCAAAATCACGCAGCCACGCAATGAGCACATTGCGAACTACTCTTTCGCCTTTTACTAAAGAATACCGTGTGCGCGTTGCAAATAGTGGCATACGCCAATTTTTGGAGGGGTTCTCTTAATTGAGATTCCCAACAATTCGAGTTCAACCATTTTGTTAGTTTGCTTCTTGTGTTGATTTGATAATTTTGTAAGATAGATGTTAAATCATTTAATTGGGAAAATTTAGTAAGACAGAAAATTTAGTATTATAAAATTATCTTAAGAATTATTATTATGAATTATGACTATTGTGATTTTTTTGAAAGTTGTGATTTTTTTAAATAATTATGACCCTTTTGACTCATTCTTCTTTGACTTGACATAAATTATAGCATTATGGTATATTCGCATGTTCATGTCTGTAAATTTGCAAGCCTATCACCACAGAATAATTTTAGATATGCGGTGTTTGGAGTTTTATATAGATGAAATTTTGTCGGAACTTGAGCTAAAAATACCTGAAATACAACTATAGGTAGCTACATTGATAAACTTAACAAATAACACAAGCAGGGGATATTTCCTACTTCACACAGACCGTATGGATCAAAAAATGATACTTCATCCGGAGACTCTGATTCATCTTTATTTGGCTCTTCCATCCAACATCCCTATATAAAGCATTAATCCTCAAAGCTGAACCCCTTTGAGGTTTCTGTCAGGTGACGACCGTCTCTAATTGGACTCCAGCATTCCCACCATCAGTTGTCTACTGTGAAGGTTCAAGATTTCTCTGCCAATTATACATCACTAGCACGTGTTCCATACACCAACAAAGCATTTCAGCAAGTCCATTTGGTTGCATGTCAAGGTGCCAAATTTGTCCGAGAGGATTGTATCCACCTGCCCCAGCCCCTCATTTAAGTTTTAATGAGATTGAGAAGGAGTTCCTGTCTCATCATCATCCTGATTTATAAATGATGCATGTAGGACTTTCACGACTTCAATAATGACCAAGAGTATATTTAATATGCTCCTTCAACTCCTACCTAAAAGTATATTTATGAACTATTAAATATGTTCGCATTTCGTGAGATTTTGATATATTTTATTAATGAATATTATATTTTTAACAAGTATATATATGTATCAATGAATGCAATTTATATTCGAATACAATTAATATTGATGTTCCATCGAGTTTAAGTGTATATTGGGATATTGTGTGTGTGTAACTATATGAATATGTCTCAATGAATACATTGCATCAATATTGTCTTTTCCTAACAAAATGCATTTGTATTCATGTGTATTTATTTGTATGCTTTTGTTGATATATGTACGTGTATTTGTATTTGTTGCCTTGTGTATTTTTATTCATCTTTGCCATGTGTATTTATATTTTGTATCACTAAAAAGAATTTATATAATTGATAGTTATCATCTATCAGTGATTGTTAAGATTTGTATTTGTATTGAGGGAGAAATGAAGCGAGAGAAGGAAGGGGCCAGAAAAAGGTGCACTAGAGAGGAGAGAATTGAGTGTGCACGAGGAGAGAGAGGTGAACAAGAGTGCAAAGAGAGAAGAAAGGCAAAAGATATAAGAAGACTGGAGAGAAAAACTAGTTATAAAATCTACGAACTATAATTGTTTAAAATTATAGTAATATATAATAAATATATATGACATGTTTGTCATAACTATTCCTACCTTATATGCTACTTGAATAACTTATTCAAAGAAAAGTGAAATTCCCATATAATAAAGATTGGAGCTCATGTTCAAGGCCCAGTCGTTTGGCCACTATTTCATGGTTGAAGTGCACAAACAGCCCATTTTAAGGCCCCCAAAAGCCCATGCCCATAGTGATATTATACTGTGCTGAACATAGTCCCACATCGACTGCTATTGAAGAAGCAGAAGTCGAAACTACCATAAACAGAGCTCCTGCGCCATCGTTCAGAATCACGCAGCCATGCAATGCGCACATAGCGAACTATTCTTTCGCCTTTTACTAAAGGATACCGTGTGCGCGTTGCAAATAATGGCATACGCTAAGTTTTGGAGGGTTTCTCTTAACTGAGACCTCCAACAATTCCAGTTCAACTATTTTGTTAAGATTGATCGGTTCCCTAATATTGCTGAATCATAAAAGACTTCATTCATTTCTTTGGGTTGATTTGATAATTTTGTAAGTAATCATTAAATCAGACTGTTAGATGTATTGAGTTACAAGGACCAGTTGCTCAAATTATATTTCAAAATTAGGTATAATTTTTAAATTATAGTCAAACTAGGTAATTAATTAGCTTGTGCTTTGCCTAATTAAAGTTACATATTTTAATATTAAAATTAATAATATACTCGTTCTTTCTAGGTAGAAAATTCCCAATCTTGAATGGGAATTAAATAAGTGCAATGAGCAAATGCAGCAGGACAGACGGCTTAGATCAGTTGAATTATTGGTATTGTCAAAAGGTTGCAGATACTACTATGTACATTAATGCAAAGTCAATGGAACTTACACATGATATCAAGAGGAGGTAAATGAGCTTGTCCTTCTGTAACAGATCATTATTAATCGAAACATAAGACCTAGGAAACAAAGGAAATGATTAGGCGCATCAATTAAATAGGAGTACTAAAAATTTGTGATACATTTTATATTTATTTAATTCTATATATATGACTATCACAAAGAACCATAGTTGCTATGACCTGTTGCTCTATGCAGTACAACTCAAATATGGAATAAATTTGCTCACAAAGATCAGACTGGTCACGATTTCATGGGATAGAGAACCACAAGTATTACCTACAAGAGAGTGTGAGAGAGACTGAGAACCTCAACTATTACAGGTTTTATATGCTTCATATTTATGAAGGAACGGACTCCTGAAAGACAATAAACCCTCCTCCTTTTTCCGGGCTTGGGACCGGCTGCAGAATAGTAGAATCCAAACGCAGGCGGAGTTAAAAACTCTTGTTTTTGTTTCCCTAGGCAGGATCAGCATGACTTGCCATCACTTTTGATCATAGACAAGTCACCTTACCACTAGTCACACTTGAGTCATCTTGAAGAATTGAATAAAAGACTGATGAATTTGTAACAAGCTTTCATATTTTGTTTTGCAAGACAAACTAAATCAGTGATAGCTTCTTGAAAAGTTTTCAGAATCTCAGACATTCCAAAGAAGGGCACTGGATCAGACCGGATCAACTGAAATGTAGCTAGTTCTCTATCTTCAGAATGTGTAAGGGGTAAAAGAGGATCAAATCTAATGAAAGTGCACTGCTCAAGTATAATATATGACACGGATTAGGTATCACCTACCCCAGCTGCGAGTGAAGAATGGATAGTTTGAAAAAAGTCATCCAAAAGCCTCCATTATCGACCTTCAGTAGAAGCAACCAAGTTGTTGGTTTAACAATAGAAATACAGTCCTCCAGTAATTGTAGGTGCTAGTGAGAATCCAATGGGCTCACTCACTAGTACCTGGGAAATGCAACCTGAGACATGATGGGCCTATGGGTGCAGAAGGCATAGCATTCAATCAGATACGCATTTAACTTTTAAGCACATACGCTGCCTCTGTTGCGGTGGACTTCATCCATGTCCCAAAAATATAAATGGTGTGTTCTCCTAGTTTAGCCCGTCAAGCAATGCATGTAAGAAAGTTGCCTTATTCGTTTATTTTTTGGTTAGACCGTAGTCTGGTGCAGATGGCTGTTTCAGCATGCATCACTTTATGGACCAAAACAAGGACTCATCCTTATTCAGTCTAATGAGGGTCCAAAAGGCTAACTCATGTACGACCCTTGGGGAACCACAATCACATACACCCATTCGCAGCATTGGCGAGAGGCACCTCCACCTGCCCTTTTTATTGCTTTCATTGTCCCTCGCCAATTACTTGATCTATATTATCAATTAGATATCCCATCCTAGGCACCCTACTTCCAATCTAAAACGGAAGCCTTCTTCAGACTGTAGCGGGCATATAAAGCAGGGTAGATTTCGACTTCACCCATGACAACAAATATGACAATCGCAGCACTTAACCATCACTAGACTTGGGGTTCAGAAGGTGCAGAGTGTGTGAAATAAACCTCCAATAGATGACAAGCATACACAAAAAATGGAGCTCAGGCCTGAACACACTGCACTTAAGTAGAATCTGCACTGAGATTTAAAAAATTAGAACAAAAGATGGCATTAGAAAAGAAAAGAGTTTTTTTCCAACTTTGGCTTTTTAAAAAAAACTTGAACAAGGTATTTGCCATTAATTCAACCGTTCAAGATAGACCTATGTGACTTATACTTTAACCTAGATGAAAGCTTAAAACAAGTTGTGTCATATTTCTCGCATTATCGCTCTAGCCACCACACAGTCACAGCATCAAACTGACTCTTCAATTTTCAAGACTAAGAAGTGGATCCCTTTGAGCCCATGTAGCCTCTAGTATAATCAAACAGTCACAGTACAGTCCACCACTAAACAGCCTTAGATTCTCCTATTATCACAACTTCTAGTCTAGTCACAACTCAGAAATAGTAGGAGCACCAGATTGTCCTGATCAAAGCCTAACATCACCTATGCACCACCAATCAGAGGGTCAAGCCCAAAAGAAATCTAAAAAAAGAAATGCACATCAGTCCATCAGTGGTAAGTACCTCAGGTATCCTATTTAAGAATATTATTCCTTTTCACAATCCTTACAATATCACTCGGAGCACAATTCAGAAATACCCCTATATTATATCTCTTCTATTATCAGAATCCCTAGTTTCATCATACCTGAATATAATACCCTATATATTTCTCCCTATATATTTCTTCTATTATTAGAATCCCTAGTCTCATCAAACCTGAATACTTCTCATGCTACTAAAAATTAGACCATTCTAAGACCGTAATTCTAAGACAGTAATTCTGTTACAGAATTTGAACGACAATACTAGTAAAGATGAATGAAAAAATCGATTTGAGTCCTTATATAAAGAAAGAACCTGTCTTTAAGAGACCTGCGCCTGCGGGGCTCTGGTGGTGTCGGCGTGCGGGGCTCTGGCTGTGCTGAAGGCGGTATCGACAATGCTTCCAGTGCAAATCGGGTGGGTTTAGGATTGAACCCGTATATCCGTGAAAAATTAATGGGTTTCGGCTCATCCAGTATGGCACGCCTCAATAACACTCTCCGCAGTTTAATCGGATCGGGGTACACTTCGCTTAGTTTGGTGCCGGGCTGCGCAAAGTGTGCCTCACATTCTTCTTCACTCGCGGCAGGATGAACGTTCTTCTGTTCGCTGTATTCGGGATGAACCTTTTTCTTTTTCTTCTTGAAAAGAGAGACACAAATCGCCATCGTTTGGACTGGTTAAAGTACGTGGATAGGTAAGGTTTTATTCCGGTACTAGCATTATATAGACAAAAAAAGAATAGATTATAGAATTGGTGAAATTAATGTTATCAAAACTGGTATGCCGACTACTGAAAACCCTAACGCCGGCGGTAGTTTTATTGTGAGATCGAAGATAAAAAATGTTTATTGAAAACTAAATTTGATTTAGGCTTTAATTTTTGATATTAGACTTGTAAGTGTTGATTCAATAAATAGTTGAAAGGTTTTAGAGATATATAGAATTTTAGATGGTTCTAGAGATGTGTGCTGTTCTTTACTTGATAAATTTTTTCATTTTTAATCCATCCCGTCCTATATAGATCCGTTCCACATGTTGACATATAATTTTTGTTACGTCGAAATTTGACCGGCTTTTAAATAAAAATTTAAAATAAATAATTCGAAAATCGAGAGTCAATCTAAACTCAATTAATTTGAGCAAAATTAAATCTCGAAATTCGAAATAAACAGGAGTCGCCA
>JAABOM020000049.1:15098289-15128393 GCA_011800125.2 Solanum clarkiae | reverse complement strand
CATAGGATTTCGAATGGTGTAATTGTGAAGGTTATGAGTTAGGTTGTAGTTGTGGGGATTTGGTGGGAGTGTTGGAGAGATACCGATATTCTATACTACTTAACCTTGCGTTTATTAGTTCACTTGCTGAGTACCATGTCTTTGGTACTCCCCCCTTGCTACAAGAGTTTTGTAGGTTGCGAACCCAGATTATCATGATACTCTCTACTGTTCCTTGTCCGAGGCTTCCTGTGGAGATTGCGAGAGGTATCTGTTTGCCATTCAAGCTGACTTCTTACTCCTATTTATGATTTTGTTCTATTTTAGCGATAATGTCATTTGATACTTGTGTTTTCTTTCGAACTTATTGTAATACATTAGAAGCTTGTGCACGTGACAACCAGGTTTTGGGGGATTTTCATTAAGCTAACTTATTATCCGTAATTGAACTTTCATTTTTATTATAATTCCATATTCTTAATGTTATAATTGGGTTGTAGGCTGACTTGTCTTGGTGGGATAAGACGAGTGTCATCACGCCTGAATTTCGGGTCGTGACATTTTCAGCCAACGTCCAATAAGCCAAAACATGCACTCCCCATGTATAAATATGATATGATATGATAATTCTTAATGAATTGATGTTTTATCCAATAAGAAAATTGAGTATCTTTTTATTTTTTAAAGTTAGTTTTAAATAAGAATCGTGTTTCAATGAAATTTAATAAAATAATTAAATGAACATCTTATTATTTTTTAGAAAATAATGTAAAATATATTTTTGTTTCAATAAAATTTAATAAAAAATATTTAAACTGATTGGGTGACTTTCTAAGCAACATATAATAGTTGAATGACTTTGTAGGTAAAAATATTCATAGTTGGGTGACTTAATTTTCTGTGAGAGAAATTTTTAGCCCATTAACTTTCTGTGGGAAAAAATCCTTACTTGAGTGAGTTTAAAGTTATAAAAGAAAATTGAGTGATTTATAATGAAAAAAAAAATTGTTTATTGAATAACCATATAACATATTAACTCTTATAGATTTGGGTCATTTATTATTCTTAAACTCCAAATAAGACTATTTGCATTTTGAACTTTAGATGTTAATTAAGAGAAAAGGATTAAAAATAGCCTAATTTTGTTTTATTGTTTGATTTTATCCTTGTCATTAAAATGAATTTATTTATACTCTAATCGTTACAAAATTTAATACCTATGCCCCTCGATGGATGGAAAACCCCAAATACCTTCATTTTAACTCGTTTTATATTTTTATTCAATCTGACACTCCAATCCAAATTCGAGCCATCCTAAATAATACCAAAATTAACCTATTAGATTACAGGGATAGAGCTCACTTCAACTTCATCTCCTTTACTAGGATGCTCCCAACCTTCACCTTCTTTTTCATCACAGTTTTCTCAATTTCCTTCTCTTTATCAACCTTCATTATCGGTTCGGGTTCAGGATAATCATCCATACCCATTCCCATGTCCATTTCTTCAGCAGCAGCATTGTCTGAAGGTGTTGGGAACTCAAATCTTCAAGGTGAGCTCCGGATAAAGTCTGGAATTATTTAGGATAAGAACTCAAGGAAGAGGATGACCATTTCCAAACAGACCCAGAAGGCATCAATGGAGTCCGTATGGCATAGAATTCTTGTCCAAGAACCAAAGTCGAAGCAAGCAAATGTATAATCCCAATTGCTTCTTCAACTCAATTGCTTCGCCTTTTTCCTGATCTACCTACCCTACCTTATAACCCCTCCATTGCAAAATTTGTTCATCAATCTTAAACCCCTTTTGTCGTGTTGATTTTCAAGCATTAATTTGGATCTGGCCCTTTCGTTTTCAACGTAATCATTTTCCTCAGCATTATTCCAGAATTTCGGAAACGAATGTACCTGCTGAGCTTTATCCCCAATTTATTACTATTCAGTATGCAATTCAAAACTCAAGATAGAAGAAGTCAAAATCTTCAAGGTGAACTCAACTGCATTGAGCTAGGTTAAGTTTGATATTATTTAAGATGGGTCGGATTTGGATTGGGTAAAAACAAAAAATGATTAAAATGAAGTTATTTGGGACTTTCCATCCATCGGAGCATAGGTGGTAAGTTTTGTAACGGCTGATATAAATAAACTCATTTTAACGATGAAGATAAAGTCAAACAATAAAATAAAGTCGAGATATTTTCTAGCCTATTCCCATTAATTAATTCAATTCTATAACTCCCTAATTTTGCAACTTCCATTTGAATTCTAAGAAACCCCAATTCAAATTTTTGGTTAAAATATTAAAATCCTTAAATTAGCAAAGAATTACCTACATGCAACAACACATATGAATCTTACAATAGAAAGTTAACCATGGAAGAAGTTGAAAGTATACAAAATTGAATTATCTAGCTCAATAATGCAAAAAATCTGACTTTTTAACAGTTGCATTTCTTCAAACACTTGGTGCATGTCAACGTTATGTATATATCATAGTAGAAAATCGAAAAAAGTATATGATTTGTACATGATGTTGCGATTGTTACTCTTGTAAAAGAAATAAAAAAAATAAGAACATGACTATTATGAAAAGTATATTTGTTAAGTTCTAGAAATATGAGGACTTTTTAGAAGTAGCCTAAGAAAACTCTGCACTTATATAAAAGGGCTATGTGTATCGTGAAAGAAATTGCTTGTATTTTCTCCTATATGTATACAGGTTATATCTCTTTAAGAAAAATGATTCCTCACGTTTCAAAACTATCTTCTTCTACAACTATATTTCCTATTTAATCTTAAGAGATATTGATTAAAGTAGACGAAAATGAAATGTCGATCGAAGTCCCAAAGTCACTGCCATTACTCTAATTTAAGGGAATTACCCTAGAATGATTCACTTTTTTTGCAATTTGCATTAGCCATGTGATTGTTTTCTTAAAATGTAAATGATTCTGAAGGTCATTTTTCGATATAATTGATTTTTTCAATAGTTCTTGAACTCACTAACTTGAATGTTAAATTACTGTAATACTCCCCATTTAAAAATCAATTTAGTATACATTTTATATTTATTTAATTATATATATATATATATGACTATCAAATATTTTAATTATTAAACATGAGACTCCAAAATAGGCCATTCTCCTTGACTTAAAAAATAAAAATAAAACTATAGCATTATGGCATATTTGCATGTTCATGTCTAAGTTCTCATAAAGAAGGATAACGTTTCAGTTATACCATAATTTGTATAAATTTGCAAGCTTATCACCACAGAATCTTTATATCTATATCTATATCTATATCTATATATACGACACTGGAAATTCCCCAAGGGCATGCAATACTTATTTGTATAATTATTCTGTTCAATAATATTTTTGATATTTTTTCCGCTAACGACTGAATAGAATGTTGTATTCGGAGCAACCATATATATATATATATATATATTTCCCCATTTCTTGTTGTCTTTTAACTGACTAGATATTTGATGAAAATGTTGTTATAATTATCCGGCTCAATAATTAAATTGAACTAGAAAAAAACTAGAAAGTTTTGGGTTCAGGTTGTCAATTTTTGTTATATAAAAGCGTAAGTCGTTTAATCTTTAAATTTGAGTGTTAGATGTATTGAGTTACAAGGATCAGTTGCTCAAATTTTATTTCAACAAGTTTACAGGCCACGACTTCTGACTTTGGTGGCCAATTAGGTATATGTTCTCTAAAATATTAGACTATCTTTTAATGTTTGTAATAATTTTTAAATTATGGTCTAATTAGTTAATTATTTTGCATTCCGCGCTGTCATAACTAATTTAATTAAGTTTATCTGTATTAATACTAAAATTAATAAAATATTCTAAAGTTATTGAATTCTTTCTACTTAGAAAATTTAGTATTATAAATTTATTTCAAGAACTTTTATTAACGTAATATTGCTAAAGTCCTAGTTATCTTCAATTATATTTTTGGATTATAACATTATTTCTCGATTTAATTGATTTTTCAATAGTGCTTGAATACCCTAACTTGAATGTTAAATTACTATAATACCCCCAACCTAAAAATCAATTTTGTATACTTTTTATATTTTATTCTATATTTATTTAATTATATTATATTCTATTGAAAGCAAATTATTTTTCATATTGAAGGATTGTGTCTTTTTCGAGGAGTTTTGTCTTTTTTGAAAAGTTATGATTTTTTCAAAAAGTTGTCCCTTTTTCGAAGGATTAATTACTTTTCCGAAGGGTTGTGACTTTTTCAAAGGGTTACGACTTTTCTGAATAGTTGTGACTCTTTCGAAGGGTTACGACTTTTCTAAAGAGATTACTGTAATGCCCAACTTAAAAATAAATTTAATATATTTTACAAGCGAATAAGCTTATATACTGAAGGATTGTGACTTTTTCAAAAAATTGTGACAAAAAGATTCTGACTTTTTTCAAGGAGTTGTGGCTTTTCCGAAAAGTTGTGAATTTTTCAAAGAGTTATGACATTTTCAATGGATTATGACTTTTTTGAAGGGTTGTGATATGTTTGAAGGATTGTGATATTTTCGAAAGATTTTTCGACAGAAGGAATAATAGTTTATTGGTTATTTATTTCTTAATTTATCGAATTCACTTCAATTTGAATCAACCATATTTAAATATTGACTTTGTTAGATTGTCTTCAATTCTTTGAGATGTTTCATAAAATATTTCAAGCTCAAACTAACTAGATTATCAAATAATTATATTTTAAAAATCATATAATTAAATCATCGGGAAAGTAAGTGGTCAAGATTAGGAAAGGGGTTTTCTAGAACACCTTATTTACTTAATTGTTATCATATTTGTATTGTCCGATCAGGTTGGGGGCCGATGGACCAACTTTGAAGATTTTTTGTCTCTTTTTCTGATTAATCAATAAAACGGGCTGAACAGCCCAACATTGAATTTAAAAAAAATCAAGTGGAATTTTAAATTTTTAAATATTTTTAGAGAAATTTAATTGGCTCTAATCAATAAAAGAGATTTAAACATTTATGTTATTACATAACGTACAATAATTTATATATGTTTATTCTTGTTTTACAAAATATTGAGAGAAATGTTATACTATTAATTAAAAAATATTAATAAATAAAATATATAAAAAAATTAAATAAACATAATACTCTTTTTCAGGTTTTGGCTTTAAGCAACACATTTTATTGATGTTAATCCACCTGTAATATACTCCCTCCGTCAATTATCCCCAATTTGGTTGCCATATAGTATTATTAAAAACTCAAATCTTAAATCGTATAGCCTCAAAAGCACATTCTACGTCCTATTACATTTAAATCTCTCATTATCTTCAGTTTTATATCTCAATATAAAAAAATAATCTGTCTTTACGGTATCTATTGTGGGGCTCTAGCGAAGCCGGTGGAGGTATCGACAATAATACGTTGGATTCGAGCACAAATTTAGTCGGTTTAGGAATGAATCCGTTTTTCCGTGAGAAATGGAAGGGTTTCGATTCATCCACTATCACATACCTCAATATCTCTCTCCACAATCTTATCACATCGGGATAAACTCGGCTAAGTTTTCTTCTAGGGTGCGCAACCATACCTAGAAAGTGCATCTTCACTCGTGGGATGAACTTCGCTGGTGGGATGAACAGGGTGAACTTTCTTCTTCTTTAGAAGAGAAAGACACATGAAGGTTACGTGAACATAGATGTAGTATAATCAAACATGACAACATTACATTCCATCACCTATAAACATCCTAAGACTTTTCTGTTATCAGAACTCCTAGAATCTAGTCACATATCTAATATAACCGGAGCCTATGCACCACCAATCAGACACTCAGCCTCCCCACCCCCCACCCCCCACCCACCCCCTACTCCACACACAAAAAATAATAATAATAATAATATAATAATAAAAAATAAAAGCAATGTAGATCAGTGAATCAGTGCTAAACACCCAGATATCCTCTTTTAAGAATCTGTGTCCTTTTCTCAATCCTTGCTATATCATTCATAACACAATTCAGAAATACCCCTATATATCTCTTCTATTGTAAGAATCCATAGTCTCATCACACCTAAATATGTCTCAATCAACAAAAAAAACAGAGCATTCTAAGCTCGTAATTCTGCTGTTGCATCACTCAGAAATACACCTTGCATATATTCTACCACTTAACTCATATCTAAAAGATGACAAGAGAGAATTCTTACTGTATTTTAACCTAATACAAAAAAAGCTTGAAGCCTGTTGTCATATCTCTCACATTTATCATTATAGCCACCACACAGTTGCACCATCAAGCTGATTCTTCAAGTTTCAAGCCTAAGAAGTGGATCCTTTTAATCCCACAAATACAACTCTAGTATAATCAAACATGACTACATTACATTCTATCACCTCTAGACACCCTCAGATTTTCCTGTTATCAGAACTCCTAGAGTCTAGTCACATATCAGATATAACCGGAGCAGATTGTCTAAACCAAAGCTTAACATTACCTATGCACTACCAATCAGACAGTCAACCCCCACCCAACCAAAAAAAAAAGCTAAAAGCAATGCAGATCAGTCAATCAGTGCTAAATACGTGTCCTTTTCTCAATCCTTGCGATAATACCCCTATATATTTCTCCCTATATATTTATTCTATTATTAGAATCCCTATATAATTTGTTAGATGCATCGCACGGTGATTAAGATATTAAATGTGAATAAATAATAATTATCAAATTTTGTATTATAAATAGTCAATTTTTACTTAAAGAAGTAGCTAGAAATAGAAATAGAGAATCACATAACCATTTCATATTTAGAAAATATTTTCTATTTATATGTAAACTCTTGATCTTGAGACAATCATTAGTGAATTCAAAAGCACTTAATTGAATAAAATATACTATTATTATGTCTTTAAATAATATCTAATTTGTTAAAGTAGTAAATTCAGCTCTTTCAGTCTATTATATACTTTTCCGTCTCAAATTAATTAAATTTTTGAGATTTTTTTCAATGTTCAAAATAGTTGAATTGTTCAAAGTTCAAAAAGAATATTTGAAATTTTGTCTTTCAATATTTTTCTTAATGTATGTGCATTATTTTAGAAATTCAGATAATATGAGACAGAAGAGTATCTCACAGACAATCAATGAATTATTAGGAAAGCCGTACTCTTTAATCAATTTTATCTTTATTAGATGTAAAATAAATATCCAATAAATATAATTAATATTGATGAATTTTTAGTTTGATGGTTAAATAATTTTGAATTTTTACTCTAAAATAAATTATAACTTTTATCCTAATTTCATTAGCAATATCGTAAAATCACTAAGCAACTGTTTTACATTGAATTTTTATGAGCCTTTCAATTGTGAATATTAGTTGTTAGGGTAATATTGTAAAATCACTAAGTAGCTGCTTTGAAAAGATTAAATTAAGAAATCCTCAAAATATTTCTGTGGGTTTCAGTAATTTAAAATAACTAAACAGTTGAAGTAGTTAGGGAAATTATTTATGAGGGACAATATCGTATAATCACTAAGTAACTGATTTAAATAAATTCAATTAAAAAATCTCCGAAATATTTTTATGGGTCCTTCATTTGTGAAAATTAGTTATTAGGGGTTATATTGTAAAATCACTAAGCAACTATTTTAAAAAGATTCCATTAAAAAAATTTTAAAATATTTTTATGGATCTCATATAATAAAGAAGAAGAAGTAAGTAGCACGTCGACGGAGACGTGTCTATTCAGCACAAACTCTCTCTTATTTTACTGAATGAACAGTTGAAGTAGCTAGGGAAATTATTTATGAGGGACAATATCGTAAAATCACTAATCAACTACTTTAAATAAATTCAATTAAAAAATTTCTGAAATATTTTTATAGATCCTTCGATTGTGAACATGTCGACCGAGATGTGCTTGTTCACTATAAACTCTCTCTTATTAATATGAGAAAATATTTGAAGTTCCCCAATTTATTTATTTGTAGTCCTCTAACATGCTTCTGCTCGTCAGTTACAATGCAGTGTTATTAAGAAATTTAGGAGAACCAATTGTGGAACTGAAAAACAAAGTGACGGAAAATTATTTGATAAATAGAAAAAAAAAATCAACCGATCTTGTATCTCTGCGTATTCGATATTTATATTTTATTGAAAAAATAAACCGAATGTAAACTACTACTTCTTCTTCTCCTCTTTCTTCTTCTTTTTGAAGATTCATCATCAATCAGTTATTTAAAAAAATTTAAATGTGCACATCGCAGACGCGAATGAAAGTGCTATATACTCCCAAGAAGTTAGAACATAATCCCGTCAAAGTGTAGTTTTCTAACCCAAAGTCGAAGTACACCTCCCGTCACCCAAATACACAACATTGAAAATTTACAATGTATTGTAATGGGTACATTCTTTATGAAAAAATAGGAGGGAGAAGATTGTTGTAATCGGTGCATAAATCATAATTGATACATTTTATATAACATTATAAAATCGGGTACATCATTTGTTTTAGAATTGCACCTGTTGAAGTTTGACATAAAAGGGAAAAGTTATAAACCTTAGACAAAAAGGTGTTATGGGTTGGTGTTTTTTTTCAAAAAAAATTAAGTGATAAGATTTTTGAAATAGAAATTGCAAAATTAAAAAGGAAAAAGGAAAAAGGAAGAGGACCAAGATGGCAACTAAACATTCCCTTTTACGCAAGATATAAGATTAGTTATGCAGAGTTTAGTTATATAAAATTCAGAAGATTTAATTAGGTAGAATTCAAAAGAAATTAATAAGTTAATTCTTAATTCTTAATTAAGGATGAGCTTATATTTATTTTATCCAGTAAATATCAAAAAAAATGTCAAATATGTCATTGCACTATTAGAAATAGTTTAAATACATTTATCGTTATACTTTCAATTTAAATATTACCCCTTTCGTTGTACTTTTGATCTAAATATACCCCTCATTATACTTTAGAATAAATTTACTCTTAATTTGAATAAAGAAACATGTGACAAGTGCAAAACTAAATAACTCATTCTCAATTTTAAATATACTCTATATTTTCATTTATTTTTTCCCTCGAAAGTGATTTATTTGCATATAATGTAAATATTTTTTCACTAGATGCATATTTAAATTAAATAAAAAAAGAAAAATTTTGAAAGTAAATTGACTGGGGTAAATATATAATTTTATTATTTTAATTCATGTATAACTAATATCCACATAACTTATTCTACTTTCTATCCCGCGTAAAATTATACATAGATTTCCTCATAAGTTTGTGAATTTTAGTAATGTAGAATTATTAAAATACAACTAAACACCACATAGAATTAATACTTTATTACTCTCTCTGTCTCATTTTATGTGACACTCTTTCCTTTTTGATCCATCTCAAAAAGAATGTCATCTTACTCTAATTGGAAATAATTTAACTTTGAATATTCTCTTTTAACCTTAATGAGATGATTTTCAGCCACACAAATATCTAATAATGAATTTAGACCACAAGCTTCAAAAGACTTTTTTTTTTAAACACCGTACCAATTCAAAAGGTGCCACATAAAATGAGACGACGGGAATAACTTTTATTCATCATTTGAAGCCTATCAACCAAACATTGTATAAAATTAGTAGATGAATAACTTTTATTCTATTTACAAACTAAACAAGGTATAAATTTAATACATAAACAACTAAAGTTATTCAAGTATTAAGATGAGCCTTGACCAGCTACCATACGGCCCTTAGCTGTATATATGTTATTTTATTTATTATACAATATAAATATAATAATTATAATAATATATATTTAAAATATTATTTTATAAATATTCTTTGTGGATTGGCAAAGCAAAGAACGGGATAGGAAATTGGCTGGGAAAATAGGATTTAAAGATGAACAGGTGAGGATTAATGTTACTGATCCTAGATGATTTACTTGATTCTTTTTCTACCTTTCTTTTTATTATCATATTGTTTTCCCATTTAATATGTATGCTACTATATGCCGTAGTACTTGTGGTCTTGTGGACATATATATTTAGAAAATAATATTTAATAAAATAACTGAATTGAGTATCTTTTTATTTTTAAAAATTTGTTTAAAATAAGAACTGTGTTTCAACGAACTTTAATAAAATAATTAAATAAGCATCTTCTTATTATTTCTAAAAATAGTTTAAAATATATTTGTGTTTCGATAAAATATGATAAAAAAATTATTTAAATTGATTGGATGACTTTTTAAGTGAAATATAATAGTTGAATCGCTTTGTAAGTAAAATAATCATAGTTGAGTGACTTTGAGGTTATTAAAGAAAGCTAAATAACTTTCAATGAGAGAAATTTTTAGTTGAGTAATTTTCGGTGAAAAATATTTACTGGAAGCAAGATCGCGGAAACCATGCTACACCAATTAGAATTATGTGGAGACAGAAGATCCAGAATCCTCAGAAGATAAATTTTCAAAGTTTCAAGAAAAGCTTGAAATTACTGACAAGCTTATAATTAAGCGAGTTTAAAGTTATAAAAGGAAGTTGAGTAACTTTCAATGAAAAGAATTATTAATTGAATGGCCATATAAGATATCAAGTTATTAAAATAGGTCAATCCTTAGTTGGTGACTTTAGATATTAATTCAATTCTAAAACTCCCTAATTTTGCAACTTTCATTTGAATTCTAAGAAACCCCAATTTCAAATCTTAGGTTAAAATATTAAAATCCTTAAATTAGCAGAGAATTACCTACATGCAACAACACATGTGAATCTGATATTGGAAAGTTAACCATGGAAGAAGTTAAAAGTATTCAAAATTGAATTATCTAGCTCAATAATGCAAAAAAAATCTGACTTTTTAACAGTTGCATTTCTTCAAACACTTGGTGTATACCCTTGAAAAAAAAAGTATCCACCCGTATAGTAAAAGTATGAACATTCTTAACGAAATCCACCACTATTAGTACATGATGTTATTGTTAGTATCATGTCATGGAGCTCATCTTACCCGATGGAATTTCTAAAGGCCAAACACATCTCTAGGCCCTTAAACTTGGCATGAAATGTCATTTCGGCACTCCAACTCAATCTTGTTCTATTTTAGCCCTTAAACTCTATTTTTTATATTTCATTTTGGCACTCCAACTCAACTTTGTTCCATTTTAATTCTTCAACTCTATTTTTTATATTTCATTTTTACAACTTTGTTCCATTTTAATTCTTCAACTTTGTTCTATTATTCCTTTTATGCTATGTGTTGGCATATGAAGTACACTATCTCCCATTTTGTTGATTCTTTAGATAGAAGTGTCAAAATGAAATATAAAAAATAGAATTAAAGGGTTAAAGTGAAACAAAATTGAGTTGAAGTGCTAAAATGAAATATAAAAAATAGAGTTTAATGGCTAAAATGGAATAAGATTGAGTTGAAATGCCAAAATGACATTTCATGTCATGTTTAATGGCGTAGAGATGTGTTTGGCCATTTCTAAACCTAAATTCACAAGAAGTTGTCCTAAGAGCATGTTTATATACAAAAATATCGGAGAGACGTCAAAAATAAAGGCAAAACTCACCGGAAAGAGTTCTAAAAGATTAATCCCCAAAAATTAATTAATTTTAGTGTTAGTTGTTGGATAATTTGTAACATATTGGGATTTTAAATTAAACAGACACATTTGTTTATGAAACAAGATGACTATTGTTAAAAAAAATAAGAACATGAATATTACCTTTTTCACTTATTCTTCTGTTGAAAATATAAAGTATATATATCTTTTTCTTTAAGAGGAAAGAGAAACAACTACAATCATGAAATATGGGTAGCAAATAGTTTCTTTTTTTTCCAGAGAATTGTGAGGAACCAAAAAAAAAAAATTAACTTAGTTAAAGTAAATAATATTTTCAAAAGTTTTTGGGTGAAGTTATAGTTAATGGTTAAAAAAAAAAGGAAAGAAGGAAGAAATAATTAGGAAAAAGGACAAAGAAAAGGAAGAAACTTGAAGGGAGAAGAGAACAAGGAAACAAAGAAGATAGGGAATGTAAAATTATTTGAAAAAATTTACTGGACTCTGTAATTAAAGACATAAACAAATATATGTTATCTGTTCAAAAGGAAAAAATATTTATTCATCATGTTTGTCGAAATAAATATACATGTAACTATAAATTTTATAAAAAGTTACAATAGTAAATTTTCTTAATTAATCTGTTGTTGAATCAGTACATAATGACCATGGTTGAACAATGTGTGAGGGATTCTATCAACTAGAGTATAACTAACTTAAAGTTAGTTAGGAGGACTTGCCAGCTATATGACAGCTGGCACAATTAGTTAGAAGGGTAGTTAGAATCAGACTGATGTGTATAAATAGTGTGATAAGCTTTGTAGATCTGTGAGTGAAGTGTATTTGATACAGCTTTAGAAGCATTTGTGAATAACATCTACTCTTCCTCATTTCTTCTGTATAAGCACTCTAAGATCAGTAACAATGGGAGTTACATGATTTCAACATCTGTAAAATGAAATTGTACCAACTAGAAATAAATAGACATATTTAGTAGTATTTTGATTCATTGGTGTGAAGCTGCATTAAGCGCAAGCAATTTAACTAGTATAGTATAAAAGAAAACAAAGTAGCTAGCAATAATAATATTTCATAGGGATCGATGAGGATGACGAATTCAGCTTAATTAGACACATTGAGTCTCAATAACAACAACATAATATCCAGTGGAATTCCACAAGTGGGGTCTGAGGAGAATAGAATATACGCAGACCTTACTATTATCTCACAAAATAGAGAGGCGACACGTTGAGCCTCATGCCTACTAATTAATTTCCTATCAATTTGTCCAAAGAAATTCATATATTCAAATTTTCATTTATTTTCATATAGTCAAATTCATTTATTCAAAGAAATAATTATGAGATTTACCTTAAAAAAAACATTGTACTTTCTATAATCTTTATTCCCTTGATTAAAGCTTATGGATCTTACAGAAGTTTGACAAATTTTTTCACACAATACTCATTACCTTGGAAGATTTAGAGTGATGGCTGCTATATCTTGCTAATGTTGTTTGAATAATCGATGCATAACCATTATCAAGCACTTGTCATAAAATTAAAGTTCTTTGAGTCTTCTTTCAAATGCATCAAATTTACCTTGTTCGAACAGAGTAATAAAATATTATAACCATTTTATTGAAGTATGTTTGGGCTGCACAGGTCGACGAGCTGAGTGCCAATTCAGCACACAGCCGAATGAGCTCCCCGAATAGCTCTGAAAACCCTCTGAAACTGCCATTTTAGGTGATCTGAAGGTCCTCCCATTCAGCGATTCCCTAGATTGTTCGGTGATGGGACCTCTGGATCGTCATTTTGGCTGACGGAGCTCATTATAACTCTAGCAATTTCAACAACGATAAACTCATAACAAAATTCTTCATTAAAAAGTGGAGGATTGGAAATACAACATACATTTTATCCAAAAAAAAAACACTAATTATTATATTAAACACTTACGATTACATCTTATAGTAATTAAAAATGTCAATTCCACAATAATTAATATTTGTAAGGAAGGTAGATAATTAATCAAGCTTGAGCAAGGCGACTAATATCATAAGGATATGCATCAGATGGCTTTTGAGCTCTGTATGATCTTCTCCCAACAACTATATTTGCAGCTTCAGTTGGATGAAATGCATCCCAAAATAGATATTCATTTCTATTTCTGCATGGCCTTTGGAAAGGAAGACACGTAATCTGGCCATTGTTCCTTCCTACCCCACAACATCCAGCGTTCGTCACTCTAAATCCTGAAATTAGTATGTTTGAATAATTAGACAAATCATATAGAAATGTTCATAATTTCTTCATTAAAAAGTGAATTTTAATGTAGACGAAAGTTTACCAAAGGCAGCGGGATTTTCAATTAAATCTTGGAAAATTCCATAAGCATCAATGTAGATGAACTTTGCATCAGGTGTATTTCCATTCAAGTTATCAACAAGTGCCTTGAGTTTATTGTTGAATAATTGATTTGCTACATTGATTCTTTGTACACAGGTTCTCCCATCTGGGCTGTTTTGGGCCAATGCATTTGGGCTGCACCCTATTTGGCCCACTCCAATCAAGGCAAACTTCCTTGCTCCATTCTGGTACAAAATCTAGTACCACAAAACATATAATTATAAATGGTTGTTTGTTAAAGTTCAGAATGGACAAGTAAAAGTGAACAGAGGTGGGTATACCGCTTACCCTTAGTTGCTGAGTATATTGTTGAATAAGCACATTAGCATATTGATCAGGAGTGAATTGTCTGCTAGTGGAATAATAGAGAGGCATAAAATAATTATTTAGATAGTCATTGCTGCCCATTCCAATCGAGTAAATGCACTTTCTAAGATAATCAGCTGCTGCATTTTCATTTCCTAATATTTGCACCACTTGTCGCACTGTGTTCCTATAATTATTCACTTGTCCAGAAAAACTGATCCTTCCTCCCTATAGAAAAATTCATCTAATTAAACCAAAAGATTTGAAAAATAAATAAATAGTAAGGGGGAAAAAAGAAAAAAAAGTACCAGTTGTCTGCCAGTTTCATCTCTAATTCCAGCAGCTGCAGATGCATAATTGACACCTGTGAGAATATCTCTGCCCGTAGCTGTTGCATAGGGTGGAATATTTCTGAACCCCAGTTGTTCCGCTGTAAATTAATTATAACACATATTTAATGATTCTCAACATCTCCACCTCATTGTGGTTTCAAGTCACTAACGGAGCAAGAAAACAAAGTGTGCAATATCATCTTTGATAAATTCAAAAAAAGGGAAAGCTCGGTGCACTAAAGCTTCCCCTATAGGTAGGGTCCGCGGAAGGGCGCGACCACAATGGACTATTGCCTTGCATTTCTGCTAGAGGCTGTTTCCAAGGCTTGAATCGATGACCTCGTGGTCATATGGCAACAACTTTACCAATTACAAATATTGTAAAAAAGGTACTAGTTTAAGAAAGTAGTTCATGTCTTACCAATGACATCAACTGTAGTTTTTCCATTGGAGAATCTCCCAGTAGGACCACCAGGGAAATCAATACCATAAGGTAAGTAATTAGCCTTAGCCAATGACTGAATATTGTTGTTATTTCCATTATCCACTAATGAATCACCAAATATGAAATAACAAGGAACTTGTTGTGCATTTGTTCCATAATAATGTCCTAAGCTTATCAACCCTAAAACCACCACCAATATACATTTCATCTCATTACCCATTTTGAGACAAGTAGGCTAAGTAGTAGTTATAGTGTTAATGAGTAGTGGGATATTGAAAACAATTGGGAAATGAATGGAGTATATATAGATTTTTAAAGTCAAAAAAACTATGTAGCATAACTTTTACAGATGAGAAGAAGGTTAGATAGCATTAAATTCACGCGGAGCTGGTAGATTTTCCCTCAGTGATTAGCCGGCTACTATATTGTCACTCTCTGCATGGAGCTATCATTAGCTACTTATTAATTACCTCAAATGAACTAATTTTAATTCATGCATATCTAACAAATGACAATTAATTAGCAACGGTACTAAAAGCTAATTATTGTACATTAATGATATAGAGACCCGGACCTTAAATGTTAATATTATTCATTAATTGTACTTAAGCGAGTCAAAAATAAGCCCCAATATAGATAATTCATCCTAAATTTTATGGGTTGAGCGGGTCATAACCTAACTCAAATTTTAGTCCATTTGAGTCCAAAGTAAATTTGGGCGGGTCATAACCCAACCTAATTTCTATTTCAATTCATTTTAACATTTTCAAGTTCAACCTAACCCGCCCGTTTGACACCCCTAACTGTACTACACAAATGATTAATGGGCAACCAAGCATGTCGTGCGTTTTTCCTTTTTCTTAATAAAGGTATAATTCTAAATATTATTTCAATTGATTAGGTGCATTGTTTTCCTGATCATCAGTTGGGAGTTAAATTGAGTTAAAATATAACTACTCCTTCTGTCTCATATTAGTTATCTACTTTTTTTATACGTCTTTTAAGAAATCACAAATTATAACAGTTTTACTAAATCTTTTAAGAATTTCTTATAAAACTTTATAAACTTGTTTACATGTTCAAAAAAGAAATTGATTGTGAGGGTAAAATAGACAATTAATATGGGCCAAAGAGAGTAGTTAGAACAAACAAAATTCTAGCAGGAAAAACTATATAACATAGTAGCTCATTATAATCACGTGCAAATTCATAGTTTTTATTTTTATAATCACTACACTCAGTCAATTTACACGCAATTCAATTAATTATACAAAATTCTATTCATATAGATGTCAAGTAATTTTGTTCACCAAAAATATTCAAATTACCTAATTGATTGCATATGTGATGATCAATTTTACACAATTTTCTCTTGATGAGAGAAATGAGTCGACATGCAGAAAGTGAATTCATCACAACCTCCCAACTACTATTTACCATTAATTTCATAAAATGATTTTGCACATTAAAACCTAAAGTTCATATTGCAAAGTCTTAATCATGAGTTGTCATAATTCATGAGCAAACCATGAAATGATGAATAAGTCGTCTTCTACACTTGCCTCCAACCTTTGATTTGACTTTGTTTACACTTTTAATTTTCCCCACAAGAAGATATAGGATGATCCACTAGAAAAAAGAAAAAGTCCCAATCAGTACTCATGCTAGGATATCGACACGCCATTAATGCAAAATTTTGGGAAGACTTAGTCATACGGTGGACAAATTAAATCTATGAATTATAAACATAAATAAATATGGGGTAAGGAGAATGGCTGACTTTATTGTATTTATGAGGGCAAGTGATGGATTAAATTATTTGCCAATGATAGAATTAAAGAAATTTTTCTCATTTTATTTTGACAATTGATTTCTTTTTAAAGTATCAAAAAATTTCTTTATTTCTTATTTATGACTTCTTAAAAGACGTATAAAGGAGAAAGTGAATAAATAATATGAGATTTAATGCTGGATACTCTTGCAAGTCACATGGATTTGAAGAGGAAAACAACTAGCTAGGATGCATAAAGTTATGGGATCAATATTTCTTTGAGCAGTTGGCCGATTTGAATTTGGCTTCACAAATTGATTTTATAATTATTATTTTTTAAAAATAGGGATGGGTTGGTTTTTAAAATAGTATAATTGTACAAAGCCCAGCCATAATTCAATTGGAACTCATATACAAACATCAAGGACGTCCTTAGTTGATAAAAAAATAAGTGTTTTTAAAACCGAAAATTAAATGTTGATGAATCAAATCACCCTACAGACTTTATGCCTTTAAAAAATATATATATCATGTATTATTTCTTAATTAAAAAAATACATAGGTATCAGTGTTTTAAAATATATTTTTAGTAAAAATACATTAAGTTACGCAAGGTATAGGTCTCATTGTTCTAGGTGTATGTTTAGGCATTTGAAGATAAGTTTTTGTTTCGAAAACGTAAGTTCAAAGAAATCTCTTCAAATTAGGAATAAAATTGTTTAATTAAATCTTTAATTTAGCACTAGAAATACAAAAATAAGTTTGTTCTTATATATTTTTTTAAAAAGGTCAAAGAAATTAAGTATTCTTATCCCTAATTTTAATTCTCTCTCTTCATTTTCATTGTTTGATCTTGTTTGAAGCCTTTGAATGTAGGTTCATTTTTTTTGCTTTTCAAGTTCGTTTTACAAATCTCTACTCGTTTGTTTTCTCAAAATGTAATTAGTTTTTTTTTTAATTTATGAAATAGTTCATTCTAATTATTTATTAGTCCATTGTTAAGTATAATTGCCTTTTAAAGAAAGATGCACACTTCCACTTATTTTATATTATTTTTTTAAAAAAAAATTCTATGTAATCTTACCTTATTTTAGTATTAATTTTATTTTCTTTAATAATTTTAGAAATATAAAATATTAAAGGTCCAGAACACATTGCCTTACTTTCTCTTGCACCGTGGCTTCTAATTAAGAAATACTGGTTGCGCTTTAAAAAAAGAAAATTCTTTTAGATTTTCAAAGAATTTAATAAGTTACATGTCTTATGCTTTTAATTTTTTTTTTTTCATATAATTGATAATACAAAATTAATCTCTTAAACCATCATACTCTATCGCACACGATTAATCATCAGAAAGCTCATAAATTAACTCTAAACAAGATTAAGCATTTTTCTTTAGCCACCGTATCACGGCAAACTAGCTATAAATTAGGATTGGAGAACATTAACTTAAATACTAAATTGTGTGAAATGTCCAAATTATGAGTAAATTTCTTAAGTATAACTATCACGTTTTTGCACTTAAATTGTGTGAAATGTTCAAATTATTTTGTGTTTTTATCTATTATATTAAAAATATAAAAAGTATATTTATCCATCGAGAGTAGGTGTGACTTTTGTGTTAATAGACTCAAATTTTTGTGTTAGCAAACATAGTCAAATAATAAAATGAAAAAGCAAAGTTGTCGAACTTTCATATAGGAGAAGCCATAACATTTTTCAAATAATTAGTAGTAATTCATAATACATTACATAACAATAATAGAAATTTCACAAAAATATATATTTATATATTTAGCCTCATCTCCTATCTTTAGAGTTGAGCTAAACGTTGTATGTCAAAGGGATAAGCATCTGATGACCTTTCAGCTCTATATGATCTTCTCCCAACAATTATATTTGCTGCTTCACCAGGATGAAATGCATCCCAAAACAGGTATTCATTTCTATTTGGACATGGATTTTGTAGGGGAAGACATGTTATTTGCCCGTTGTTCCTTCCTACTCCGCAACATCCTGCATTCGTCACTCTAAATCCTGAAAGTTATTAAAAAGCCAAATATGTTAGCCAATCAAAGTTGTATATCTTTTTTTTTTTTTTGGTCTGTTTCAGAAAAAATGACGTCCAGAGAGAAGAAATACTTACCAAATGCTGAGGGATTGTCAATTAAATCTTGGAAGATGTCATAAGCATTAATGTAAATGAATTTGGCATCTGGTGTGTTGCTGTTGAACTCATCCACAATACCCTTTAGTCTACTGTTAAACATCTGGTTTGCAACATTTATGTTTTCTGCACAGCTTCTCCCATCAGCACTGTTTTGGGCCAGAGCATTTGGGCTACAGCCAATCTGGCCCACTCCAATTAACACAAACTTCCTTGCTCCATAATCATACAAAGTCTGAAACAATACGCACAATAGCTATAGTTTCCTAAAATTACGATTTGTAGCTACATATTATAGGAGAGAGGCAAGCGAAAGAGAGATAAATTGTATATGTATATTTGTCAAATTTTATGTGTATATCTGTCAAATAATTGTATATGTGTAACTAATATACCTAGGTATTTATATTTGGCAAGCGAGATTGGGAGAGGGAGGAGAGAGGTGAGAGAGAGGGCAGAGAGTGGAGAGAGTCGAAAGTGTATATGTATGTCTGTCGAATTGAATATGTATATTTGTCAAATAATTGGGTATATGCAGCTGGTATACATATATATCTGTATATATTCTAGCGAGAAATTGCAAAGAGAGAGGAGGGAGGCGCGAGAGAGGAAGAGACAGAGAGAAAATAACATCATAACCTTAACTATGGCTACAAATTGTAATTTTTTCAAACTATAGTGATATAATGTAAACGCATATCATATATTTGCATAGTTACGTAATTTGCCCATTTACCCTCTAATATATTTAGAAATCTTCTAATTATTCTTCCTAAAACATAAGTAACTTGCAATTATCTGAACATTTAAAAGTATTTATTGCTTGGACTCACCTTTAATTGTTGGGTGTATTGTTGAATAAGAACATCAGCATATTGTTCAGGATTGAATTGTCTGCTAGTGGAATAATAAAGGGGCATGAAATAATTATTGAGATAATCATTGCTTCCCAGTCCAATTGAGTAAATGCACTTGCTCAAATAATTAGCAGCAGAATCTTCATCTCCTAAAATTTGCACCACTTGTTGCACTGTGTTCCTGTAATTATTTACCTGACCACCAAAGGTTATCCTGCCTCCCTATAAAGATTTTGTAAAAAAAATAAAAAAAATTCATAAGTCACGAAAATTATCAAAAATATTCCAATTATTTATAAAATCTTTCCAAATAAGCAAAAGTTAATAATAAAAGTATAATATATATACTATTACAAAGTTATTCTTTGAAAAAATATAATATTTATTGATCAAGATTTAATTCAATAAAAATATAAAAGTGAACATGAATTGTAGTGTACAACTCGCTAATATAACATGGTGATAGTATACAACATAATATTTATCTACCGACAAAAATAATATTTTTATAGAGAATTATTAAAAAGAGACATGTGACGAAAATGAGATAGCTTTATGCAAAAAGATATTTATTTGCTAAAGAGACATGTCACTGAAATGATAACAGAGGTAAATATTGATTTGCATATGAAATATTTGGTTGGTAGATACAAAATGAAAGTCTCTTTTTTTTTTACAAAATATAAATTTCTGGGTTAATTTTTATATTTGAAAAATGTGAAATGGTGAGTAGTAATAATTACCAATTGTTGGCCAGTTTCTTCTCTAATTCCAGCAGCAGCAGATGCATAGTTAACACCTTTAAGTATGTCTTCACCTCTTGCAGCTGCATAGGGTGGAATAGAATCCTCGAACCCCAAAAGCTCAGCTGCAAATTCAAACACCATTAATATTTACAGTAAGTTTTGATAACCTTTTCAGAAACAATCTCTCTATCTTTATGAGGTAATGGTAAGGTATGCGTATACCCCACTTGTTATTGCCATAAGTTTTGATCAACATTAATTACCTTAATTTTTATTTTATGTCACTCCTTATTTTTAATATGGAAAGACAGAATTGTGCATTTCTTTTTTGGGAAATCCGTAGATACTCCCGTAAGTTGTCATTAACGTTGAAGTCATTAACTAGTGGAAAAAAATTGTCTCGTGAACACGCGGTTCCAGTAACCCGTGGGTAGTACTATACGCCCTTTATTTAAAAAATAATGATCTTTTTTTTTTTTTTGGTATATTTCAAAAAGAATGATTCATATTTTTTTTTTATAAAATTTTAATTTCAGCTTTTCACATGGCATATTTCAGCCACAAGTTAAAGAATATTTTGGTATATTTAACTCAACTTTAATTTAAAATCACAAAATTAAAAAATCTTCTTTATTTTCTTAAATTCCATATCAAGTCAAATTAGATTACTCTTTTTTAATGAAGAGAGTATGTTAATTGTATATTATCATTCTTTCGGTAGGTAGAATTATGCCTTTAGTTTCAATCTTTAGATGTTACGACGTAGGACTCCCTTCATACTTAACATCCCCACAGGGATTATTTATATACACTTACAATTAAGAGAAACAAACATCATCTCTTAACTAATGTAGAATTGTCTAAGGTTTGTATTTAAATCACAAATTTTAAAAATTAATTTTAAAATTTTGTGTCAAGCGAGTAGTAATAGATGCATTAGAAAGAGTAGTTAATTGTTAAGTGAGATACTTACCAATGACATCGACAGTAGTTTTGCCATTAGAGAACCTGCCAGTTGGACCAGCAGGATAATCAATACCATATGGCAAGTAATTAGCCCTAGCCAAAGACTGAATATTGTTGTTATTCCCATTGTCCACTAATGAATCACCAAATATAAAATAACAAGGCACTTGTTGTGCATTTACCCTCAAATTCAATCCTAAAAGTACCACTATTACTATCCATCTCCTTACTTCCCCAACATCCATTATCATAAATCCAAGAATTAATTAACCTAACCAAACCAAATCTCAAATATAAAAGAGAGTGGAAAATAGAGTGTTTGAGGCTACGTAGGTTGGAGAAAAGCTTCAAACAAGTGTCTAATTATATACTACTACACTATACATGTTGAAGTCAATTGAGACAAAAGAGTAGTACTGTGAGGATCACTTCATGAATTCATTTTAGACGGATGAGAAGTAGTTGGCTACATTTATTTTCACGCGGCCAAGAAAGTGCGAGCGATAATATGAATCGTCCTTACTAAAAATATACATGATTCAAATAATTGTAATTGACTACATTCTTTCTATGTGTACTCAGTACTCCATAGTTATTCTTAAACTTAATAAACATTGACTAATCAAGATATATAGGAAAATCTAATTAAACAACACACATACAAATTAAATACTTCAATAGAATTAACTCTCTTCTATTTATTGAAGAGATCATTTTATTGATTAAAATAGTAAATAAGAATATGATAATCTAAACAAATAATTTCTCAAGGAACATAGTATCAATTAAAAAATATGACAAGTAAAATGGTCCGGAAGGAGTACATGTATACTATTTTGTTGTAGTTTCATGGTTCTTAGTGTCTGTGAAATCGATGTACATGTGCATGGGAATACTGTTTCTGTTTCTGATGAACAACAAAGAGGATTATTTTTTTCTTAAATATTGTACCAAGTCAAAGGATGTCAGATAAAATAGAACGAAGGGAGTACTATATTGTCGATGATTGTAAAATATGAGTAAATGGTGTATCATAATTATTAATCCAACGCTGCCAGGCCCTCCAATTGACATAGTTTGTCTTTAACAATCATAGGTTCCGACTCTTACATGATCATGTATTGATCATGAAAATCATCATTATGAACAATCAATCAGTAGCAAATCCAATTAGCATAATATATATAATCTGATTGAATATATTAAAATTTTTCAATTTAGAATTTGACTTTAGACCGCTAATTTAATTGACCTTTTTCATGCCTATGAAAGAGAGTATAAATAACTATTAATTCTTGTGATCATGTTATTAGTATTACAAGACATTGCTATATTCAAAATTAGAATACTCCCTCCGTTTCAATTTATGTGACACTTTTCAGATTTTAAAATTCAAATCAATCTTTCTTTGATCATTTAATTAGAAATATATAGATCTCATTTCAAAACACTTAAAGATTCCATACGCAAATATAATTTTTAATAAAACTTAAATTATTTAACTCTTGATAAATAAAAAGTACCAGAAGCAGATTGCATTAAATTGTTGTGGAAAGAGTCAAATTAATGCAGAGAATGACTTGGTCACACAAAGATGGAGGGGGGTGGAGAAATGAATGGAGTGTTGGAATGTAATTATGAGGGGAAGTTATGAAGGTATAGCTTAGGGACCCCTGGCTAGCTACTCTATTTAATGCACTTAAAATTATCAGTCACATGGTTTTTGAAGATGATCAAATCAAAATGCCGACATTATTTATCTTCTTACTTCTTATTTATCTTCTTACTTCTTCGATTCATAATAAGTGATAACTTTTTATTTTTTATTTTGATTCAAAATTTAAAAAAAAAATGTTGACAAAATTAAGAAGTCGTTTTGTTTCAATTTTATCTTCATTTAGATAAATAAAATTTTGTTTAGTTAAAATCATTAAAAAGCTACTTATAAGAGTGGGCATAATTTGGACAATTTCTTGAATATTTGGAATTATGAATTGGATTTTACATTTATTTTCGTATACTTTTTATTAGATACTACAGATTGTAAATATTCAAAATTATATTTTTTTTATGTCTTATATTCAAATCGTACCCATATCATATATTGTAATAGTGATGAGTGTCCTATGGTCCTATTCATTATGTATCAAGTCCAATATGAATATGTCCGTGTTAACCATAGAGAGTTCTACATTCAAAAGAACAAACTATCAAGTGATTGAGGTTGTTAATGGTATGGTATATCTTAAGGCGTAACATAGTAGTTAAGAGACATCTTTATAATCGAAGCTAATTTCCCTTTAATTCAACTAGAGTAACATTGCATGGTATCTTTTGTACATCTGTATATACCCATAGTAGCAGTACCAAGTGAAATACCTTTTGCCATCTCTATTTGATCTTTCTTGTGCAAATGCAGACCAAAAACTAATCCACAGTAAAGGGGTAAACAAAGTATATATTTATATAGTGCACATACAAAATAGAAGCAGCAAATGGAAACTAAATGAATGGCACAAAGCTTCTGGTGTTTCTCAGGATGGGGCCAAGGGAGGTGGAGAAGGAAGAGAGCGTTAATCACGTTTTAGGAGGAGGAGATGCTTGGACATATCCAGGACTTATATAAAGCTTTCGACCTCTACAATAGTTGGGTTAATGATGTATTGCCTAATACTTGCTAGACTAGACAGTAAACAGTTGCACACACCAAACCAAGCTAAAAATATCATTACCATTTTTCTCTTTTGTCCAGGGGAGTGATGATGATCATCCATGGAGAATTCCATGCCACTATCTTCTTCTCTGGTGAGACATGCAGTAGAGCGAAATAACACTTGATAGAATAACATCAAAGGCAAAAACTACCATAATTTGCATGTTCTGTCAAAATATGAAAGCATTTGAAAGTAGGCCACCGTGAACAAACAACGTGTGGACAAGCACATCGCTGCATTATCCAACACAGGAACTTTCCTCCGAGTCTAAGGCAACGAAAATCCAGATTGTCCTGCCTGGAAAGAAAACTGATACTTCAATTTGGACAAATGCAAACGAAACAGCATTTTTGTTCCGATACATGACTTAACATTTACTAAGATTTGCATTAAGGTCAGAGACACTGCACAATGGACCAAAGAGTTGCTATAGCTACACCCCATGTCAGGCAGTTCCTACTAGAGGAGTCCCACCACACTAAAGCAACTTTCTTTGAGTTCCTTTCAGAAGCCTTTCTTTTGTTGAACAAAATCAGCTACTTCTATACTAGCAAAAATATTCAGATAATCTTGGCTCATAACAAGTCACGTAAAATACAAGCCTGAAAACAATAAGCTCAGCTTCTTCTACATTGAGCCTTTACACTTATGTTAGTACTGCGCTGGAGAACAAGTCTTGTTACGGAGTTGACCATAATACCGTAGTTTCAACTTCACTCAGTCAGAGGTCTGCCCGGGCAGAGAATGGAGAGGTGTATTTTGAAGAAATATCCTTGAAAATGGTGATCAGGCCCTTCAAATCAGTAGAACCCAATTCAAGGCAGTCCTTAAGCAAATCACCTTCTAATACTTCCTTCTGAAGTGTCTCTATGACTTCCTTCAGCGGACCCTGCTTCAAAATAAATAAATAAAAACAAACTTAGACCAAGTTCAAAACAACAGACTCGGACATATATTCAGTTTTCATACCTGAGTTTTAGTACAGTTCCTAATCACTCACTACCCAACCCCACTCTAGAAACCATTCGAAGTTCAATGATAACACAGAAAACAGGAATTGTTGGTCCGTAATACTCCTTTTAGTTCCCCCCCCCCCCTTTTCAATTAAGCTATTCATGATTCTCTTTTTTCTGATGACTAGGAGGGAAAGATAAGCACCAACATCATTATATGATAATTTCACCAGTATCCTGAACAGGTCGAGTTTCATGTGTGTTCAAGAGTCAAGACAAGACTATTAACGTCCCATACGAGTTCCATTTTATTGTGTGCTCAATATGAGCATCAATTCAAGCATATAGCTAGCGATGGATGTTCAGCAAGTGTATCCAGGTTGGAGATAAATGGAAAATTTGACCAACTACTCTTGCAGGTTTCACCTATAGTAATTTCCAGAACATCCAACTTGGAGGCCTAAGGATTGGCAGGTCATGTATCGGAAATTTTGATTAAAATAGAGATATTTTGCACCAATCTTCAGGCTACTAATAATCAATAACCTCAAAACTTTTTGATGAATAACTGAATAACAAAGGGACAAAAATTGAACTCTAAACTCCTTTCTTGTCTAATACGACCTTCTAATCTTTAAAAAGAGTCAAATTTAAATTTCACATTCCCAAAATGTTATCAATCCTCACCTCCTTCGGATTTACAATGTTACCTGTACGATTAAGACACCCTATAGAACTTCCTTGGTTATGGTTACCATTTCTTGTTTCCCCAAAATGTATAACTTCGTCATTTTAACATTTTAATCCTTTTCACAGTTTTTGTTTGTAAGTCTTTACTTCAATCAATTATAAGAGCAATTCAACATCTAGGACGTGATCTATCAAGTTTCACTTGATCCTAAGAGTCTATAGTCCATGCTTCTTACTTCGATCATAATCATTGGCAGAATGTTAGCAATAATCTCTGTTTCAAATTTGCAACTTTTATTTTATTCAGAGACTTCACAGATTTTTCCAATAAGCCCGTGCAATAAGCTAGAACTTCTATATAATGAAATCGGAACTTCCTTAGTTTGGTGTCCATGATTTGTCACCTTTTCATTATTTCCTCAATGTGCTAAGCCTGTGCGATAAGACCTAGCTTCTATACAATGAAGCCGGAACTTCCTTAGTTTGGTGTTCATGATGGTCACCCTTTCATTATTTCCTCAATGTGCAAAAGAACAGCATCATATCCATTTTCAAGGATTTTGCTTGTAAATTTTTAGTTTAATCAATTGCATGGGAACTCAATATCTAGCAATATACCGCTAAATTCAAAGTAACTGGCATGCAGCAGACGCATCAAATTTGCCCATAGCGAAGCTACACATAAGTTCTATCCAAGATTGATCAAACACCAGTAAAGCTTTCACCTAACATTTAGCACATCAGGGTGGTGGTATTGGAACCTACAAAGCTGCTTGTGATATACTCCCTCCGCCCCAAAATAAGTGCAGCTTTAGCAAAAATAAATCATCCCGAAATAACTGTAGCTTTAGGAATTCAGGACAACAACTAGTAATTGTTTCCAACTATAACTTCTTCTTCTTAATAGTGCTCAATTTCAAGAAACATCTAACAAATAGGCATAACTTAGTAAACTATAACTTGTATTTATAATTCTAAAGCCACAGTTATTTTGGGACGGAGTGAGTACTACTCGAAAGGAAGCCAAAGATATACAAGTAGAAACTTACGGGTTGCCGAAACACCTTCCGAAATTTACCAAAAAGAGATTTTGAAACTCTGAAAAGATTTTCATAATTCCGATTAATCCATCTAACCCTTTCCCTGTCTGAACTGATACTCGAAAAATCGCTAAGACCACGCAGAATTTCATTCATCTCAGAGAAAGCACCGAACATTTCAAAGGACGTAGCATCTCTCCAAGCATAATTCCGAGCATAGTCCCAGCCCACGTTCCACATGACTTTCCAGAAACCAATACCCATTCCATTCTCCAGTTTTCTGGCAATGGATCGAGCTCGGTCAGCGCCATCGTAGTCTCCGCGAGCTTCCCGGAGATTAGCCACACGGGAGAATAGCGAGTGAGAGAGAGAAAAGATGGCATGGTAGTTGGAGAAGGGGAAGGGGAAAGAGAAAGAGGAACAAGGTGATGGCTTAGAGAGAAGAAGGAAGAAGATGAAGAGAAGAAAGATTGAGGGAGTCACGCCGGTTCTAGGCATTGTCGGCGGCGACGGTTGCCGAGTAACCGGACGGTGAAGAACTGTTGAGATATTTGAAATGAACTTGACGACTTTTGAGTTTCCTCGACGACCGATCCGATCCAAATCAGTTTTCGCGGGTTGGAGACTTTGAATGGCGGTTTCAAATTATTTGGGTTAGGAAAAGATAAATTTGATGTATAAATAAATTATATTTTTAAAATGTAATTAAAACAGATCTAGTGAATTTTTTCCATTTTATCAAAAGTTCGATTAGCAGATGTTAGATCTGATAATGTTTAAATTGGATATAAAGTGAAAGTTTGTTAATCGATAAAATTTTGAAGAAACTAGAATAATATTAATATCATTTCAAATCTTACACTTCTATAGTAATTTTAAATTAAGTTAAAAATTTTATTGATTCGAATTAAATAACAATTTATTATGAATTTTTTTTTTTAAATCTTGTTACGGACCCTTCAATTTTTTGAAAATCTTTGAATTATGATAAGAAAATCTTTGAATTTTTATCATAAGAGTCAGATTGTTGGATTGAGGGTCAGGGGAAGGGGAGAGCCAGTGCAGAGAGAGTGAATATAAAATGTGAAGAAGAAAGTTAAAAGTTTTGGTGGAGTAAATTTTCTTATAAAGTGAAAAAAAGAGGTTTTATGTTATAAAGCGGAAGAAAAACTTTCACTTTATAAGGTAAAAGAATTTTTTTTATTTTTTAAAGTGAAAATTCTTTCACTTTATAAAGTAGAAGAAAAATTTTCACTTTATATCTAATTTATATATTAACAGATATAATATTCGTGATTTGAATATTTTGATAAAATGAAAAATAAAAAAATTCACAAAACTTATTTTAATTACATTCTAAAAACATGACTTATTTATGTTAGTTTTGTCTTTTTATGACTCAAACAGATTTTAGACTCTTTGAAAGATCCTTACAAAAAAATTCTATAATTGTATGAGTGATTAAAAAATTAAAAATTATATATATGAGAGATATAATATACATTCATATGCATCGTTTATAGAAAATCTACATACACATTTTTTTTTTTTGTACTTTCTACCAACTCAATTTTTCTCTAATCAGTCTCAATTTTTAAATATGAGCTTCTCTTCATGTTTTAATTTTTTTAAAATATTATTCATTTAAAATAGTTAAAATTTGTGACATGTCAAATTTTAAAATCGAGCTTTAAAAAAATTAATTACTAAAAATAGTTTAGTAAAAGCTGGTTAGATGTCTAATTTATCAAATTTTATTAAAAATATTTTATAAACAACTATACTTTAGAATGCAATTAAATAATGTAGCTATGATTTACATATTTATAAAACATAGTTATAATTATTATATATCATTAGGGGAGTATCAACGAAAGAACAATATCAAATATATTAATATATATCATATCAATTGAAAACACATAAAAAAAAATTATATCACTACGCACATGTCTCTAACCATTGATACATTTCATTATTTTTTTTAAAAAAAAATTATCATTATATATTGTAATTATAGTGTAAATATTTGACATATCACACAAATGTGAGTATCACTCATTTTTCTATATCTAAGGAGAGACAGTGAGAAGCTTAGGCTGACTCATGGTCGTGCCCGCTCCTCGGATATCTCTTCTTTTGCTACGTATAAGTTGCTCAAGCAGGCAATTGCTCGACATATCTGGTTGAGCAGCTTGAGAGTACAACGGTATTCTTAATAATTAACAGTTTAAAATATTAAATCGAGACTAAATGTGAATTTATATTGGGTCCGTGCTAGCACAACATGCTAATAAATTTTTTATGTACTCCCAAAATTTTGTGTGCAACATAAATTAGTTTTCTATAGGTTTTAATAATTAACAACTTAAAATATTAAATTGAAACTAAAAATGAATTTATATTGAGCCCGTATTAGCATGGGCTATCATAATTAGTTGATATAGAAAGGTAAGAAAAATGACCATTTGCAAATTAATAATTTATTTATGACATTATCACATGGATATTTAATAAATGATTCAACATCCTATTAAAATTAATAATTTTGTTGGATGTTTGAATAAGATCCCACAATGAAAGATGAAAAGTTTGAGAAATTAAATATAAGATATATAATTTTTTAATGGTGTGAGGTCTTTAGAAAAAATGTGCATTTTTTATTCAAATTGAACAATTTACAAATTATCAAGAAAATTTTTTATTCGAAACAACACAACAATTAGTGTTAATGTCTAGGTTCAGTAGGATAAGCATGACAAGTACTTCCCCTTACGAGCTCATGACAAAAAGAAGTCAGCTGTAGACTTTTGTTTTTTCATAAAATATTCAAATTAATGTTAAGTGTGTGAACAAAGTCTCATACTAATAGTGGAAGAGTTAGGAAAAAAAATATATATTTAATGTAAAATCTCTTAATAGTATGAGTTATTTTGAGAAAAAATAATGCAAATTTAGCTCAAAATAGATGATATCACATTTTACTGAGAATATCTTTGAGTTGGAACAATGTAACAATAGTAATTCGTAGCTTGGTAAATATAATATTCTCCCTGTCCCATTTTAATTGTTATGTTGCAATTTTTGAAAGTTAATTTGACCTATATTTAAAGTTAAATTAGATTAAATTAATTTGATA
>JAABOM020000049.1:15070877-15098189 GCA_011800125.2 Solanum clarkiae | reverse complement strand
TTAAATTAGATTAAATTAATTTGATATTTTTAAAATAAAAAATTAGATATTAAAAAAACTAGAAAAAAAAGTATTGTTAATTACATTTTTTTCATATTAATATAACGAAAAAATATATCTTAAAATATTAGTCAAAGTCTAAATAATTTGACTCTAAAAATAAAAATTATAACAATTAAAATGAACATCTTATTAGAGTAAAAAAGAGCTTACATCACCATTTAATGCTCACATTATCACAATTTATGCATTTTTTTCTATTTAGTTTGTACAAAAAAAAATGATATTCTTCTTTTATCTGGTATAATATTTTAACTTTAAACTTTTTATTCTATTTGTTATAAGATGATTTTTAATTATATAACTATACTTGGCTTACTTTATTGTCATAAATTTTAAAAGTCTTTTTCTTTTTCATTTTCACATTCTATATTTAGTCAAACACCTCCTCATAAATAGAGATGGAGAACTAAAGGGTCATTTGAATTGGGAGTCAGTTATCCTAAAATAATTATACCAAAATTTTAGGATAGAATATTCTGGGATAAGTTATCATATCAGATAAGTTATCCAATCCCACCATCAGGATAGAATATTCTAGGATAAGTTATCCTATGAGATAAGTTATCCAATCTCACCATGCATATGGAGAAGTTTATCCCACCATGCACTAAAGAGACATTTGATTGAAAATATGTTATCATGAGATAATTAATTCCATGATAAGTTATCGTGAAATAAGTTATTCCACCATATATATATGTGATAGTTTATTCCATCACTACGGTAAAAATAATGTGATATTTAATCCAACGATTACATAATACTTCAAATCAAATACGGGATAAAATAACCTTATATTTTATTCTGAGATTATTATACTTTATACCTTATATCAAACGATATCTAAGATATAAATGACTATCTAATACCTCAAACTAAATTTAAAATAAAATAATTTTATATTTTATTATGAAATTATTATACGTTATGCCTCGATCAAAGGACTCCTAAGAGAGAGATTAATGATAAGTTTGGGGGGGGGGGGTTAAAAATGATTAGTTGAGAGTTGGACCGAAAGTAGTATTTACTCATTAAAAAACAATAATTTGAAAAACCGAATTTGTGTAGTGGTGTTGGTGCCAAAGAGGCATAAGGAAAGGCTTAGAACAGGTGCGCATCTTGCATGGCGAGGAAACCCGTGTTGCTCCCAAACGCTTTCTTCTACCTCTAACTCTCTTCAAAGAGTTTGGATTTTCTCTAATTCGCCGAAACCCCTTTGTTCCTTTCCTCCATTTTCTTTACAGATTTTTCCTCTCTACATACGTACAAATTCTTGACAACTTGCTTCTCCTGTCTCTATATGGACTGCCTGCTTTCCACTTCTAAATCCCAATTTCTCATTTGGGTCTTTACTCTTCTTCTTCTCGTTGTTGGAATTGACGCTGCTCAAGATGGAGTCGATTGAAGATACCCACATTTCTCAGAACAATTTGGTACTCCAAATCTTGATTTTTTTACTTGCAGATTCTTGTGTTTGTGCATTGAGTTTTTATGGGGTGTTCTTGATTTAACAACTGTCTAATGTTTTTCTTGGTCTAAAGTGGATATTGATTTTGTTCTTTGTTTTTTTGTGTACTATAGAAAACTTAACTTTTAGGAAATTGAGATAGAGATGTTGTTGTGTATTGCTAAGAAGACCATGTTATGAGTTAGTATTATTGTGTGAACATGTATCAGTATTTCACTACTAAAGAAGACAAATTATTAGCTTGTGCATTTGTCTCATCAGTGATTACCCAGTTCAGCCTTATTTTGCTTTCAAAGCAATGCTAAATTCATTAAAGCTTCTAACTTTGAGTTAGTTTCCTTATATTATACTCGATTGAGTTTTGTACCGTCACTGTTAACTCAAGAGATGTAATATGCTATAGCTTGTCTCATTGTTCTGGTTGGTGAATATGGAATTTGTTCATTCTTTTAAGTGGCAGAAAAAAGTCATTTTTTCATAAGCGGATCATTTGACAGAGCCACAGAGGTGGTGTGATTTTAAAATTTTTGTGAAGATGATCTGCTTGTGAATAAATAAATGCAACATATGATTCATGATTTATACTAATTCAATTCAAATACAGATCCTACAAACACCTGGAATCAAGAATAGTTATGATTCTACTGTTCCATCTAGATTGGAAAGGCTTTTAAGAGAAAGGGAACTAAGAAAGTCAAGCAGGTCTCAAAATGCAAATGAAGACATAAAAGATGGCAACAGAGACTCAGATGTTTTTGGAAATGGACTTGAACTCTGTCTATCAGATGGAGATAAAAGGGCCCGAGAAGCGAAGCTTATTGAAGGACTTGCGGCATCATCCCTTTCTAATGGCTTTGAGTGGCAAGATGGACGGTCACAAAAACAAAGATTATTGGTTGTGGCAAATCGGTTGCCTGTTTCAGCTGTTAGGAAAGGCGAGGATTCATGGAATCTAGAAGTTAGTGTAGGAGGTCTAGTTAGTGCTCTGTTGGGTAAGCCAAAAAACATAATGCTTTATATTATAAAAAAAAGAAGAAGACTGGTGAATTTTGCTGTTGGTATTTCTTTTCTCTGTAGGCATATCTTCTTAACTTATCTACTATATTTGAGCTTTAGTGGGGTTCTTCTCCTCTGATATGTGTGCTAATTGATGCCTTCTTATTTTGTTGAAGGTGTTAATGAGTTTGAAGCAAATTGGATCGGGTGGGCTGGGGTGAATGTAACTGATGAAATTGGTCAGAGATCACTTACTGAAGCTCTAGCTGAAAAGGTTTGTAAAATAGGCCCCATTTTAAATTCTTGATGTAGCACTTGTCAACAAAGTGATGTCTAGAGCCTCTACTTCCGTATACCACCTGTATATGGGGTTATCACAACAACATTAATATAACACTTCACTTCATCTAAAAGATCTTACTTTAATGCACTATCAAACTTATGATCTACAAAACAACTATGATCAAAGGTTGATCTTTGATGTGCTTTATTACTTATGTGACTGCAGAGGTGCATTCCAGTTTTTCTTGATCAAGAAATTGTTCACCAATATTACTATGGTTATTGTAATAACATTCTATGGCCTCTTTTCCATTATCTCCCACTTCCACAAGAAGACCGTCTTGCAACGACCCGCAGCTTCCAGTCTCAGTTTGCAGCATACAAGAAGGCAAACAAGATGTTTGCTGATGTCGTCAATCAGCATTATCAAGAGGGTGATGTCGTCTGGTGCCACGATTACCACCTGATGTTTCTACCAAAATGCCTTAAAGAGTGTAACAGTGAAATGAAAGTTGGTTGGTTTCTTCACACGCCTTTCCCTTCATCTGAAATTCACAGGACACTGCCATGTAGATCGGAGCTGCTAAGAGCAGTACTTGCTGCTGATTTAGTTGGGTCAGTCACTCATTTATCTCAATTCTCAATACTTCTAACATGTCATAAATTTCTGAGATATTGCAAACAATTGTAACTTCAAAATTATGGTAAGGAAAACGATGGGTGGGTGTAATGAAGTGGACAAGACAACCTAGAAAAGCCCTAAGAGATGCTTACCTCTTGTACCCAGTAATGATCTCAGTGCTGTTGTACCAAAATATGTTGGACTTTAAATGAATCTCCAGGAAAAGAATATGAGCAGTCTTATTTTCACACACACACGCGCACACACACACACAAAAAAGAAAAAAAAAGGAAAAAAAGAAGAAAGAAAAGAAAATAATATGAGCAGTCTTAAGGATGCAGTGTATAACAAGATTGTCGGTGAACAGTCTAGATTAGTGTAAGCAGCCATTTTAGCCCATGCCTATTATGGCGGAGTGTTCAACATATTGTGAGCAAACACTGGTAAAAAGTAATGGGAACGAAAGACATTTTTAAATAAAAGCAAACTATCAGTGTATGTTTGCCTCAAGAGGTTTAGGATGGAAAATTCTTATTGTTGTGATAATGATGCATAAATGGGGATCTGAGAAGCATTCTTAGGGAAACAAAGGGTTTGTGTTTTCAAATAACACCGGTAAATTTAGTAAGTGGATAAGTGCCTCATTAACACCATGAAATTCAGCTTATTAAGAATCCATGACTATTTTGTCAACTGTGATGATTTCTGTACTTCGTATCTTTCTTTAAGAGGATTGGAGTGTTCTTCCTTACGAGTTCAGTTGGCTCAGGTTTTGTATTTTTGATTTATTGTCTCCAGCTTCCACACTTACGATTATGCAAGACATTTTGTTAGTGCTTGCACTCGCATTCTTGGGCTTGAGGGCACACCTGAAGGAGTGGAGGATCAAGGACAGCTAACACGTGTAGCTGCGGTATATGAATCATTTATTAATAGCCTTGAATCTTTTATGTTTTTTTCTTTTTTCATCACTTGCAGTTGAGTCTAGTTTCCTCTTTTGCAAAATTTTATGGTTGACACATTGACCGGATCCTTTGGATGAACAGTTTCCTATCGGGATAGATTCTGATCGGTTCATTAGAGCTCTTGAGCTTCCTGCTGTCAAACACCATATCAAAGAACTGCAAGAAAGATTTGCTGGGAAAAAGGTTTATTCCAGTATAAATTCTTGGATAACCGTGAAGCCTAATGATCTACAACATTCAACTAGTATAGCTCGAAATGTGGGATGCTTTAATTATTTCACGCCAAAATTTTCTGTTACCTCAGTGCAACACTTCTGTTGTATGCTTCGTTGTAAAAACTCAAAAATTAAAAGGAAATACAGAAAAAAAGTCAAAACAAATATATTATTCCATTGTGTCTTATTTTGGTTATTATCACAAACAGATCTTTACACCATGATTGTGCAGAAGGTTGTCTTTTTATTTTACTTGAAACGATTTTGAGCAACTAAAATTGTATTTTTTTCCTAATTTCTTGGTTAAACAATGTCTACTAGTATAAAGTAGGAAAAACACTAGTTAGATGATCATCTATGACAGATAAAAGGAAGAAAATTGAATAGAAGCAAAAATGGTAACCTAAATTAACTTGAAAGAAAGGAAAAACTTCCCTTTCTTTCTCTTCTTTATTTTGGTTTTATCCCTTCGACGAATTTCGGCTATGACCAATGCCGTCTTTACCAATTTTTGATTAACTATGCACTAATTGACAGGTCATGCTGGGTGTAGACCGTTTGGATATGATTAAGGGAATTCCCCAAAAAGTATTGGCATTTGAGAAGTTCCTTGAAGAGAACCCAGACTGGCAAGACAAGGTGGTTTTGCTACAAATTGCAGTACCAACCAGGACAGATGTCCCTGAGTGTATGTTCCTTGTCATCATACTTATCTCTGTTATTTAATTACGGCACTGAATTTATGTCACTATTTGATCATGTATTAAGTATCTCTAACCAGGACGAGAAACATGTGGATTCTACAGATCAATTTGAGCTATTGGTTTAAGTTCCTGATTTTAGCGACTTGTAGATTTTGTGAAGGAAAATACTGCTATTTGTTGATGTTTTTGGATTGTGATATGCGAGCACATTATCCTGAGATTGAGACCAGTTCAGTGCATTCAAACTTTACCAACTGTGATGAAGGTCCTTATAAACTTCTAAATGCAGAAGCTCCTCCTCTCTAGAATCTCGATGGTCCTATTAGAAGCATTTTATCTTTCTTATCTTATCTAAGATTATGCCCCCTTAATCTTTCTGTTGTCTTCTCCACTCTATTATTTCTCCTCGATCCAGATTGCAACCTTCTGCCACTTCTAACATCTTCTTAGCTCTTTGGACCTTCTGTTTTCGTCTCATGTGAAGAGATCTTCTGATCTGACATCTTTTGTGTAGAGGAAAAAGACTGGATATAGTAAATTAACCCTAGTTTACAGTGATGAAGTACAGAATCTGATTTTCATGCCTGTGACAAATCCTTTGGATATTCAAAGACTCATGATAGATTTGAGTTGACTGAATGAAGGAGATAATCTGTTTTTACAGGAGTAATGTTGATGGCAAGATACATCATGAGTTTGAATTCTGGTGGTAAACCAAATATAGCACTTGAGAGAAGAAGGATAGGGGTTAATCTATTATTTACTGATGTTTACGAAGTTGTATTCCTACAACAACAACTATGCCTCAGTCACAAACAAGTTAGGATCCATTGTATGAATCCTCAGTGATCATGTTACCCGTTTAAACTCATTATGCTGTGTATGTGCTAACGATGTCTATATTATGAGGATTCATAATGAAACTGGCTCCTAGCCTTCTTCAATCCTCCTCTTTTATCTGGGATTAGGACCGGCAAGGCGAGTGAGCTAAAACAGACAGTTAAATAGTGAATTTCTGAATTTTTTTAAATGCTAAGTAGAAAAATTAACATCTGTAAAGCGCAATTGTTGATAAAACTTCAAGATTTTTTTTTGTATTGAATCATTTATTGTTAGTGAGAATTTCTAAAGTTATGTTTAAACTATTGTCAAATTATCATTTAAAAAGATTATTCCAAACCTTTGATATTGAAACATAATTTTCTTAGCTACAGATAAAACCAGTGTATCGGTATTAAGAGATATTATTGCCCTTGAAGCATTGTGATTGGTTAAACTTTTGACATCCATGATGGGATCACGCTCTCTGATTGTTAGTGGTTTCCTCTTTTAACCTGTTGGGCAGATAAAAAGCTTACGTGCCAAGTACATGAAATTGTGGGACGCATCAATGGAAGATTTGGAACTCTAACAGCTGTCCCAATCCATCATTTGGTCTGTCTCTTGTTATTTAATAATATGAATATAATTGTTGACATTGCTGGATATATATAAGTTTTGACTGTTCTCTTCATGCCAGGCTTTAATGGTTTATATATTGGTTCTGTTGATACTTCCCGTAAAGCCCTAAGTTGGTGCAGCTTGTTTTAGTTTGTTATTTTCATATGATTCTTCTGCATTTGAGAATTACTCTCTTTTAGAAATGTAAGTTTTTGGGCATGTAATTTCTGGAAGTCGTGCAGTTTCTTAAAATGTTTAATGGGTCTAATTTAGTTCATTTTATGTCAAGTGAGACTTTGCAGTTACTTGAGTCTTAAAAGTAGCTTAATAGTTTATTGGTCATTCCCAATTATTTTTTAAAAAATTTAAAGCCGTCTTGTAGTGGGCGAGGGGTCTGGCTATAAGACCCTACCTTGTAAATTAGTACCCAAAAGATGAATACATTCAGGATGGGAGCCATAAAACCTAACCTTCTTGGAAGACTTGGTTGATATAGACAAGATCATATCTTTACCCAAGAAATTCATAATATTACAGGAGCAATCAAGACTAGTGAGAGATGATTCCTCTCCATTTAGCTTGATAATAAGCACACTGAAAGTACAAACAAAAGTAATAGTGCTAACCATTGTCATCATACATGAAATTGTTTTTGATTTGCCTTTCTGAAGTTCACAAATTGGTCTATAAGGCTCAATTCTTCGTCTTGCTTAGGCAATTCATGTAAATTCTGATTCCATTTGACCTTGTCTATGCTGGAGCCAATATTAGCGAGGGTACTCTCTATACCTGTTTTGAATCCTTTGTTGTTTATATTTTTATCCTTACAAGAAATGATCAAGTCTCTCGTTCCCATTTTAACACTAAATCATAATGATCAAATGATAAAGGCTCAAAGCAAAAACAATAACATACCCAGTAAAACCCCACAAGTGGGGTCTGGGGAAGTTAGAGGGTAGCAGACCTTACCACTACCTCATGAATATAGTGAGGTTGTTTTCGAAAGACCTTCGGCTCAAATATATTCGCAAAAGAAAAACAATAAATATAGAATAGCAGCTGAAGAGAGATGCCAATTCTAGCTACAAGAAAAATAAATAAATAAATATAAGATCTAACAATAAAGGTCTTGCGAGAAATTATTTTCAATCCTTTGATGCGAACACAATGTCTTTCAAGGAGCATTCTGGAGTTAGAAGAATTTTATCAGGTGAAATATTCACTGTTTAGTACTGCCCTACAAATCTTAGTAGTTTTACAATGTGATCCTGAAACAATACAATTGAGAAACTAATCACTTGCCCTAGATGTCGAGTATTTTTTACTTAATAAGGGTAAAGTAGGAGCTTGGTTTCCTTGAAGCAAATCTCTTTTCCTTGATTCATTTATTTTCCCTTCATTCCTTTTCATCTATCCAGCCCATCTACCTCTTCCCCTTTACCCATGCTAGAAAATTTTAATTGTTTCATATTCCCCTTATGGCATTGACATGACAATTTAATTTTGAGCCAAAAACTTGCATTTTTTACATTAAATAGTTGGAAATTAGGGATCAAATCATAAAAAGATAAGAACAAGGTGTGAAGTGCAAACGTGCACACTAGGAGTGCATTAAACTCAACATCTGATGGCCGTTTTTTTTCCGATATGCTTATTTGCCATTAGTCTCTAAATTCACATTTTCAGCTTCATTCCGACATCTAAGTTCTACTCCACAACTTTACAATTCTGGAAACTTATTAGAACTTTTGAGATGTTATTGGCATCAATATTCATCTATTTAGCATGAATATTACGAATGTCTAAGGTAAAATGTACAGTTGTGCAACACCCAAGGGATTTGAAAAAGTGGGTGAAAATCATGGGAGACTAGACAAAAGATGCTAGGTGATTTCTTTATATCTATTTAATCCTCGGCGAGTACAGTATCAGTGCTTGTGGTAGTAGAAGTAGCTGATAGCCGATGGTGTAGTCAAAGTGTGCACATGCTGACACGGATACCACTGTTATACAAATATGTAGAGTTGGACGCGAGGGATAAGAATTTTGAATGTTGAGGTGGAATACACCATGGCAATTTTACTTTTGTGGAGACTATAAGGATCTTAGTATAAAAGATATCATGAAGATCTTCACCATTTATTACTCATAACCCGCATAATTTAGAAAAAAAGACCTAGAGGAAATGTTGGGTTGGTCAGTGCAAAGATATGCCACCTAGGCCGAGCTTGACCGCAAAAGTTAACTCACGATGAGAGGATTTCCCAAGTCCATATAAGTATAAGCAAATCACTAGTCCATTCCTAAATAATATGGGACTCTAACACCCCTTCACGTTCTGGAGCATGGATGGGCGGCGCCTAAACAAAGATGGACCTGACTCTAATACCATGTAAAAATATGCCACGTGAGCTTGACCCAACCCCAAAAGCTAGCTCATAAAGGAAGGATTACCTAAGTCCATATAAGTAAGACCATTCGTCCATTCCGCTACCAAAGGTAATTCTCTTTCATGCTTAACAATAAGTCTCGGATTCAAGTAATGAGAATGGAGTACTTAACCCAGCTACTAAATCCTGATTAGTGGGATCCTAAAATGGGTATCCAGCAGTCTGGTGGAAAAACGAAACAAAAAATTCTTGTGATCGTCACGTCAATATAGAAATTCAATTGAACCTTGAGCATGAGGACAGGTGGACATTCACTTGGAAAATTTAGTATTATATTATACTAAAGTTGGAATAGATATTGCGGCAGATACAAAATGATACTATTTTACTCTTGAGAAGTCATTAAAGTTATTTAGGATAAAATCGTGTATAAAGATTTATTGGCATATAGGAATAGATGTGAGTACAGTCATTTGTCTTTAATTTAAATTGTAGTTAATGTGCATATTAAAAGTAAAGGACAAAACTAAGATTTTGCTTCCCTTCAAGACTTAACTCCTGGTGAGCTCTTTTGCGTGCAATCTTTGTTGGACTAAAATAAAAAGTAATCCTCACAATGTTTGGTATGTTAAAGATTAAGCAGCTTGTTTTGCAAACTTGTAATGCTATAACTTTTTGCTAGATAGATACAAGCTTTATTCCATAATGCTGCATTTTCAAATCCTCAAAGTATAGTTTCCACGCTTCAAATGCTTGAGGCAGTGACAGAGACAAATTTTTATCAAGGGATTTCAAAATATAAAGGACAAAAAAGTTTGCATGACTAAACGGGGCGGGACGGGGCGGCAAATGACAAGATTAACCTTAACCTTCCAAATTTTAGTTCACCTTGTCATGTCCATTTAACATTTCTTCCTACTTTTCCCTACTCTAATGATCTTTTTAAAAATCTCTTGTGTTTTTTTAGATAAGGGTACTTTTGAAAAAAATTTAATACCCTGATTTCTTGAAGATTACTTATTTCAAAATACCTTTACAATGCTAGAAATCACTTAAAAGGAAAGGAGGGAGTAGAAGATTGCAACAACAACAACAATATACCCAGTGAAATTCCATTAGTGGAGTTTGAAGAGTGTAGAGTATACGTAGACTTTACCACAACCTTGTGGAGATAAAGAGGCTGGTTCCGAAAGATCCTTGGCTCAAATATAGCAAATCCAAGTACAAAGAAGGAGAAAACAATGGAAACAACATAGAACTAAGAAGAGAGGACCAAGAATAACAAAATACTGCGATAATTGAAACACAATAAATAATAGATGATGATAAACATCACAATCGAGAACGACAATAACACCGCTAGTACAACAACAAAACATCAACAAGCCTAAACTCTCGGAAAGCAATACTCTACTATTTACTAACCTTCTATCCTAATATCATAGGCATGAAAGTACAAAATTTTTCATTAGAAATCTTAGATCTTCCCATATATATATATATATATAGTAATATCTATGTCCTTCATATAAAGTTTGTTAAACTTGTGGGGAACGCCCAAGAAAGAAAAAGGAAGGAAAAGGTCACAATTTTGTCCTCTCTTTTGAAACCGAGTCCAAAGCTAATATATATGGAATTCATATCTACTTTTGGGATGTCCAAAGTATTTTGTTAAATCGAAAGGTGTTGTCTATTTAAAGTTGGTTAGGTAAGTAAGCGAGAAGCTAATAAAGAGATACATTACGATTTTTGGACAATATTATTATGCGATATAATAACAACAAATTATAATTTATAGATTATTTTTCTGAATTACATGTTCCTTGTCAAAAGTTAAATGTGAATGAGAGGTTCTTTTTAAGGCAATTTCCCTTCTGTGACAATTGTCATCTAACTTGTAACGTGTTGACATTGTTGAGAATAACGGATTGATAAAGGAATTTTGGTCAAGATAGGCAGAAATATTAAGATTTTGATTCTGATTTGAATCATAATTTATAGAGTAAATAAAAAGAAAAATCCAATAATTGGTGGGCAATCAGTATATACTACAGTGACCAAGATGATGGGAAATATATTACAGAACTGCATATTGAGAATTGATTTTGTGACCCTGGAGGGAATTTTGAATCCCCTTGACCACTGAGCTAAGCTTTTGAGTTGGTCGAGGGGGTTCATTTCAGAGTATATACTCAAAATGTTCAAATTTGACCTATACAGGATAATTTTTCGGCAAAAAGGGTTCAGATGAACCTCCTTCCGCTGCCCTAGATTTGCCGCTGCATTGAGGCATCAGGTCATTACTGCCTACTGATTTCTGAAATGGATGCAAAAAGGAAGAAAATAGTACTCCTAAGTTTTATGCTGCATGTCAAAAGAAAGCCCCTCTTTTTGACATTACTATCAAAAAGATTTAAAAGAAGTCCAAAAGTTTGAAAAAGTATATAACACTAATCAGTAACATAAAATACGCTGAATTATTTTGTTAGTATAGCATTCTGCTTGAAGGGTTCCATCATATCTTCTTTGAATGGCATTCTCATTTGCTTGCTTTCAGTACTTGTTACATCATAATCAAAATGGTTGCATCATTAAATTGAAGGTTTAGTTCTTCTGTGTTTTCTTCGGTTTCAATGGTACAATAATTAGAAAATAAGTTGCTCTTGAACCGGGGAAATATTTATGTTTCTTCATCTGTTTCTGCTAGAATTAGAAATCATCTGAATAGATTTCCCATGTCATTTTCCTAAGAAATCTCTTCTCTGTTGATGGAATCTGTTAAGTACTTTTTCTATAAGTGTATAAAATTTTAATTAAAGCCTAGTGCCTGAGATTGGTGGTCAGGGAGTAGAGTCAATTGACAATGTCAACATTAAGTTTTCAATTTCACGGCTGTTGCTTGAATACTTTGAGAGATGGACCTTGAGCCTAACTCTACTTCAAAAGTTAGCTCATGAAGTGTTTAGATGAAGTGACAGATAACGAGAGATTTTGAAAATGAAAGGGTAATAGTTGATTTCTATGAGAATTTTTCATTTTTTTTAGAGGGTGTTTTTATTTATTTTTAAAATATTTTTGGGGTTGAGTCAATTGAAGTTTATTGATATACACCAAGATGGTGTTAGGCTATGGAAGCATTGGCTACATGTGATGCTATAGACTCAAGAATCAAGCCAATTATCTGTAAAACAAGGATCCTTCTCTTTACGCTAAAATAAACTGAAGGGTGAATTTTTGAGTTTAAGAACGAGTTCCTGAATCCTTCAAAAGTTCTCCATCCCAGCTAGTGGTGTTTGATGTTTCTTATTCTAATTTCAGCCTACTCTGCTACTCATTCTCATCATACCTGTTGTTCTTTGTGAGTAATTGCTGTAACCTTGTGAAGATTCTAATCCTGTTAACTCACTCTATACTTACAGGATCGTTCTCTTGATTTTCCTGCACTATGCGCACTTTATGCTGTCACTGGTACTTATTCTTATTCCTTTACAAGTATATCGTCTCTTATCTCCTTTACATTATACTGGAAATAAGTGTAGTATGGTTAGAAGGTGGAAAACATAGTTTAGTTCTTCTGGTATTGATAGAGTAGGGGCAGAGTACAGAAGGGGAAAAAGGAAAGCATCAAAACATCCTGGGGAGGGGGGGGGGTGTACAACATTTGGACAAACTATACCCATGTATGATACTACTTGGACTGATACAGAAACTAGATGAGTCACCAAGAAAATTTATGTTTATAAACTAGAAAGGACAAGTTGGTATAATTCTTGATTGTGGCACATAATGATTGCTTTTTATAACATTTTAGTTCTATTTAAATTCATACTACCAATTTTTATGATGTTTATTTGTAATACTTGTAAGATTTGAGTGCTAATTGTTCCTCAATTTACTTCTCAGCCATATTCTCACTTTTTCTTTGTTTTGGACATATTTAGATGTTGCTCTAGTTACATCCTTGAGAGATGGGATGAATCTCGTCAGCTATGAGTTTGTGGCCTGCCAAGCATCCAAGAAAGGAGTCCTAATTCTAAGTGAGGTACACAACTCTCTCTTTTACTTTGGAATATGATTTCACTCATCACATTTTCAGAATCCTACACCGGTTAAGCATGTGACCTAATCACATCACTTGAGGTAGATTTTCGAATTAAGTTTGGTCCTAGGTTTGGTTTTACAACTCAGGAATCCAAAACCATCCTTGATCTTGGGTTACCTCATGTTCGGTCAAACATGTTGATACACCCATTTACATCATCTGAAGTGGCATAAGTGGTTGTCAAATATAAAACTCAACGGGGTTGAGTATCAAATCTCACAAGGAATACGATGAGAAATCAAACGCTATTTTCATTGTACTTTACTATGTCCTCTATTTCTAAGGTGACAATGTTTAAAATTAATTTCAGTTTTTTATTTTGAAATACAGTCTCCAAATATAGACAATTAAGAATTGATTTTAAAAGATTAAAAATTAGGGAGCTAGGTTTGTGGTACCATTTAATATAGGAAATACAAATGTTCAATTCCAAAGTGATGGTGAGTGACATGAGAAGTGAGGACTTATGTACTAGTGGAGATTTTACAAAATACACCCATTAGATGTCACTAAAAGGCTCTCAAGCCTAATGTGTTGAATTCCTTGATTATCCAATAATACCCTTGGTTAGATTCCTTCTTTTCTCTAATTGTGATTTATTAGATGGGGTTTAAATCCCCAAGTCCTAATTAATATACCTTTTTCCTTAACTCTAGTTTCATTTCTCAAGATAACAAAAGTCAACAGGCAATATAAGAGTGTTTCCAACCACATCTTATCCTCTCGGAGCCAAATCTATGCCCATAGATATATGGAGCAGTGTGATTGAGAAATGTGAGAAAAAACTAGTCAGGTGGAAAACCAATACTTGTCTAGGGGTGGAAGATTGACACTATCAATTTAGTACGTGATACTCTTCCAACTCACATGATGTCCTTTTTCCCTATCCCAGCAGGGTCACCAAGAGGTTGGACAGTATTAGAATGAAAATTTCTGTGGCAGGGTAATAAGGAAAACAAAGGATTTCACTTAGTAAAGTGGAATTTAGTGATAACTGGAAAGAAGAATTGTGGTTTGGGGATTAAGAACCTAAACTTGCAACGTAAAGTTCTTCGAGTGACGTGGTTATGGAAGTATGCAAATGGTAACCAACTATTGTGGGAAAGAGGATAATTGAGGCAAAATATATAGCAGAACACAAATGAATGACCAAAGAGGTGACTACTGCTTATGGGGTCAGCCTTCAGAGGTCCATTAGGAATCTGTGGGATGAAGTGAAGAATAACTCTTAAGGTTTAAGTTTTTGATGGGAGAAAAACCATGTTTTAGAAGGACAAGTGGCATGAGAAGGGCAATTCGGAATACTTATTTCCTGATGTTTACAGCTTAGTTTCATTTCAGCAAGGCTTTATAGCAGATTTATGGTGTCTACAGGGGTGGAACTTCATCTTCAGAAGACAGCTCAATGATTGGAAGGTTTAGAGAGTAGCTGAATTTCTCAACACAATGGAGCCTTTAAATGGACTCAAACTAGGGAGGATTTTCTATGGTGGACAGGAAACAATAGAGGAGTATACAAAGTCAGTAGAGCTTATAAACTGATGGATCAGACAACCAATGAATTGGCCATGGAAACAAATATGGAAAAGCAGAATATCCCATAAAATATCTTGCTTTGTATGGCTGTTGGCCAAAGAAGCAGCTCTTACTCTAGACAATGTCATGAAGAGAGGGATAACCTTATGCTCTAGATGTTTTCTTTGTGGGGAGACTTTAGAGATGGTTAACTTTCTACACTGCAAGCGCACTCAACAGTTATGGAGAATCTTTTTGAGTCTCAAAGGCATCTCCTGGACCATGCCTCAGAAAGTTTCTGAGGCTTTAAAGAGTTGGGAGGAAGCAAGAGTACTGGTAAAAGACAGAGGAAGATGGAGACTCGTCCTTGCTGCAGTATGGTGGCAATATGGAAAGAGAGGAATCTAGGTGTTTTGAGAGTATGGAGAATAGCGTGAAGAAAGTGAAGCTCAATTGCTTTTTGCTATTATGTTTTTGGCGTAATCAGTTGTACTCAAATGATACTCTCTTTACAATTGATGTTTTAGATTCAATTTAGCCATAGAGCAATAAGAATTGAGGCCACTGGTATATAAGGTTTCAGTAGAACCCATGTACCGTTTTAAGATATAATACAAAGTTACCAAGTCCAAAAAGGAAAAAAAGCCCACACCTTATCAATTAAGGTGACAGGTGTTTATATATCACACCCACTACACCATTTTAATAGCATTAATTACTCAATCCATTCACAAAAATCCCAATTAGGACCCACAACCTCAGATTTTACTTACTACTCATAATAAAACAAATGTAAGACAAAAGAGTGAATAAGGCCATGAATGCTCACAATGGATATCTTGAATTTAGTTAGAATCTTAAAATTTGATGCTTCACAAGTGTCAAAAGGACAAGGAGTAAATGAACAAGACTTCAAAAGTGAATATTCTAAGTGATGATGGGACACATCACACAAAACTGTAGAAAACATATTTATATGGTCCAAAAATTGGGGATTGAAATTAAAAATTGCCACTTTGTTCCAACTCTGTGACTACAGAACTAGTTTGTGGTCCACAAACTAGGATGGGCTTCCCAGAGTGGGTTTCAATCTTCAGAGATGGAATTTTTGTCCAATTGTCCGGTCATCATGTTTGATCCAAAACAGGTATGAGGGTCTGCAGATTGGCTTCAGTGCTCCCCAGAGTGGGAATTTTCTGAACTGAGGTCTTGGTCACAGACTGGAATGCGGACCACAGACGGTCATTGCATCCTGGCTTCCAAGCTTTCTTCTCCTGTCTCTTTCTGCCGTGAGGTTACCTTTTTGGCAGTCTGCAATCTGGTTTTATGGCCCGCAGATTATGTACTTTTCTGCAGTTCATTTCTGGCCTTCTGTTCCTATAAAAAGCAAAATAACATAAGAATGTTATACTAAAAGTGCATTAAGGACATGAAAAGTTTATGTAATTCGAATTAAAATGTGTCATAATTTCACGACACATCACAGCTTATTTTACTCCATACTCCAAATGTGTAGCTTTGAGCTTGCGGGCAAGGTACAGGGGTTGGTAAGATCCCACTTTGGTGTAGTTCAAGATGGTGTAGTCTCTTTATATGATTTTGCTTGTTTTGGGATTAAGTTGGTCCGTATGTCCATCTTCCCAACAATGGTTTTAGGAGCAAAGTAGCTTTAATGGAAATCTAAACATTGCCTAAGAAGATAATGATAGTGCTATAAAAGGTCTGTCTCATGTTAAATTAAGTCGGTCACTATGTCCATCTTCCTAACAATGGTCTTAGTATCAAAGTAGCTCCAATGGAAATCTTAATGTTATGCCTAAAAAGATACAGAGATAGTACTGCTAAATGTTCGTCTAGTGTTGATAATAACTATACCTCAACATGCTAAAAGGATAATATGATAGTGTTCTATTTTATTGCTCTTATCTCTACTAAGTATACCTTAACATGCTAAAAGGTAAATATGATAGTGTCTATTTTGTTGCTTTTATTTCTTCTTCAACTTAGTTATGCAAGTTTGTATTAAATGCTAGAATTCAGTAGTCTGTTGGAATTTGATTCAGGAAGGGAAGTTGCATCGTATTCCTTAGATAAACTCTTTCTCCTCCTAAGTATTGTTTTCTTATTATCAGAGTGTTACTGGAGGAGTGGACATACTATGCAAATGATTTGAGTGGCATGTTCTTGCATAATATTTTTCTTACTTGCAGTTTGCAGGTGCAGCGCAGTCTCTTGGTGCTGGGGCTATTTTGGTAAACCCATGGAACATTACTGAACTGGCGGCTTCAATTGGTTATGCTCTAACAATGTCTGCACATGAAAGAGAGAAACGACATGACCTTAACTTCTTGCATGTCACCACTCACACTTCCCAGGAATGGGCTGAAACATTTGTAAGGTATGTCCTTAATGTATCGGAGTAGCTATTCTGATGATTTAGACTCTCCTTACCTTTATATTCTTTATAATAAGGCATCCCTGTTTGGGTTCCAGAGTATGTACTTTTCATGTTGTTGAAGTGTATGACCATCTTGTCGAAAAGCTTAAGCTGGAGCACACTTTTGTTAACTAAATCCACTCCCTTCTAATGTGGGGGATTGATTTTTTGTTATGAGACAAGCACATGGAAATTCTTTTGATAATGGATGGCGCTCAAGCCTAGGATCTTTGCCTGCTTTGATACCATGTTGAAGTATGTGACCATCTCGTCTGAAAGCTTAAACTGTTAGAGAGAGCACACTTTTATTTACGAAAATATATTTCCAATATGTTTTTTGAAGCCTAATCAGTAACAATATCAAGAAGTGATCACAAGACAACAATTTGCTCAGATGCTCTTTTAGCTACTTTTATCCAACATCAGTTTTAGTGCAATCTGATGCTACTATTTTTTTTCTATGTAGTGAACTCAATGATACAGTTGTTGAAGCTCAACTGAGGACTAGGCATATTCCACCTCAACTTTCCTCCGAAGTGGCTATTGAGCGCTACTTGCAATCAAATAATCGATTGCTTATATTGGTATCCTTTTTCCCTTCACCAAAACAAAAAAAAATGTATATTTGCACTTTTCTTTTGTAAAATGGTAATTTCAACCAGCGAGTAAATTGTCTTTTTTTTTCCTTTGGTAAAGGTAACATTGTATTCACACCAAAAAGAACTCATCAGGAAAGACTGATGAGGTGGGATTTACAATCCCCTGGGGGCATCATGGAAACCAAAAAACCCAAACAAAAATTCTTTACAGATGTCCTATGAAGTCCGCTACACTTTCTATTATCTTAATGTGTTTTTGGATTAAATTATCTTATGTTTTTTATTTATGGTCTTAGTATTTGATGTCAACTTAAAAGGATCAACAACCTGGAAATTGTTGCTGTATGACACTACTGCTAAATTCTATATTCTGTCGAAAGATGAAATCCATATAATTAGAAAATTCATAAAAGCAGAAAATGGTTGAAATCAATGCGTTTAGCCATTATGTATTTCCATATAGGGGCAGCAGCTCATGCTGAAGCTATTGTAGCTGCTCCTTTGCCAGTTTCTAGGGCCTGCTTTGCTGGGGTGTTATTTCCTTTTGCATTTTACATCATTTGTTTGGCTGTCAGTTCATAACTTTCAAAGGAGTAAATAAAATGATTAAACAGAGATATATTTTAACTAGAAACTGATGTCTCTATATCCTTTCATTTATTCATTACTGCTGCACACATTCATCCCAACCAATTGCTTTGATAGCTGAGGAACAGGAGAAGAACAACCATAAAGGGACAACATTTGTGACCCAGAGGAAGAGGAAATGAAGAGTCATGTTCCAGGGTGGTAGCATTTTCAGATTTAGGCCAAATGATAGGGGTGACCTTTTAGGAAACCCTACTACTTTATACTTGTTATAGAGGCTCTACCGGGCTTTCCGGACTTTGGCCAATAGAATAGTTTATGTTATGTATCTGTTGACTTGGATAATAGGCCCAAGTGAGTATTTGATTTATCTATAAAATTTATATTTAATTTTTTAAAAAAAATCCCAACCAATTGGGAATGGAGTCTGTTGTTACTTGTTATTGCCCGAGACATATTTTAACATAAGGTGCTGAGCTGGCTTTGTTAAAATATGTCTCTTGATAAAATTATGCTGTTATTATGTCCACCAAATGTTTTTTATGCTGTTATATATCCATCAAATGTTTGTAATATCAAAAGGATAATGTGGTCTGTAGAAACTATTCCTTTAAGAGTACACATGACGCTGTTCCATAAGATTATCAATTCGAAGAGTTTTTGAAGTAGGAGGCTTGTGTTTTCTTTCGCTGTTACCATATTTCACCTACCTATACAATTAACTTAGTAACAAGGTAGTTTTGATGTTTCTGTTTTCTGACAGTCACACTTTTGCTTTCTAAATAGCTTCCGTGGCCTTTGTCATACACGAAAAGTTCTATCAGCATTTGTCATGAAATTTTTAGTGTAAAAGTTATTTTTTCTTCAGTGCATCCACTTAATCTCTACTGTTCTTTTGATTTAAAAGTAGAATAAATGAACTACTTCTGTGTGATGCATAATATCCCTTTATGAATTTATTGATAGTCTTATGGAGCCTGTTGGAAGTGGAGAAAGACTGTATCAGAGAGCAGTAATCAAGCTAAATGTTGAACTAACTGTATTTTGTTTGCTATAAGCTATTTATCTCATTTACTGTGTGTTTTGGTTGCTCCTTGTTATAGTTCAAAAAATGTTGAATATATAGATGACTGGTAATAAGATACTTTGCAGTTCCGCTCATAGGAGATACTTCGTTTTTGACAGTCATTTTCTGTAATTTAGGGTTTCAATGCCACATTAACAAAGCCAGTGGATGCCCAGGGAAGAAGGATTGATCAACTAAAAGAAATGGAGCTTAAGTTGCATCCAGATTTAAAAGAACCTCTTAGAACACTTTGTAATGACCCAAAGACGACAATAGTTGTTCTCAGTGGAAGTGACCGAAACGTTCTTGATGAGGTGTCCTACTTTATAAGTTAATGTCTTTCTATCAGCAGTTTTGTTCGTTGACTGACTTCTTCTACAGAATTTTGGAGAATATAGGATGTGGTTGGCTGCTGAACATGGAATGTTTTTGCGACAAACAGGGGGGAATTGGATGACTACGATGCCAGAAAATCTAAGTATGGATTGGGTTGACAGCGTAAAGGTGAAGCACTGTATTTTTGAACTTGGCTTCTCACAAGTTTGTGAAGTTTTTGAAATCGAATCCATCTTCTTTGTTTCAGCATGTATTTGAGTATTTCACTGAGAGGACCCCACGTTCTCATTTTGAGCTTCGTGAGACCTCACTTGTTTGGAGCTATAAATATACAGGTCATTAATTCATACATTTAGGTCCATCTTTAATCAAATAAAAAATAGCCTTATGTTTACCTGTGGTTTCAATCTCCTAATTCTGTAGTGAGTTGTGAGGATGCAGATTTCGAGTTTGGAAAACTTCAATCGAAAGATCTCCTGCAACATCTATTGACAGGCCCAATCTCAAATGCTTCTGTAGAGGTAGTCCCGGGTAGTCGATCTGTTGAGGTTCGAGCGATTGGTGTGACGAAGGTCTGTTCTGGTGTTCCTTGAAATTAGAATGTCATTTTGCGTTAAATTGATTATTTTCTTAAGCAGCTTTTTTGTACAGGGGGCAGCAATTGATCGTATTTTGGGAGAAATAGTGCACAACAATGACGTGAAGACACCAATTGATTATGTTTTATGTATGGGACACTTTCTGTCAAAGGTGTGTTTACTATGTTATCTTGGACTAATCCTGAATTAACTGTTAAATGATCTATGTGGCTGAAATTTATGGCCAACATCATATGCTTTAGGGGCCCGAATATTTGAGCTGTTAAATTGCAGTATAGGAAATCCACTTTGACCTAAAAACTTTGTGCATTATATTTCCAACAAAATGAAAACCTGCCACTAGAAGTTACAGTTTTTCTAATTACAATTGAGGTAAGAGTATGGGGAAGATCTTCAACCCTTTAAACAAAAGCTTGCATAGATTTTACAACATCTATAACTGATTCTAGATCTACCCTTATACTCCTGTTTACACCAAAAATGGAACAACACTAAACAATTCATCTTCATCTTCTGGATGTTATTTTCCTTGTTCGGGAAGCATCTGAGGTTTCTTTCTGTCCAAACAGACCACCAGATGCAAGCTGGTATCATTTTCCATCTGTCCTTGTTATAAAAAATATTGGCATAGCTGCTCCAGTTCTTTAGGGCCTACTCCATTTTCCTTGGCATCACCCAATTCAGACCCTTCATGTCCTTGAAAATTTTCCAAAATTTGGTTGGTATTCCTGCAGTGTAAAAATAAGTGAGTAACTGTCTTAGCCTCTTCTTCACATAGGAAACACCTCAGACTTGGATGGAACCCTCTCTTATGAGATTTTCTTGAGTTAGGACAACTTGTTGAGCCAAAAGCCACGTTAGGCAGGAAACCTTATAAGGAATTTTAATTTTCCTTATTAGCTTCCAAGGCCAGTCATAAATCTGATTGTTGTAAGGATTAAACTTTTTGTAGGCCCCTCATACACTGAATCTGCCTTGACCATGACCCTGCTATTCCAGTCTATCTTGGTGATTGGAGGTTCCTTTGAAATCCTCCAACTTGCTGTAGAATCCAACTGGCCTTGAAATTTCTGAGTCATTGAAATGTCTTCTAAATCAGATGTCATCCCTGTTCTGTCCAAACATCAGCCATTGTATCCCTTTTCTGCTGAGTTAAGGTGTATATGTCATCAAAAGTATCCTCAAGAGAGCCTTGTTCCAACCAGATGACTTCCCAGAAGGAAACCTTCCTTCCATCTTCAATTCTTAAGCCTGCAGTTTTCTCTTAGCCTTTGCCACAAATTTCGGATGGACCTCCAAAGGCTAATACTGTAAGTGCTAGTGACCATTTTGATGGTCCAATGATCTTCCATTTCATATTTCGATTGAATTACTTCTTTCCACAGTGCCAGTTTACCAGATGCAAGTATCCAAAGCCACTTCATCATAAGACATTGATTCTGTGTTTTTTAAGTTCCTTACCCCCGAACTCCCTTTCTGTTTGTCTCCAATTAGAACATCCCACTTAACCAAATGGAATTTCTTGGTTTCACTATTTGCTTCCCGGAGGAAATTTCTTCTTAGAAATCAAGTCTCTCAATGACCCCATCCGGAATTGGGAAAAGGGACATCATATATGTAGGCATTGCATCCAAGACACTATTTATTATAGTAAGTCTTCCTCCCATAGAGATGTATTGACTTTTCCAGTTCATAAGTCTTTTCTAGCACTTCTATACCACCCCATTCCATATATCAACAGACTTGCTCTTAGCTCCCTGTGGCATGCCCAGATAAATAGTTGGTAGTTCCACCAAGGATCCTAGCAAATGGGCCTAGATTTGGGACCTCATTAACTGGGTATAATAAGCTCGTATTCCAGTTGATGTGTAGCCCTTAGATTGCTTCAAATAGAACAAAAATGACCCTGAGGATCATGAGATGGTTCCTGTTGGCCTCACAGAAGATTAGTGTGTCGTCAGCATACTGCAGACGAGCAATCTCCATTTGTAGATCCTTTCCTGTTTGAAGCTCTAAAACCCTTCAGCCAGCTATTTCCTTGGGTAATTTTCAGCATGTCATGCAAACTCTCCATGGCAATAATGAAGAGGAAAGGAGACAGGGAATCTTCTTGTCTAAACCCTCTTCGAGAAGAGAAGAAACCTGTAGGAGTACCATTGATAAGGATAGATAATTTAACTGTGCTTATACAGAACTCCATCCATCTTATCCATCTGCCTCCAAATCCTTTTTTTGAAAGGGTTTCCAGCAAAAGATTCTAGTTCAAGTGATCATAAGTTTTCTGTATATCTAGCTTGCAGAGAATGCCAGGCAGATTGCTTTGGACTCTAGAATCCACTAGTTCATTTGCCGCAAGGATGGAATCCATTATCTGCCTTTGATGAAAGCCAACTGTTGGGTGCCCACTAATTTGTGGATCACCTTTCTGAGCCTCTCAGTTAGAATTTTGGAGATGATCTTGTAGATACTGCTGATCAAGCTGATAGATCTGAAATGTGTCAGCTCCTTCGCCCCCATCTTTTTAGTAATCAATGCTACATAGGTGGAATTGAAGCTCTTCTCAAAAACACATCTTTCATGAAAGTTCTTGATTGTACTGATTACTTCCCCCTTAATTACTTCCCAACAATGGACATAAGGTATATCCATCAGGACCAGGAGCTTTGTCTCCTGCACAGAGTTTCACACAATCCCAAATATTCCCTTCCTCGAATTCTTTTTGTAACATTTGGTTTTCTTCATCAGTAATCATGTGGTCTACCCTGCATCTACCAGATGGTCTCCATGTCTCGGTCTCAGTATATAACCTTTGGAAGAAATCCTGAATTTCCTTCTTTATAACTTCTGGATCTTTGGTTGCTTCCCCCTCCACCATTAGTTCATCAATATTGTTATATCTCCGGTGAGCATGTGTGATCTATGGAAAAACTTGGTTTTGTTGTCTCCCTGTTTCAGCCAATTCACCCTCGATCTGTCTCCAAGCTATTTTCTCAAATTTAGCTATGTTTTCAAGCTCCACAAGGGGTCCTGCCTTTGAATGTAACTCTTCTTCTCTTAGTGCTCTTTGGTCCTGGACCTCTTCCAATTCTGCCAGTTGGTTCAAAATGCTGTTTCTGGATTGCTAAGTTCCTATGAGAAGTTTTGCTCCATTCTTCAATTTTACCTTTTAAGCTCAGAATTCATGACATTAAAAAATACATAACATACAGTTATTTAGTAGTATAAAATGACAAAATGTACCCAGGGATTAGCTCAATTGGCAAAGGTTAAGGGATTTGTGTCTCTAGTTGGTCACAAGTTCGAGCTTTGTGCAAAGCAAAATAAGTCCAGTGTTTAAGTGGAGGAGAGTAGAGGGGTGGGCTCATAATCCTCTAGTTTCGATATATGCGGTTGGCCCAAATTGTTTGTTCCTGATAGATATCTTGGTCATAAAAGAAAAGGTCAAATTGCAGTTATTTTAATATTTAATATACAGCAATTGTCGATATTAATCCAGCTCCTGAATTTGAGATTCAAAGAACCGACCATTTGTAGGGATCATTTGGGCGTCGTTGTTTAAGATGCAAACTTCTACGAAGCCCATGGCTTCACCACAAAGCGATAATCCCCCGCTTTGCTCGTCATATTGATTTAGGTGACCAACTGATGGTTTTAATAACACTCCTCTTATAGTCCTGGACCTTTCTCTCCATAGGACTCAGGCAACTTGCTGGTTAACTTTTTATCGAGTGTTCATTGGCGATAACCGTTCAAGGCCCTTTATTTCCATCTGCTTTCTCCAGAAGCTTTTTCAAGGGCCTCACCAAACCTCACCGCTAGTAGCTTCATTTTGCTCTATCTTTGAATGTTGCTAATGAAAAATTGTTAGATATCACTCATTCATTTAGGTATAACTCATGGTTCTTCTTTTTTAAGTAGTTCATTTATTCATGAACATTTAGCTTGCAATAAACTGTTGTCTTTCAGGATGAAGATATTTATTCATTTTTTGACCCAAATGTATCTCAAGAAGAAGCGACAACTACGAGAACCAAGATCGCTAGCCATATCAATAGAAGTACTTCAAATCATTCAGCTAGTAAAAGTGGGCATTGGCCAGCTAGTTACAAAGTTGGCCAGCGGGCTTCAACCATAGATGAGAAAGCTGGCAGTAACGAAAATGGAAACTGGTGGTCCTTGTTTCGTGATAGAATGACAGTCCATGAAGGGTCATCAGTTCTTGACCTCAAGACTGATAACTACTTCTCTTGTGCAGTTAGTAGAACCTGCTCTCATGCCAGATACCTTCTTGGTTCATCAGCTGATGTTGTGTCCCTATTGAAAGATATGGCCTACAGCTCATCTTGCAGAGCTGTTTCTTCGTACAAGTAGATGTCTCCTATTTGAGGTACATTCATAATTTACTTGGTTCAGGTACTGTGTACCTCGTGACTCAATATCTTGGGCTTATTTAGTATTTTATAAAATCTAGTCCACAAGGAAAAGTTGCTAACCCTACAGCCACTACAAACCTTACCAAGTTGAGTCTGATGGTTGGGCTTTCTCTCATTTTTTTTTGCCCCAGCAACAAATTCTAACTTCAAGAATTATAGTTTCTAAGAAAGCCTATATATCAAGCTAGATAGGACAAACAATGGAACTGCTAATACGGCCATTTTCTTTTTGTTACTTACCCAGAACTGTAAGATTATTGATCCCATTATCCAACCAGTATGGGATTGATGCACCGTTGATTGGTTGACTCCATGTTTAGTCATCTTAGATTAGTTTAACAATTTTTTGATCGTATTGATATATGAAAATACATTCAAGAAACCTGCTTTTTCGATACACTAGGTTGACCAATTTTAAGATTTTTTTTTATCTGAATAAAGAAAGATCTCCAATATGTTGTAATAGGATACAGTTCAGGCTTAAACTCGAGTATTTGTCAGAGAACAAATGTGACCACATCTGATCTGCTGATACATCTAAATTAATACTGCACCACAATGTTTTTAGACCCTTCTTGAGGAGTTTAGCTTATGGTTTGTCAGTATGAACGTGGTTGGTATTATTTACGACCATGTATCTGCTCTTTTGATCTTAGCTCATCTGGTATGCTATAACTCTGTAGGCTTTCAAGCCGTGGCTAGGGTGACTGCTGATGCTGCTCCACAGGGAGGGATATAGTACTATCTCCTTCATTAACAACTGAGGGACCATGTTTGTACTTAAGAGTTAAGCATATGAATAAATGAAATGTTCTTTTAGGAACTTTAGTGGAATAAATGTCCCAGGATTTGTAGGATTTACTTGTAAACTCTTTTCCTTTAGTTGTTTAATAGAACCATATACCTAATTTCCTTCAAATAGTGTTTGATTTTTGTGCAGAGACAGCCTTTTGTCATGTCTTGATTTATATGTATAAATTTTAGCGGAGGTAGAAATATTAGGTGATTTTTTCCTCCGTCTAAGCGTTGGTGGATCCATCTCGATATCTTATACCTGGAAACAAATCCTACTCAAATCATTCTATTTTCAGAGGAAAAACTTTAATGTTGTGACATTCTCTTTAGGGCGTTGAAATTGAATTGTAACATATTTATGGGCATTACGTAGACTTGTAAAATTGCAGAAAAAGACACAAAAAAGATGTGAGTTTGAAGTTCACTTGTGCACGCCTGGTCCTATTTATAGCTATTATATTATATAAGATAAGTGTAGCTACAGAGCTCCATTAATCTTGTTTTTGCTTCTTTATAGGGTGGGGAATCTACAAAAATTCCATCTTCTTTGACTTTTTTTAAATTTATTTTTCTATTTTTTTAATAATTAATTCATTTCTAGATCAACTTTGATTACTCCATCATACCACCTAGTGGATAAATTGGGATTAAAGTAATTCATTTAGAATTCTTTTGACACTCCTAAAAATTTAGACCCTGATATCGTCTTAAAATTTTCATTCACTTCATCGATTATTATTTCACGGATTTCCACACACTCTTGTAAGAAACCACTTAATATTTCTTGATATTAAGAAAGAAAACAAGTTGATATGCCAAGATCCCTCAATAGGATTAGTGAGGTCAGGTTTGTTCCCCTCCTCCCTTATGTTGTATCGTAATTTTTTTAATTAAAAGGCGTAATGTACACATAAGTTTCAATTGGAACATCTATGAGGTTTTATGCCTTATTAAAATTAATTTATATTATTAAAGGAGGCGATATATTTTAAGTGATTAACTTATCTAAATGCAGTTTTAAAGGCTGTTAACATACTAAGCCTTAATAAAGTCACTTTTACATGATGCCTGATGATATATTCACTATATTGTACTCTTTAACATGCGAGGAATTTCAGGTTGACCTTTAAAAGTAGCAGCTAGTGCCAAGGTGTAGAAACTGGATGAAGTGTGGGCTAAGGCATTGTAGTAATACAAGAAAAGGTGGACCAACAAAGATCTTTCAATATGTAGTTAATCAACCAATAAGGTTTTTTTTTTTCCTTTTCTCATCCGACATTCAGTATCTGAATTGAGATTCAATTAAATTTAAATTGCGTATTAAAGGGCTAATTTCAAGGGCACCGCTTCTAATAAGATTTTTTTCATTCCTAAAACTTAAAGTCGGAGACCTCTGATTAGAGATGTAATCACAAATAATCCACCACGGGTCACCACATCAAAAGTAGAATATAGAAATGCCTTGCAATAATTGAAACAGACAGTAGCCATATAATGGGTTGTGCTGTAATGGTGAGACTGCTTTACTCTTAAACAAGGGTCTTGAATTCGAGCATTGATTATAGAGAAAATCCTATTAGGAGAGTCACACCCAAAAAAGCCCTGCAATGTACAATTCAACTTTAGTTGGAGCTCTAATGCGATATCCGAAATCCGCATCCTCCACCTCCCCCCCCCCAACCCCCCCCCCCCCCCCC
>JAABOM020000049.1:15054316-15068565 GCA_011800125.2 Solanum clarkiae | reverse complement strand
CCCCCCCCCCCCCCACAAAAAAAAAAAAAAAAAGAAACTTACTATAGCCCATTCTTGTGTAGGGTAACATATAGCCTTTTCGATGAAGTTCCTAATGTTTCACTTTCCAATCTTCATGAGTTCCCTAGGAAATAAAATACTAATGAAGAGGGTTTCTTGATTTACTTGAAATTATGCTTTAAGATCATATGATGCTTCTTAATGAATCAAAAAGGTAAAAAGAAAGAAAAACACTTTCGCATTCCCTCTATCATAATTTATGTGATACTTTTTATTTTTCGAATGTCAATTTGACTTATCTTTAATGTTAAATTAGATTAGGTCACCTTATATTTTGTTTATCATTATCTCTTATTATTATTAGATAAATGCTGAATAAGATTAAGCATCCTTTTTAGAACAACAATCACACATGGATATATGTCAATTAATGCCAAATCTCATGATATAATTGTTCTTTAAGGAAGGTGCAACGTTAAAAGTGGAGAAATAAAAATAAAATGAATGCTATACCTTCTTTCAAGTCACATTCAGTGAATCTTTGGGATATTAATTAAAGGTGTCAAAAATAAGCTCAAACATAATCCGCCCAATCTACCCATAACTTTCCTATTGTTTGATGTTAAGTTGAAGACTAGATCAATTTACTAATTAACTTTCCCTTTGACTTGACTTTACACATTTTATCTTGGTCATCTTAATATTTTAATCTAAATAATTAGAGTTTTGATTAATGATCTTGATGATTAATAAACGGAACAGATTGACAATTAATTTCTCTTCTTCATTTTGTTTAAGGATAAAACACAATCAAAAGTGTACTGAGTAGTGAAAACGTAAATTTTTATAGAAGGTAAATTTTGATTTTAAAAGACACTAATGATATACTCGTATACAACATGATAAAAAAAAAGGAAATTAAATTCATCGTGCCTTTCCCTATCACTCTTTAACTTTGTTAAAAAAGGAAAGAAAAAAAAAGGGTCATTTGAACAGGGACATAAAAATCTATTTTTTTGCAAGAAAATTAAATTTTACGTGTATACATATAATACCATTTAATTTCATGTGTTTATTTTGATTAAAATACATTAATTGTAGAATTCTAATTCAAAAGAAATCCCTTTAACTTTGAATTCTATCTCTTTATATATCATATAACTCAAGCCAGAGAAATTAGAATTAATTAAATTAACCTTGATAGATGGTATGTGCGTGTCAATAATCATCTAAATGACCAAATTACCCTTTTAGATAGAGATTCTCTAGGTCCACAAAGAGGTCTAAAAAGGACAATTTCATTGAAAATAAAGAGGATAGAAATATTCACTCAATTCCAAACCAAGATTCTACAATTCCTTTTTTCCTTTTTTTGGGGTTATAAATACCCATTTATTTTGCATAGAACACTTCACTGTTCATATAATACACAAATCATTGTAATTTTTTTTTTTGTCAAATATGAATTATTTTTCTACATTCTCTTTTCTTCTTCTCCTTGTGCTTCCCCTCTTGGCTTCATGTCATGAAAAACAGGTACCGCTACATTTTAATTATATTCTCCTAATTTCTCATTAATTTTTTCTTTACAATACTCTTTTTTTTTTTTGGGTTGAAGGTTTATATAGTGTATTTTGGAGGGCATAATGGGTATAAAACATTGCATGAGATTGAAGAGAACCACCATTCGTATCTATTATCAGTGAAGGAGAGTGAAGAAGAAGCCAAATCTTCTCTCATTTATAGCTACAAACATAGCATCAATGGATTTGCTGCACTTCTCACCTCTCAACAAGCTTCAAAATTATCTGGTATGCAGTGACAGAATCAAAATTTTCATCAAAAAAGTCAAAATATGAAGAAAAAAAATTGACATATATATGAGTCGAAAAGATTGTAACATCTAGTATATATTCTTTACTTATCTATAAAGTGTAACGATATCGATCTGATAATATAAAAATTCTTTATCTAATTGTGTATATATTGTATACAGAGTTGGACGAAGTTGTATCAGTGTATAAAAGTGAGCCAAGGAAATATAGTTTGCATACAACAAGGTCATGGGAATTTTCTGGAGTGGAAGAATCAGCGGCACCAAATTCCTTGAAGAAGGATGACTTGCTATTGAAAGCCAGATATGGAAAAAATGTCATTATTGGCATTCTTGATAGCGGTAATTAAATTATTTACATTACTAATTTGCTTACCACTATTTATGTGAAAGATTCGTACCAATCTCACCCAACATGAATTTTTAGTTAAAATGGTTTTTCTGAAGATAAAGAAAGATACAAAACTCTATTGTTTATATTGAAATTTCAGATTATATACAAAAGAAAAAATTCATTTTATTTTTCGAATTTCACGAAAAGAAAACTCTAAAAGCTTCTCGATATTTCCAAAATTGTAAATTTCTCCTTTTGTTTAAAATTTAATGTATTACCAATATGGATACACAATCCAATTTAGTAAGACCTTGTTTATAACGGAAAGGGATATAATATGTGACTATGTTCAATGGTGTCAAACTATCCTCAAAATTCAACTTTTTAAGTACCTCGGCAGATGTAGATTCAAAATTTTAAATTAATAATTTATATATATTTTAAATTAATAATTTGTATATATTAAGTACGAAATTTGGACCAAACTGTTGTTGTAATGACAACATCCTGCATATGGCAAGGACCAGGAGGGGGCTGAGGTAGCTTGGGTCCTTGTCATGATCGAACATGGCGCTTGCTTGGTGGAATTGGTTAAAAGATAAAGTTGCGCCTCTGCTACTAGCTATAGCTTTTGGCATAATGGTAAGCGCTTGATCCTTACACAAACGTACCTACTTGAACATGTGATTTCTCATACAGTCACTCAACAATAATATTAACTTAGAATATGCTTTTGAGTTGACAACTATTACTTGAGTAACCATCATAAATTAAGTCGTAACAAATGTTTCTAAGAGTAATTATGAGATTAACTGTAATTAGTAGTAATAGAGCAGTCTGCCTGCTACTAAAAACTTATATGTGATGAATGTTTTTGGATGATGTACTGTAGGGATATGGCCAGAATCTAAGAGCTTTAGTGATGAAGGGTTAGGACCAATTCCAAAGTCATGGAAAGGGATCTGCCAATCTGGAGATGCTTTCAACTCTTCAAACTGTAATAAGTGAGTGTTAGTATTCTTCTCTTTTTTACTTTTTTGCCTTATCCATTTTTTTGTATTGCATATGAGTGTCTTTCTATTTATATGAAATAGTGATAAGGTCTGCGTACATTTTACACTTCTCAGACTTCACCGGGTATGCCGTTGTTGTTGTTGGATGATGTGATATATACCTATTTTTCAATGATTAATAGACAATCTTAAGTAAGAAAATCTTCAGGTGCTCAATAAACCCAAGACCCCACTTTTTCCCCCTCTTATACTGTGTATGTTTAGGTAGGAATTTCAGTTAAAAATAAACTGATTTTTTATTACTATACATGACACATCTTTGTTTTGCTGAATATTATACAGTAGCAAATTATTTCAGAGCCCTTTGTTCTTAATTTTTAACTAACTTTATTAAATTTGATTAGTAGGTTGAAAGAACCTGTCATCAAGTTTTATATCATATCATGCTTGGATTATCCACTTGTCTTTTCTTGAAAAATGATTTTTTTGGCGCTTATATCTGGTCTCCTATACATACAGACCTAACGTCTAATAAATTATTATGTTTAAACGTGCATAAACTATATATTTCACCATCTAAAGATGTGGTGCAATGGATGGAGCTGCTCCTTTTTTAACTAGAGGTTTCGAATTCGAGCCCGGGTATAGAAAAATTCTTGGTAGGGAGTGTTTCCCCCCGAAGTACGTATCCGAAATAGTCACGCTCTAATATGGACACCAAAAATCGGATGAAAAACTAAAAAAAAAAAATTTAAAAAAACTATATATGTGTTACTTATAAACATTATACCTTTCTAAAGAGTTGAAGAAATAGTGTTTTCTTTTTTTTTTTTTTTGAGAGGACAGGACCCATTGGGTCTCCATGCGTGTCCTTGGTGACCTCTTGATATGAGTGTAATAATTCCAATATTTGTCCATATCAATCAAACCAATACAAGTTACGCTTGACAATTTGCTAATTGTTTTTTGGATTATTGCATTGCCATCTTGTGAACTTTCTAGCCTTCCAATGCCTCTAATTGTGCAGTAGTACTTTGTTTTTTTTTGCACAATTGCATGTGTTGTTGACCATCAATGAAATTTTATCAATGCTTGTCTATTATTATTATTCACTTTGATTTGCTTTTGACCTTTATAAAGTTGACGAGTAAAATAACAGTACTAATATACTAACATTTTACAATCTGTGCTATTTCATTTGTTAGTTGAATAGCCTAGTTTGTCATATTTGAGATTTTGTAGACTACTTCACTAGATTGTGTGGTCATTTTTCGAGAAGAAGATATTTTATTCGAGTGCAAGGATGTACGAATCATGTCTCTTATCTAATCACATGAGACATATCTAGGGTGGGTTCAACTAAATGGATTTCTTTAAGTAGGGCACACGCCAGCCAATTTATTTGTCCGTTGACTAACTAGATAATCGAAATTACCATTTTACCTCATGCAATCCCACCAGAGACCTTTCTATTCTAACTCATTTTGTCTTGCAAGATACTCCGTTTCAACTTGGGATATGGCGAATAAATTTAAAATGTTTATATGTAACAAGATTTGACTGTGAGATCCTGACTTTTATAGGACTTGTTTTACAGGAAAATAATTGGAGCTAGGTACTATATAAAAGGCTATGAACAATATTATGGCCCTCTAAACCGAACCTTAGATTACCTATCTCCAAGAGACAAGGATGGACATGGAACTCATACATCATCAACAGCAGGAGGCAGCAAGGTTCCAAATGCCTCGGCCATTGGTGGCTTTGCATCTGGCACCGCCTCGGGTGGGGCCCCACTCGCACGGCTCGCAATATACAAAGTCTGTTGGGCTATTCCAAGGGTGGGGAAAGAAGATGGGAACACTTGCTTTGATGAAGACATGTTAGCAGCCATGGATGATGCTATTGCAGATGGTGTTGATGTCATTAGCATTTCCATTGGAACAAAACAACCTCAGCCTTTTGAGGAAGACAGCATTGCTATTGGTGCACTTCATGCCATGAAGAAAAACATTGTTGTATCTTGTAGTGCTGGAAATTCAGGGCCTGCTCCTTCTACATTGTCTAATACAGCTCCTTGGATTATCACTGTCGGTGCTAGCAGTGTTGACAGGAAATTTTTGTCGCCTGTTGTACTAGGAAATGGCAAGAAATTCATGGTAAGCTAGCCAAACTTATCACACATAACACCAGAAAACATGAGAAAAAACACAATAGTATATTCAATTTTCGTCTACTCTTTCATCAAACAGTTAAACACTAGTCCTAAATGGAAGCTGTTCTTCATTTTGTATGTTCTGCGGGAAATTAGGGACAAACAGTTACACCTTACAAGCTGAAGGAGAAGATGTACCCTCTAGTTTATGCAGGAGAAGTGATCACCAGTAACGTAACCAAGGATTTAGCAGGGTAGTACTCTCCTTCCTGTCTGCCAAGTTTCAATATTTGTGGGTGATTATATCAAAACACTATCTGAACTTTAGCAAAAACATTTCAGGCAATGTTTACCAGGTTCTCTTTCACCGGAAAAGGCCAAAGGGAAAATAGTAATGTGCTTGCGAGGGAATGGAACAAGAGTAGGAAAAGGCGGAGAGGTGAAAAGGGCAGGAGGAATTGGCTACATATTAGGAAATAGTAAAGCAAATGGGGCTGAATTAGTAGCTGATGCTCATCTTCTTCCAGCCACAGCAGTGAACTATAAAACTGGAGTTCAAATTCTCAACTACATCAGTTCTACAAAATCCCCTGTAGCTTATATAGTCCCAGGTAAAACAGTTTTGCATGCTAAACCAGCACCTTACATGGCTTCATTCACTAGCAGAGGTCCAAGTACAGTTGCACCAGATATCCTCAAGGTCAGAATTTACATAAGAAACTTAAAAGACATTTACCTGATTTGTGATTTATGCATCCTCATCTAAATTGAATTCTGATTTTATGCTCTTTCCACAGCCGGATATCACGGCACCAGGGCTGAATATATTGGCAGCATGGAGTGGAGGATCATCCCCTTCGAAGCTAGATATTGATCACCGTGTAGTTGAGTATAACATACTCTCAGGTACTTCCATGTCCTGCCCCCATGTTGGTGGAGCTGCAGCACTATTGAAGGCTATACATCCCACTTGGAGCAGTGCTGCGATAAGATCAGCTCTCATAACCTCAGGTACCTTTAAATGAACTTACATACACCGATGGTGTAAAAACTTTTTTACACTATTGTTGTATGTTAACCTGTTGCAGCAGGTAATTAGTTACTGTACACTCTACACTGATTTAATCAATGTATATTTTCAGCTGAATTACAAAATAATGTTGGTGATCAAATAACTGATGCATCTGGAAAGCCAGCAGATCCATTCCAGTTCGGAGGAGGGCATTTCAGGCCATCAAAGGCAGCAGATCCTGGACTTGTCTACGATGCTTCCTACCAAGACTATCTTCTCTTCCTTTGTGCCTCTGGGGTTAAGGATCTTGACAAATCCTTCAAGTGTCCTAAGAAATCACATTCGCCTAGAGACCTAAATTACCCATCTCTGGCTATTCCAAATCTCAATGGAACTGTGACTGTTAGAAGAAGACTGACAAATGTTGGTGCACCAAAGAGCGTTTACTTTGCCAGTGCCAAACCTCCATTGGGATTCTCTGTTAAGATTTCACCACCCATCTTGTCTTTTAACCATGTTGGCTCCAAGAATACGTTCACTATCACAGTGAAAGCTCACAGGGACATGATGGATAGTATTCCGAAAGATCAGTATGTCTTTGGATGGTATTCCTGGAATGATGGAATCCATAATGTTAGGAGTCCAATTGCTGTAAAATTGGCATGAATACTCAAAGTCATAGCAGTATAGGGGTATATAGTGCTCTGTTTTCCCTCGCTCGGTGCACACAACTTTACTCTCGTTACATCTGCAGCAAATATATCTTTCTAAAGAATAAAGCAGTGCATTTCTCATTTCTATCCTAATGAAGTCTCAGTATGAACTTGCTTCCCTGGTGTTATAATAAACCCTGCAGTAGAATTTTGTGAATATTTACATGGAATAAAGTTGTGAATATTTACATGGAATAAAGGTTTCATCTCACGGCCAATGACATATTGAAGTTCAAGATATCAACTACATGAATACTTTATAAACCATTAATAGTTGAAAGGAAGGTCTCTGAACAAGAAATTTAAATACAAATATGTTATAACATAAACAAAACACCACCTCTGAAACCCAGCTTTCTGCTGAAAAACCCAATGAAATCAGTATAATGGGGTCCCTTCCACTATAAGGTGTAGACATGTAGTATATGGTTTGGTAGTCTTGCTTCCACAAAAGAAATCAACTGCGATGAGGACAATTTCATCACTCTTTTGACTTCTAGTTATGTGTTGTATCATCAGCCAAGTAGAGTCTTCGTACTCAAGACACAATCTCACCAGGAACATTCCAACATGACTACAGCAACTTGGATTTTATCTGACATGTCTTTTTCCAGTAAGTGTAATATCAACCAACTACATACTAGTCTTTCCCACCCATGCAAGGCATGACTTTTATTCATTCCATGTCTCTTCTCACTCTTGCTCTTTCACCATTGAAATGGATATATTTCCATCTGCTTTGATACTTTTGGAGAACCAGCTTTTGCTTATCTTCTTGGCCCAACATCTGGAAGGCTCTTGCAACTCTTCTGACTGTATCTTCATCTGGTTTTACCCCTAACTCCTCCATGTCTGCAAACACCTGAATTTTCAAGAAGCATGCTTCAAAAAATAAAATCAAACTTTTAACAGTAGAGAAAATCAATTGCGAAAGATAGAAGTGAGGATAATCCACGCCATCAGGCTGCTCTGCAGGGAGGGATCTCAACAACCAATTATACCAGGACCAATTAGGAAATATGCAAGTAAATTTCACTTACCTCAACTATCTTGTCTGGCAAATGATGATGGTCATACAATGAAATCATCCTGGAGAAGAGCCGTTTTGAGACAGACCGTGTGCTTGTATGCAAAATCATATCCCATAATGTTTCTGCTTCATCTACCCTATTGTCCATATCAAATGCCAATAGAAGTGCATCATAGGTTGCCATTGTTGCTCCTTGACCTTTGCTCAACATCCACTTAGCAACCTAAATATAGAATGTTAGAGAGCAAGCATTATTTAGTGACAAATGGCTACCCACTTACACGGACCTTTCTTTTCTACCAAGCTGATTTAAATATGCCCTGACAGTCCAGAGGAGTTAAGCTAAATCTCAGTATAATCAAGTTAAGTTTCTACTTTCATATAGTCAGTAATCAATACATTTGAATGACTCTTGTAGAATTGATTATGAACCACAAATACATTAAAGGGGACGGCAAAATTGACGTTGATTGACTGATGACAAGAGAGAATCCATACAACTGAGAAAATTAAAAGTGCAACGTCATCAGAGTTCTATGTATTGCAACATCAAGAGGAAATGGTAAAACAAAAGAACCTGAAGCAGACTAGCTTGTACCTAGTCAATGCAGTAAGTAGTTGAATACATTACTTATGAAGGTAGGACAAGGTTTCTAATTTCATAGCTTGTTGACAAATGATATTTATCACTACAAAGCTTCAGAATTTATCAAGCAAGATGCTATCAAATATACTGCCCATGCTAAAAATAATAAATAAAGCTCCTAAGCATCATACTTGAATTAATCGTTTCCACAGCCGCTGTTGCTTCAAGATTTTAAGAGCCTTAGCAGCTGCAATCAATGGAAACTCTGTCTCCCATGCAATCCATTTATCTAATGCACCATAAACAGACTCTTTCTCATTTGGAAGTCCAGAAATCTGTCCATTTACAGATCACAAAGAACCAGAAGGCTACGTCAAAATACATCTTTTCAGGGTTTTCAGTGTGCAAACTATAGTGATTAGCCAGAGTAATTTGACAACACTTACAATCCGAACAAGATTCAGTGCTTTTTGCCCAGATCCAGCAGATTCTCTTTTCTTCCATAGATGATGTTCTACTTTTCCAGCCTTCTGAACTTTCCTGCATCCTCACCGAGGATAATTATAGGATCCAAAGTTTAGAGAAGATAAAAAAAACATTTAACATGGCATTTAGCTTGATATAATACTCCATAGTATATAATCAAATAGTTCAAGATAATGAGTATCTAATATCAAATTGACTGACCTATAAAGACCGGATGAAAAACAAAATATGACTCGGTTTTCAAACAAATGTGTTAATGGGATAGTACTACTTACTTCTGATCAGTAGTGTCAGAGATAGTAAGAGAAAGTTCACCCTGCTTCTTGGAGTGTTTAAGAGCAGAGGTTACATTTAACTGCATATGATAGTAGAACCTTAGACACTGAGCAATAATCTGTATTAAAAATAGTCAAAAAGGAGCATCTCACTCCAACCTTTTCCGATAACCGGGTTGAATTTATTCCTTTTAGCAAGTTGCTACTGAAGACCTGAAATTCTAGAGAAGCTTCCATTCTAACACAGCAGTCCGGAAAATAATATCTTCCCAAATACACACATCAGGGACTCTCATAAGCAAGATTCTTAAGAGGCAAATTAGAAAATTTGTAACTCAAAAATATAAGCATTAACCGACTTATATGTAGGAAAAAAAAATATATGTACTCCCTCTGTTCCATATGTAGAGTAATTTATCTTCTAGAAAAGTATCAAATTTTAGCTTCTGTCTTTCATATAAGCTAAAACTTGAGAATAGATAACTTAAAAGGTCAAAGCTAAAACTTGAGAATAGATAACTTAAAAGGTCATCTATGGCTGTAATCCTTTTCTTTCCTCTATTTTTTAAATTTACTTTTGATTTTTCTACGAGGTAGGAATAATTGAATAAGGCATGGTACATTCTACTGTGGGGTTTTTGGTTCACATCTGTGCCTGTAACAATTACATGCGTACATTCTACCACATCTGTGACAATAACAATTAAGAGGCTAGATAAATATAATCACCTCAATTGGCTACATCAATAAGTAGGTGGAAAAATAAAATCAGCATCATTCAGTGAGTAGCTTCATCAATAAGAGGACTGGAGAAAAACAACGTTCCATTTCTCTGTAGAAACTGATCAGAGTGAGTTCGCCGGAGAAAGAAACGGGGTGGAGGAGGTGGCGACCGGCGTAGAGTTGTGGTGGTTATAGATTATGCTGGAGAAGAACCTCTATCGTCCTTTCAAATGGGCGGGTCAGAATGAACCGGAGTTTGAGATCCGAATAATGAATTTTTTGGTCTGCCATTGTTCCAACGAATTGGGCTTATAAGATGCAACATATGGCCCAATCCTTGCAGCAGAAATGAATTCTTGGTATTCTTTTTAAAAATAAAAAATAAAAAGTCATGCATTTTTGTTTGAAAAGAATTTTTCATTTTTTAGTTAAATGAATATCGTTAAAAATATATGATCATTCATTCTTTTTTTAATAATCATGTTGGCTACATCATAATTTTTAATTGAGATCTCATGGTGATTAACTCACTTCATTGACTACTAAGTCATTGTTTTAGATACATAATATCTTAATTTATAAGGTATAATATATAATGCATTAATTACATATTATAACTGATCAAATTATTGACATGTTTCTCGAATTTTCTTAAAATATTTGTGATAATAAATATTTTTAACCTGTCAAACTCTCACATAATATTGTCTGACCCTTACGTTATACTATAGTTTTTCAATATCTTGCAGATGAATAATTGTAATTGGCAGTGTTGAAATGTATGCGTCCACTAAAATTAGGACCATGTTCATCGACATAGTAATAGTTTAAGAACAAAAGGAACAAGTAAAATGCAAACGATAAAAACATAAGATTTTACGTGAAAAAATTTTCTTGTTCAAGGGAGAAATAATCATGATCTGTCCCATAGAATTTCAACCAATCTTTATTTAGATGTAAGAGCAAAGTAGTCTATTACCAACTCGTGTAATCTAGACAGTGACACTCTCCACCCTTTCCTTATAATAACTATATTACAAGAATTGAGCCTAAGAAATATCTATAGTTAGTGTAGACTTTGAATGACTAACTCTAGCCATAATTAATCAATAACTCTATTGCTCACTATACCAATTATCTTTAGCTGATATAGACTTCAACACCCTTTTCAAGGCTAACTCTAGCCAAGAACTGGTCAACTCAGATGCAACAAGAAATGATCAATATTAATCTTATAATATAAGAGAAGAAGAAGCAAAACTCAAAATCCAACTGAAAATGCTGCAATGCTGGATCAGGTCCCCACTGAGTATGAGCAATTTTCTTCCTACGATTTTTGCTTTTTATATATTCTTGATTTGCAAAAAGCATTTTGTTTTGTCAATAAGCTCCCTATAGAAGAAAGAAAAAAAAAGTCATGCCATTGGTCGAGGTCTATTGGTCTTTCTGCTCCTTTATTACAGTGCCCACCAATCGTTGTAGATTTACAGTTGTATGACTTATCTGCATGTCAAAAATTTTACGGACCAAGTCCCTTTGCTATATAGTTTGTCAAATCATCAAAACAATGCACGGTACTTGAAAGTCTATGCTTCATCAGGTAGATATTTGCATAATACTTATTTTAGATTTACAGATCAATCTTTTTCTTTTGGTGATATATATACTATCCGTTTTCATCCTTCAACTCTTTCACTTGTTTTACGAGATGTACATATTTTAATTAACCAAATTTATTCATAATCGTAGTCACTTAGTCGTTCAAATCTTTTTGTCCTGTCATGTTTTGGATCAATAACCAATGCATCTAAATATATATATTTAAATGCTTGAAACATCACATGTGAAATTTATTTTGCAAAGAATCAGCTCATGTAAGAGCACCTTCCGTGCGAGTTCTGATATCATCAATAACTAATAACTTAGCTAGCAAAATGTGTGCCTCAAGAATGACTATTCTAGTTTGCTTACCAAATGCAAATCAACACACATATGATATTTGCATTTATGAGGTGGGTGAAATATTGCTATTTCCTTAGCTTCTTCTCGTCAAGTGACAATATTTAAGAAAACAAAATTTTAATTTAACCTATATATGATACTTGACCATGTATATGTATGAAAAATTAACTAATCATATGTTCTATCACTAATTCTCAAACATTTCAAAAATTCTTTCAATTAATTCTGATTCTTAAATTCAATCTCTCATACTTTATATATTACCTGTTGATATTTAAAACCTCTAATTTTTGTATCTGGAACTGAATTAATGTATTATGATTACTGAATTAATGTATCCAGAGTGCCATGTTTTTTAAGAAATTTTTGTAAATTAAAAAAGAGCAAAAAAAAAAAAAACACTTTACACTATATGATTTATTTAAACCTTTTTATATATAAGGTTACTGAAAAATACGAGAGCCTTTTTAATGAATTAAGGACCTAAGAATGTTTCAGTTTTATAGTATTAATTAGTACTTAATTAATAAAAGGAAAATGAAAGATTATCTTTTTGGTTACTACTAGGATGTAGCGTGGTTTGACTAAATAATATGGATGGAGCCGCCAATATTTATATATCCATTGATATTAGACGACCAACTGAAACTGACTGACATATTATTTTCTCAATTCATACTTGAAGTAATATTTTTCTTTTGCAAGAGGAGAATTAATTGGTGATTTTTTGGCTTCGCATTTGATCACTATTGACTTTCTCTTGAAAAAAGGAAAGGACCAAAATAGTCCTTAAAGTATTGATATATGTTCACTTTGGTCTTAAGAAATAACTCTACTTACTTTTACACTCCTCCAAGTTTTTGTGATTGATTGTATTTTTAGTCCATAAATATATTTAACAGAAATGAATAACCAAATAGCCCACCAACTAAAGTTAAAAATTGACCAGATGAGTGTGGTTGTTGGGCAATGACAATCAACCCCGAATCCAACGTCGAAGCTCAAACACATAATAGTATTCAAGCACTTTTAAATAACCTTTTCAGATTATTGTATAGTTTTTGGGAAAAATGATATAGTTACACAATCTTTATAAATTTAATTACTAATAATCCCTACTATTTAAAAAAAATACTAAAATTTCATAATTTCAGTTTCTCTTTCCTACCATTTGATACCTAGACTACCCATACCCATTCATATCGATGATTACATAATCGATGCCTAAAAACTAGGCATCAGTTTCATTTTTATCAATTAATGCCAATTTTGAATTTTTCATATTAAATTTGTATTTCAATTCCAAAAAAGTAAAGATCTGAACTTCCTCCTTTTCCATTTATAGAGTTTATTTGACACATTAAATCATAACTTTTTCATTTATAGAGTTTATTTGACACATTAAATCATACATACTAAATATTGTCTATTATTCAAGTTTGAAGTATCAAATATGAATAACAATATAGTCACACACACATATTTATAAGGCAAAACATGTTCTGTTCAAGTATCAAGTTATCTTATGTTCTATGCTATACGAATCAGTCAATTACATATTCTTAGTTAATTAATTATACATTTATTTCACAGGGGAAGAACTATATTATAAAGAACATCCCTAAACACAATTTAAAGTTTGGATCTTTATACAACTCGAGTTTTGTGGATGACACTGTGTGACAGGTATAAAGACACAAACTTATTTGCACTTGGTCATACCTAAGTAGATGTGATGATGCAGGTGAAAAAGTAGAAATAGGTATCTTGATTATGTACAATTTGTTTCTTCATTTAAAAGTCATACGCTCAATGACAATTTTTTTAAAAAAAATCTTAAATTAAATCCACAAAATTATTAGATTAAATAAATATTGAAATGAGTATCAAATAGGTGATCATATATTATTTGATACTGCATTTGCTAATCTTTATTATCAGTTGATACTTGATTTACAGTGCTTTTGTGACGAACAGCCTCACACGTGCACATATTGTCCGCTTTGGCCCCACAAGGCCGCATGGTTTTGTTCCTCCCAGGCAAGCCCGGGAAAACGCGTATGCACATGTAAGGTTTCAAACTCAACATATAGCCCAGGAACTCCCCCTCTTTTTCCGATGTGGGA
>JAABOM020000049.1:15014780-15036678 GCA_011800125.2 Solanum clarkiae | reverse complement strand
ACCAATATGAAAAATCAAATCAACCAGTAGGGATGATCTGGTTTTCAAGGTGGGGAGCAGGGAACCTTTATTGTTTAACAATGAACAAAACAGATAGCATAAGGATAGCAACATTCTTTGATAAAATGTTAAATTCCAACTACTGAACACAAAGACCAGGGAGATGAATCGTATAGCTATGCATTACATCTAAAAAATGGCTCTGGGATTCAATGTCGTATCTTATCTATCAACTAAGGATCATGGCATCAAGTAGCAACACAGATTCTTCAAACTTGTCATTTTTTTATAACCACGGACAGTTGACAAACAATTAACAATAGTTAGCAATCGAACCAACCTTGACAATCAACAGAAAATACAATATATTCTCAGCAAAGATCCACGACGTACCCAGTAATAATACATTTCCAGTTAAATTAAACAAGTCGCAGACATGGATAATCTCGAAATAACTTTAGCGATCACATTCGAACACACTGTCAGTTTAAGGGGGAAATCCGATTGATACAAATCAAAGCACAATCACGACAATTTCAATACGGCTATGACACAAGAGAATGGGGGTACGAGTATTACCTGGTACGGAGCAGCGAAGAGGGACAACTAGATCGACGAAGCTTCGATGCCACCGGTGAATTTACCCCACTGCCCCTGTTTCTTCTCTGGTTTTTTTGTTTTTTTAAAAAAAAGGAATAGAGATGACGGAGGTGATAGAGGCAGTGATGGGGAGGGATACGCTGCAGCGAGGAGGCGCGATCGAGGGACGATGGCGTGGGATGGCTCAGGGTTTTCTGATTTGTCCAGCCCCTCCCCTCACTTGTGCTACGGATTTTTGTTTAAAAGGAAAAGGGTATGGGGTATGGGAAAGGGACAAAGTATGGGAAAGGAAAAACGATTTGGGAAAGGGAAAACGTGGGGAAGGGAAATGGTGTCGGGAATGGGAGAAGTTGGGTGGTGCATGTGGGGTTTGGAGAAGAAGGAGAGGCGAGGGTTTGGGTTGGGCGGCTAGGGTTTCTAGGGAATGAAATGAAGGAGAAGAAAGAGTAAAGGGGGGCGGGTGAAATTAATATTAGGGTTCTTGGAAATTAAAATGGGGGAGAAGAAAGAGGAGAGGGGCGGTTGAAATTAATATTAGGGGATTTAATTTTTTTTTATTATTATTTTTAAACAAAATAATTAAAATAAGGATAAAGCCCCGATAATTAATATGACACCGTGGAGGGTAAAAATTGGGTGTCAACAGACCCTCACTGGATAAGCAATGACGTTTTTTTCTTTTATTTTGAAGGTACTTTTATCCTAATACCTTTGGGGTCTATTTATGGTCCCCCAAAACGTATAAAAAATGTTAGTTTTCATAATAAAACCCATCTCTCTTCACTCCTAAACATAAATGCTCAAAAATCATCAAGAAAGTCATGAAGTTAAGATTATCTTTCAAAACTCATCCTCAAGGTAAGTTATTCTTCATAAATTTCAATCTACCTAACCCAAATTTCTTCACCTATTCATGAATCTCTAATAGGATTTTAAATCATAACCTAGGGTAACAAGAAAATAAATTCAAAAATCTCAAGAAAGGATTCCTCGGCTCTTCTTTTTCAAGATTTTTGGTTCTTCATCAAGAACTCTAAAGAGTCTAAGTCAAGAATTCAAAAATCAAAGAGAATTCTTTCAACCAATGTCCTTCCAAATTCTTTTACTTTAAAAAAAGCTGCCAAGATTGAGGATTTTTTCCAAGAAAACGAGTATTCATCAAACTTCGATTGTAATATCAACTTTTCAGGTATGTAAAGACTATCCAGAATATGGAATTATCTAGACGGTTCTGCAACACATTTGGAACAAAATAAAAATATCTTGATTTTGAAATCTTCGACGTGCCCCAATGTATAAAGTAGGTTGGTAGTCGATAGTTGATAGATTATAAGTTGAGATTTTTAAAGAATTTCTTGATATTTATTTCTAATTCTTATATATTATCTTAAATTGATGATTATCACATTTTAAATTACTGTTTACCTGTATTATTAACTGATTATATATTCATTCTATATAATTTTCCCTGTTAAGGACAACAATAATGAACTTACAGTGATGTCTATAGCCTTGATTATTTATGAATGTGTTGATTGTTGTGGTCTAAGTCTTGAGATGAGTACTGTGATGGCTGAAGTAGATGAAGTTAATATTCTCGTGGTTTAAATGAGAATTTGAGTGAGATAAAGTTGAAGGGAAGAATTTATTCCTTGAATTAATAGAATGATAGATAAGATAAGGATCCTACTTGAGAGGGGAGTTGGACGTATAACCAGTCTGACCTTGATAGATTATGAGCATATTGAGTCCTGGGAGGAGTATTAGCACCAAAATGGATAAGAGCAAGTCTCACTTGCACTCATTAACTACGTGGCCAGCATAAGAGAGGGTTGGACCGCGAAAACGGATATTTACTTTGTCCCGTAGAAGACCTGACAGACTTTTTTGTAATCTTGGACAAACTCGTCTTTTACCCCGATAAGGTACTGGACGGATGTGGCAACGACATCTCTTTGTTGTATCACTACCGGCTCATATGTGGTGATTATCGGTTATAGAAACTCCCAGATATGTTTTCTTGTTGATAGTACTCCGACGTTGATGTAATTGTATGATGTCTTGATGGATAGTGAGGTGCAAAAGCCTTGTCCTTTACTCTGAGTTGAGGATGAATAATTGATGAGTTGATGTTATACATATATTATTTACTTTAGCCTGTTTTACATACACTGCATTTCATGTACTAACGCCCCTTTGATGCTGCATTGTTTTGTGATGTAGATTCTATAAACAGAGGACATCAGCAGGCTCATCGTTGAGGTTCACAGATTCCTGATAGAGATTTGGTGAATCTCTTTCAGCATTTGCTGCAACATCGCTGAAAATAGCTCAACAGTGAAGAACAACAATAATGACAAAAATAATAACAAAAACACAAAACTCAAATAAACAACACCACATTCACTTTCATCAGTCATAATAATGATTAAAAATTACCTTTCAAGTAATTTCTAAAGCTATACAAACAAATGTCCCAAAATTTAATTTCTTTTTCCTCCCAAATTTGAAGCTCCAATGTTGGAAAAATTCGCGGGAAAAGGGAGAGGAGAAATGAGGTGCCGTTGGGGACATTTTTCAAATTGGGAAATTAGGTTTTTTATTTAGTTGGGTTAAAGTGTACAAAAAAAAACTAGGGAACTTATTTGAAAATGGTCAAATATTATTAATCCTTAATTATAAACTTGTTACCTACACCTAATAATTAAAACTTGTCACTTTTTTAAAATTTTGAATTTTTTTGTCACCTTTAATTCAATGACTCGACTAAGTATAAGTAGTACTATTAATTACATTGTAAGCATTAAATAAAAGTAACATTCGGTTATGTATTTTAATTGACTACCAATCTCGTATTGGACTTTTTTTTTTTTGCCAGCAATAGTATTTATTTGAACTAAAGTCGTCAAAATGGGGCTTGCTCCATAGGATCGGCCCAGCCCCATACGTTTGGAAAATGATTTTCAAGCCTATTTAGAACTAGGGCTTAGTAAGGGCTTGTAAGTCTGGCCCAACTAAGCCCTCGAGATCGGATCGGGCTGGGTCGGCCAATGGGCCTAAAATGTTATGTAATTTGAATTAAAATAATTAAAGTGATAAGGCGTAATTGTTCTTTAGTCTACACATTTATTTTTTCAAATTTCCTTTACTTATTTATTTGTCAAATTAGATTATTATTTTCTTTAGTTGTAATATGATTCAAATTCATGATAATTGTTTGTTATATTTTATTTGAAAATCTTCTCATTTCCTGATGTTATATATTTTATATATGAAATTATAATTAACAACACCATCAATAATATATATAATGAATTTTATGATTGTAATTATTACATTTTTTTCACATAATTTTGTCAAATATAATAAAAAAATTAATATATTGATGGAATTTTAAGTTTAAATTTAGATTTTTTTTTTAAAAAAGAGCCAGCTAGTCCTAACCTGCGACCTTACTAGGGTTGGGTTGAACTGACTATTTTAAGGCCCTTTCAAATGAAGAGTCGGCCCATCCCAACCCTTCAGATTCCTCCAACCTCGAGGCTTGGGCTGGGTGGGTTTGGGCTAGTTCATTTTGATAGTTCTAATTTGAACTTTATTAGGGTTACCAACATAAGAAACTTAGCTAAATATTAGAGTTATTCGATGTTCGGTTGGTTTAATTTCGAATTAACTTTTTAAAGTTAAAACTAATCCAATCTATATATATTGATTGTCCTTTTCAATACCAAACCAAGTTAAACTATTTTTTCCTTAAATTGATTTAATTTGCAGTTTGATGCAATTTCTTATTCAATTTTGTTTGCTATGTACTATAGTAAGACAAAAATCATCCATGCCTTTTTTGTTATCGAGAGAATTAGTAAAAACATCAACTTGACATGAATTATTAGTTTCGTTGTTAAACTATTGATAGACTTAAGTTTAAATACATCCCTCTTATTTCATACGCAAAAAGATATTATTCATGCACTATGATTACAATTTCATAACTCTTTCTTCCCTACGAAATTTTTCCAAAAATCTTATAATATAACTCTTTGAAAATTGAAGGATTTTAACCTGAAAATCCTCACATAAAATAGTCATAAACATAATTGGAGAAAACTCAATAAAAAATAATCATAAACACAGCTGGAGAAGAAAGAGAATTGAGCATAAAAAAAAATAAAATCTTGTTTTGATGCCACTCTTCATAAATGAGAAGTTAAATAGGACCAGATAATATTTTAGTAATTGGTAACTAAAATTTGAAGAAAAAATATTTTTTTAAAAAATTAAGATTGACGTGACATCTTTTCCCCTTTAAATAAATTATAACCACTTATTATCAATAATTTAAAAATAAAATTATCAATTCATGTCAAATTTAAAAATATTTTTTGAGTAAATTTCTCTTTCTTTTTGGGTCACATGATTCATGTGGCAAATTTGAAGTTGTAGACAGAGACGGGCCACGTAATTAGTACTATAATATTCAACAATGGACCACGGGTGCAATTTAATTTGATTTAAGACGTCTAAGTTTTATTAAAGAATAAGACTTATCAAGACCTGTTCCATTATCATAGATCTCGCTCTAGTTTAATTTTTTTTCTTTTGATTTCATTTAAAAAAATATTTAACTCTTTGATTTTAATTTTTATATGATTTCAAAAGATTTTTTTGTACATTTTATATATTTTTAGTGTAAAGTCAAATTAAAACTAAATCAAGTTGAAGTGAAGAGAGTAATTAATATCTCAAAAGTTGAATTCTTAATTAAATATTAAATTTGTGATACAATTTTTTGTTTTGCCTCAAACGAGTAAGAGAAGCATAGTTTAATTCAGTATTGAGTTCAATATAAATGAATAATTACAGTAGATGGTCATTAAGTCAAAATAATTATAAAAAAATAAAAAGGATAAAAATATTCTTAAATTATGTGAAATGAACAAAAATCTAATTCATTTATAGTTTAGTCAAAAAATATCCTTGCAGTTAGTACTTTAATCTTAAAATATTCTTGTCATTGGTAATTTAATTCAAAAATATTCTTATTATTACTAAATGGGTTAGTAATGCCTTTTCCTAAAGTTTAAAAGGCATGTAAAGTTTAAAGCGGACAAATCAATCATCAAAAGAAAGTTGTAAACATGATTGACCCGTAACCAATTTAGGCAAATCCTTATTATTACGGGTTAATTCACAATTTTGATCTAAAAATATTGTATTTATTGATAATCTAATTTTAAATTCTTTTATTATTACTAAATGAAGGTCGCGAATTAGAGTTGCAGGCTAATTGGTAGAGTTAGGATGCATGATCTTGGATTTTTTTTTAACATGTGTTCTCATTATCTGTCGTATATATGTTAGTTTTATCATATTTACATACTGCCATGTGCTATTCATTATTAATCGCTCTTTCTGTTCCCTTCCCTTTCCTTTTTGTCATATCTAGTTCTTTTTGCTTATGGATTTTGAGACGAGGGTTCCCTGGAAATAGGCTCTCTACTTTTATGAGGTAGTGGTAAGTTCTGCGTACATTCTACTCTTCGCAGACTCCATCTGTGGGATTTCAATGAGTATGTTATTGTTGTTGTTGTTTACTATTACTAAATAAATCAAAAATACTCTTTTCTAAAGTTTAAAAGGCGTGTAAAATTTAAAGCCAACAAATGAATAATTTATTTTTAAAAAAAATTGAGGATAAAAAAAAAGGAAAATAGAAAAGAAATTACAATGTGAAAAATACCGATAAAATGAGAGTTTAGAAGATTCTCCGGACAAATGAATAATCAAAAGAAAGAGGTAGAATATGATTGAGCCGTAAGCATATGCTTATTTTACGGGTTAATTTTAATTTATAAGTGGTATAACAGATTAGAAAGGTGTTCTCCAGCTGGCCCACCAATAGTTAAGGTAATTACATATAATTCGTCATTACATCCATAACCATTTCTACCTTGATATAATAATGTGGTCCACCATTCTCCTTCATTCCTCTTACCTTCAATAAGAATTCAATTGAAAAGAAAAAATTAAGCTAATTTGAACGAAGAAAGAATGTCAGCACTAAGTGGATTACACTCAATTTATTCAATCTGCAGTTTTGCAGCTGGGGTTGCAGGTACTCTTTCTTCTCCACACCCCCAATTCAACTATCTGCTTTTCTTGTTCCTTGTTTCTGTTTTTAATCTGCTGCTATGGTGTGCTTCTCAAAATTTTGTTTCTTTTGTAAAAGAGAAGAAACTTTTGTGGTTGATATCTAAAGTAACTATTGGATCTCATTACTAAAGTTCTGCAGAATCTTGAACTTTCTTCTTTCCTTACTTTCTGGTTGATTTCTGTCTCATCTGTATTATTATTTTGTAAAGATTCCATCTTTTTGGTCTATGTTAAAGCCCCATTTGTCTGTTCTACTTAATGAGGATTGTTTGTTTAGAAAGTTGGTTACCTTTCTTTTTTTGGTTGTATAAATTTGTACTGAAGTAGTTGCTTTGATCATTCTTTCTTTTTGGTAAAATCTACCATCAATTCTTCTGGATACTGTAGTAACTCTTGACCCCTTGATGTGGACTCTAAATATGAAACGACTCTAGGAAAAATCTTAACTGTTGTTTGACCTTGATAGACATTTTTCCTTTTGGCTAATGCTTTTCTTGTCAAGTAAATGAGCTAGGGTTAGTGTTTTTCCACCTTAGTCCTTTTTTAATTTTAATTAAGAATAGCATTTAGAGCAATAGCTAAATTGGAGTGGCATCATATGAGTGAAGATCCAATTAGTTAGTCTCTAAAAGTCAGAATCATTTCTCCTTGATGAAGGCTTTAGATTTTGAGCATTTGACCTCAAAAGTTCCCAAATATTGGCATAGAGAAGCTGCCAAAATGTTAAATTTTCTAATATTTACCTTTTGAAGTCATTTTTATGGTTTGATTGCTCAGAAGAAATGTGGAGATAAGAATTTGCATAGATAATGGAACAAAAAGTAAAGGAAAGAAGAGTAGGTTAGCTTACTCTGTTCTTGCTTTTGAATACAGAAAACTATTCTTATTCCTATTCAATCAGGGTTGTGTGTAGTATTATACTTCTTCTTTTGTGTTCATACGAATCATATCCTCTTTTGTCCTTCTCGTTCATTTCCTTTTATCTGACCGACCAAGTCCATCCAAGAATGAAGGTTTTATTCAATCTAACAAGCATAGCACTATAAGTTTCCTGAAGCATCGGCATGTTGGAAACTTTTCTTTACAACTTTCTTACCAAATATTTGGTTATGTGTAATGCAGGGAACCTCTTTGCATTCATCTTATTTGTGTCACCAATGTAAGTATCCAAAAAATCTCTGAACAGTGACAATGAATAGTAAGTAATTCATATAATTCATTGAAGTTGATGGTATCCCCTCCTTTTTCAGACCAACATTCAGAAGAATCGTTGGAAACGAGTCTACAGAACAGTTTTCTGGATTACCTTACATATATGCGCTCTTGAATTGCTTAATATGCCTCTGGTATGGGACACCAATTGTATCTCCTGGTATTATATTGGTTTTCACTGTCAATTCAATTGGCGCAGTGTTCCAGCTAGTATATATTACCATCTTCATTATTCATGCAGAAGGATCCAAGAAGGTAATTATTGGTTCTTACATACATACAATATTGTGCTTAAGTTTCTGATGCAAACTGATCTTTTGCTTATACCATTACATGTTCAATGCAGTTGAAAATGTTGGGATTGGTGCTTGGAGTTTTTGCTGTATTTGCTGCTATAGTTGCCATCAGTCTATGTTTATTTGAACCTCCTAGTCGGCAAACTTTCGTTGGATATTTATCTGTCTTTTCTCTCATTTCCATGTTTGCTTCTCCACTATTCATTATTGTAAGTTTTCAAACAAAGTTTTATCATCACCGAAGATGATAGACTCCAATCCTCAGACTAATTGGTTTAAGAAACAACTTTTTTGGGCAGAATTTGGTGATCAAAACAAAGAGCGTGGAGTACATGCCATTTTATCTATCCCTTGCGACTTTTCTCATGAGCCTTTCTTTCTTTGCCTACGGAATGTTCCAGAATGATTTATTCATCTCTGTAAGTAAAATTTCCATTCTTCAGGCTGTTTCCTTCTCTTTTACTTCCTTTTCAGTCCTACTTAAGTAAACTAATGTGTTGTTAAAATTTTGTTGTATGTTCAAAATTATTCTCATTGTTTGCGGAGATAAATCAGAGAAAATATGAACTTCCAAGTTTTTCCCGCACCACCTATTTATGAATGACGAAAAATTATTCTACTAACACCCTTCGGGGTGGCTCAGTGATTAGGGCTTGGGACATCCATTTTGGAGGTCTCAGGTTTGAAACCCCTTGCCAGCAAAAGCAAGGGGTTTGCCTTCTGGGTCGAGCTCGTCGTATCGGGTTTGCCTACGGGTTACCCTCTCCTGTGTGGTTTGCGAGCTATTGCATAGGAGCGAGGGTTTACCATGTGCGCTAGAGCCGTCAATATGGAATAGGCCTGTTGGGCCGGCCTGACCTATCCCGTGATTTAGCAGTACTGGGCTACGATTTTTGGAGCCTATTTAAAAATTGAGCTTTTTAGCCCGGCCTGAATAAGCCTATTGATTTGTGGAGCTTTTGCAAAATGGGGTGGGCCGCGCCGTGGGCCGAATTAAAAAATAAAATAAAATAGAGTATTAAAGATAATAAGAGTCCAAACTCAAAGTTTATTTAAAATTTTTAAATATTAAAATTTAAATACAAATTATATTTTTATAATATGTACTCCCTCTATCTATCTTTACTTATCCTTTATTGATTTAGCACAGGGATTAAGAAACAGTATATAATATGAGCAATTTTACTAAATCACCTTTATGAATATAGCAATTACAATGTCTTGAAAAATATAACGAGAAAATAACTACTAGAATTAATGATAAGGGTAGACTAAAAATTAAGTTTGAAATTATCATTTGATTTCATGAAGTGGACAAGTATTGTTGGACATCTTAAAATAGTATAGTGAACAAGTAAAGATGGACAGATGGAGTAATAGTAACACTAATACTATGTAATATTCTATTGTTGCTATTTATTTTAATATGTTAAATTATAATTTAATTTAAAAATTTATTAAAAAATATAAGAATAAAAACGTGGGGGCCCGGCGAGGCCCACGACCCACGTACAAATGGTTGGGCTAGCTGTTTTCTAGCCCATAAAAAAAGAGGCCAGCCCGGCCTGGTATGTCAAATTCCAAAGCCCCTAAGGGGGTTGGCCGGCCCGTATTGATACCTCTACTGTGCGTACCCAAAGTGTAGGGGCTGTGGGTTCCCCTTGTCATTAAAAAGAATTCTACTGACTAATTTAACTAAAAACCCACGAGAACTGAAAGTTTTTTAAATTGATGTTCTATACCATCTAGAAAATGCCTAGCGTTCTCTGTTCACAACTTTCTGATTAACTGCTTTTACTTCCTACTGCATTGGCTGATGTGCTGGTGCATTGCTATTTATATTTTATCTATTCACTCACCCTCCAGAAAAACAATGAACGCCAGAAAGCAAGAAATGACCCTCGAAAGATTGCCCCAATCCAAACTTGGTGTTTGGATTTCGTAGTAATGATGATCATCGTTGTGTTTTGCTTTCTAATGAATATGTTCTTCTGAATGTGATCAGGTACCAAATGGAATAGGAGGAGTTCTTGGTGCCATACAACTGGCACTGTACTTTAGATATAGCAACTCAAGAGAGGAACCAAGAGCTCCTCTCTTAGACTCTTATGCATAAAACACAAGACTATGACTGGAAGATTCATTATGAAACAGCACAAAACTTTTATCTTTTTTTCTTCTCCTCACTGATTCTTTTTCCTTGTGTGAGAATTGGGGAAGTTTAGATTTTTTTTTTCCCAGGGAAGAATTTGTTAGATGTGTTCAAAGTGGTGAAAGGTAGCATAGTATGTCATTTGTTGAAAGTTAAAGTTATTTATCATTTGTTGAGTGCTCAAGTTAACATTGAGCATCTATTGTTTAATGAAAGGCTCTCAACAAGTTTATGTATTCATTGCATTGATGTATAAAGATTTCCCAAAACTATATCTACAGCTGCCCATGACTATGAGCTAAGACTCTTGTTTGGATGTTTGTTGTTTTATTGTATTATGTTATCAGTTTAAATTCAAATTTGTTTTAATTGTTACTTACACTTTGTTTGGTTAGTTGTTATGTATTGTTTCATAATGTATTGTATTGTATTGTTTCAATGACTACAATGTTTGAATAGATTGTATTGTTCTTCATCATTACATAATGTCATACATCCTTAATTTGAATGATAAACCTACAAGGTAGATCCCATAAAAAGATAGGGTAAATGATAAATGAGAATTATTAAATAAATAAATAAAGTAAAAAATGAGAAGAAAATATTAAAGTAACGATGAAATCACACCAAATCGGTCGTTACAAAAAATGGTTCTTTTCATTGTTACCTAACGATGGAATTAAACGATACGGTACAACGGAATTTAAGTAACAATCAAAACAAACATTGTACTTAAACTAACAATACAATACGATACAACAGGCAACAACTATCCAAACAAAGGGTTAAATTTTATTGTATTGTATTGTTAAATTCATTGTAATATAATAATGAAAAGTTTCATTTTGTGCATTGACTGATTTGGTGTGATTCCTTTGTTATCTTTCTCATGTCATTACTTGTTATTTAATGATCTTATTTTATACTTTATCCTACTTGATAGCGAAGGTAGCTCTATCCATAACCTTTCTTGTAGGTTTATTCTATAAATTGTTGATGATTGACGTTATATAACGATAAAAAAATAATACAATCTATTCAAATATTGTTTTCACCAAAATAATATAATATGATACATTACGACACAATATAATACATTGTTCTTTATGAGACATAGAAATTATGTTTCAAATTCATAGTTTATTTTGAGTAGATTTTGCGTGCTAAAATATGAAATATAATTTTATTTTGGCGCAAAAACTTTGACATACATGTCTGAAATTTTAAACCCCTTTTTCACATAACTCAGTCATGTATGGATAATTAAGCTGAATATGTTAAAAACTAAAAAGGTGTTAAATAAATTTGTTAGATTTTTGCTGTTTCTGATAGATCAATTATTGTGTTTGTTATTTATGATGCATGGATTTTATGTTTTAAATTTTTAGTTTAGTTAGGGTATATTTGTGTTAAATCATGTGAATTGTTAAATGTCATAGTACACATTATTATTAATTTATTCAAATGCACATGTTTGAATTTTTACCTTGATTGAAAATCTTAGATATTTAGCCTTCACAAAATCATATTTTCAAACACTAATGTCTGAGTTATTAGCCTTAAAAGGCGACCTTTTGATTTGCCTAAAATGAGAACTTGCAAATAAATATTTGTGAAGTGGTGGATCAAAATCAGTTTAAGGAGATAATTTATATATCTTCCTTATTTAAAAGTGAGAGATTTTTTTGTTGATAAATGTGAAAGAGTATGATAGTAAAAAATAATGTAGTTCAAGTCTTACAAAATTGCTTATAACAATGACTTCCATCATTATACTTATTAAGATTTAAAAAGAAAGAATATTCTGTTTAAACCTATAAGAAAAATTATTATTTAAATAATCTTGGCTAAGGGCAAAAAAAGTATTAAACTGAGACTTAAGGCTCAAGCAAAACAAAACAAGATAAAAAAGGAAAAGAAAAAAACAGATATTAATTCCAAAATTTCTTGGGAGGGTTAAAAGGTCTTTTAATTTGATCGAAGACGGGATATACTAGAGAATAAATAAATAAAACTAGAAAAAAATTATCGAAATTATAAACCCTAAAACCTCTGTGAAGAGTCGCTTCTCTCTCTTCATCGTGCTCGTTTACTCTTAGCAGTTGTTTTTCTACTCCAGCAAACTTGTCTGAGGCGTCAGGGAGGGGGCTCTCAGAGCCCTTTTTCTCTGTATTCTGTTCTGTTTCTTAAGAATTTGACCTTTTGCGGAAGAAGGCCTTGGATTGACGGGTTCTTTTCAGTTGAATTTCAGGTAATTCAGTGTCAAGTTTGTTTTTTTTTGTGCGAATTAAGGCTTAAGAAATTGTGGGTATTCTTTATTTTTTTTTTCTGTTTTTGTTGTAAATCTTCGTTCCTTGGTTCTCTCTGTGTGTTGTAGTAGGAAAATTTGATCACGGTCTTTGGGGACTTATATCGTTTGGGTTGAATTTTGTTGATTTCCTTTGTGTGGTTTAGGGGAAATTGGATCGCGGGGTTTCTTTTTAGTTATGTTTGGTAATTGATTGATTGATTTGATTCCACGATGGGGTTTTCTCTGTCTCTATGTGATTTAGGGAAAAAGAAATTATGGGGTTATTTTAATTTATTTTTTCATTTTTCTATCTTAGGTTTGGGAAAAACAATCATGATGCTCTTTTTTCGGAAAGAAACTGGTAACTGGAGGGGTGTGGGGTTTGATGGAGTTTTCTGGGTACTTGGTTGAAATTTATCTCATCTTACTGTGATAACATCTGAAATTGCTTCCCTTTAATCAAATCCATGTTGAAGAGCACTAGCACTGAAGCGTAGTTCCATAATTAAGAGCGCATGTAAGTTTCAAATCCCTGTTTCTAGGAGAATGGGAGTATAACAATTACTGTGGAATATGGGAAGGATGGGATTTTGGTGACTCCCAAGAGTTAAAATTGGTCTTGATATCTTAGCATCCTGACTAGGAGGTTATTTGTTTTTTATTTTAAGCATATATATTTGGCCTGGGTTTGTTTCATCTTTTAAGTTTGCTTTCTACATGTATCAAAGCTGCCGTCTGGCTCCTTTTTAACTCCCTTTTGTTATTTATATTTTCAAGGGCTGTATTTTCAATGGTTAATGCTCAATCTCCCAAAGTGAACAGTTCCCTTCAGCTCCTGGAGTTGCCCACCATGAATATTGGTGATAGTATAGTGACAAAGAAGCTGAAAATAAAAATTTCTTCAAAGGGGGTGCGGGCTGAATCTAGGGGAGGCTCTGAGATGAATATAAAGGTGAAACTACCTATGCCGCCTGACTCTAAGAAACGTGAACCTCAGTTGGTGATGGACAATGAAAGAGAGAAAAGGCGGAAAATGGATCGGAGTGTAAAGCAACAATGCCTTAACATTCTTAAAGTCCTGATGGTTCATCCTAGTGGGTGGCCCTTCCTCGTACCAGTGGATCCAGTCCAATATAACATTCCTGACTACTTCACTATTATTAGAAAACCAATGGATTTGGGAACAGTCAAAGCTAAATTGGATGGCAATGTGTACTTTGATGTTGATGAGTTTGCTGCTGATGTGAGGTTGACGTTTGCAAATGCTATGAAGTATAATCCTCCTAATAATGATTTTCACCTCATGGCTAAGAGGTTAGATAATATCTTTAATCAGAGGTGGAAGTTGCTGGAAGGTAAGTGGAAAGCCGAGAGCAAGAAATTCAGTCAGGATTGTGTTTCAAGTGGTAAAGAAAATGACTCTAAGAATACAAGGGAGACTTTCTTTAAGAAATCTTCACCATGTGCTAATGGTCTGAGCAAGAGACCAATGCCTTTGGAGGAGAAGCAAAAGCTCAAGAAAGAACTTGCCGATTTACTTAGGGGAAATGTTATTAAGAAAATGCAGAATGTTCTCCAAAAGTTTGGGTTGATGGGTCTTAAAGAAGAGAAGGTTAATCTGGACCTGGACAAGTATGATGATGACACCTTATTGGAGTTAAAGAGGGTGGTTAGAGCGTATTCCAATTTAGCTGCAGAAAAGGTAATTAGGCATATATTGAACTTCAACTGGTACAATAAATAGCTGTGAATTTCGAAGGAACACTTAAAAGGTTATCTGGTTGTTTTTTGTTTTTGGAACTTCTAAAATGTTATCTAATTTTTTGCTCTTTTCTACAGGCAGAGCCCGCTAACATGAAAAAAGGTGGTGGGTCTGTGTTATCCATTGATACTGCCCCTAAAGGTACGAAAAGGGCGGGTATAAAATTTCTGCTTTTATGGATCTTTTCCACGGGCTGATTGGGGATGTGTCTTTTTGGGCACAGATAGTAGCACAAGTTCTATTTGCTCAGTCAATTCCAAGCAACAAGCAAACATTGTTGCTTGCCACCTTCAAGGAGTTGATACCCATGCTTCTCCTAGGAGTAAGTTTGTTCTGCCCCTCTTCTTTCTTCAACTTCTTTGGAGCTCCTAATTGTCAATGCTAATAAACAAGTTGTACTTCTCTTTGCGATTCAGATTTTCCAATAAAAAGAAAGCCAGATCAAGATCATTCTGGTGTTGCTAAAAGGGTGGGTGTCTTGATGTTTAAAATTACCTTTTAGTAGATTTAAGTCGTTCATTGCTTTCCTTGCAATTTGACACCTTGTATGCATTTTCAGGATAGAGAAGTGACAAACTCCTTGGCATCAGTTTCATGTAGAACTGATTTGAATTCTCATGGTGATTGCAAAACTTTTTTGTATTTGTTCACTAGCATGAATCAAAAGATCTTTAATGTTCTTTATTGACACTGCCTCTGATAATATGAAGGAGGTCGAGACATCCTTCATGAAGAAAATCCGTGTTCAAGTCCAGGTAGATCAACATGTGCTTCCACTGTTACATATGGTGAAGGTGAGTATAATGTCTTTTACTCTTTCTATTTTTCTGGGGTACCCGAGAAGGCCAATGAACTTAATTCTAATTGCTGCCAATGACTGTTTTCTGGAAACAGGCTGGGATCCTCTTTTGAACATTGATCTTTCCCCGACCAAAGCGCTACGTGCTGCAATGCTGAAGAGACGATTTGCTGACACCATCATCAAAGCAAAACAGAAATCGCTTCCAGTTGATGTAATTCCTTGCCTTTTCCTCTTAGAATACTTGTGGCTTATATTATTCAATTTGGTTTGTCACAACTGTTTTTTCTGCTTTATCAGTGTGATAAGGCTGATTTACAAAGAATGCAGCTGGAAAGAGCACAACTGGAAAAACAGCAGCTTGAAGGTTTGATTGTTTATGTTGTATTGATTGATTGATTTCTTATGGTAGTAGCTCAAATATAATCAATTTAAACACACTTGGCATATGTGAATATATCTTTCTGGCTCGTTATCAATATTGATGCTGAAAAAAATAGAAGAATGCAAGGAAGCTTGTAAAATAAAACCAAATTATTATATATAAGACAGAAGGAAAACTTACTCTTTAGGCACTATCACCCTTTTCAGTCCTGCAATGGATTCTAGAAACTCTTAATGTGATGCAAATACTCTGTGTATTGCCCTGGATAAAGAAGATACAATATAGCTGAATTTACAAAAGATTTAAATTACATTTGAGCCAAAATTGGAGGTTTGCACTCTGTTTTTTCGTTTTGGTCTTGTATTGTTTGGGTTCAGTTTGATAAACAATAAAATCCAATTCAAACTAAAATACGTTCTGTTTGGTTTGATTTTACTTTTCAGGTTTTAGAGTTGTTTTGCCTCTTCCTCTTAATTAGTCATGAATTTAGTGAGATCACACATATTACAAACATTGAATATACCACACCAGTATATATGCTGGACATTAGTAACTACAAATTGATATAGCTTACTATTTTGCCGAAGAGATAAAATCACAAACAAGAGAGTATTTTTTTTTTTTTTGCAGAAGATACTTTCTGATGAAAGAAAAACTTGAACAAATATTTATCATGCAAACTCATACAACAAAGTAGTTTTAAATTAATGTTTATTCAAAAAAGTAGCATCAGAGTGCTAATTAATGCTTGTTCAAAAGCTCAGTTTGACTAATAGGATACAGTAGCATCAGAGTGCGCTTATATTCACTCAAAAATTACAAACATAACAAGTGAAAAATCTCGATGCTCAATACAGTAGCAAATAAATAAAGTAGTCACTTGCTTCAGTCCAAATATTTAGTGCTTTAATTGCAAACATGAGGAAGTAGGAAGACCAAGAAAGACTGGAACTCTTGTGAAACTTAAGTGAAGTTGAAGAACTCTTAAACTTTCTAAGAACATAAGATATTTAAATGTTCAACAAATATAGAAAAATGTTAATTATAAGCAATTTTTTAATGGTATTTTTAATGGAAAAAAATCTTGAGTTGAGCCAAAAAGTTCTGAACAGCTTACATTCTCCATTTTGAACCAAAGTAAAGAATAAAATTTTGTGGAGAATTTGGAGTGAATCTGTGTTGAGAGGCATTAGTAGTCTACGGCTTCTTTTGATTATATCAATTTTTTGGTGTCATTCTTATGAGTATAGATAATTCCTATATGCCGAGAGATAACCAGCAGTACATTTCTGTAATTAACTGGTTGCGTGTCAAGTTGACTGTACATGATTTCCTTTATTGGATGTGTGCTGTTTCTCTAACAGAACGTTGGATGTGTGCAGAGAAAGCCCGTATTGAGGCAGAACTTAAAGCTGCCGAAGATGCCTCTCGAAGGAAAGCGGAGGCTGATTTAAAGATGCAGCGAGAAGCTGCCCGGATTGCTCTACAAAAGGTTTGTTGTCATTGTTGAAGCTCTCACCTCCCAGCTCAACCGTCTGTTACCCCCTCCCCAACCCACCACCACACCCCCCCTTTTCAAGAAGCAAAGAGGAGAAATGACAAATGATGAGAACATATCACCCCGGTTAGGATAATTGAATTCCTTTTCTTTATCCCCGACTGAAAACTCTTATTCCTGCCTGAACAGGTGGAAAAGACAGTTGAATTTGAAGACAATCTGAAGATACTAAGAGATCTAGAGAAACTATGTAAATGCTGCTCAGACGCTGATAATTTCGGTGGTAATGGAGATGGATTCACTATCATATTGGGGGACAACCCTCTGGAAAGGCTTGGTTTATGCATCAAAGAGGACTACTACTTAAATGATGACGAAGATGAAGATGCAATATTGAATGGAGATTGGGAAGATGGAGAGATCTTGTAATAAGAGCGCATTTTTGTGAAACGTTTCTTGTTTATGCTAGCCTGCTGCTCCTTGTGTATATGCATCAATTTTTATCTCACCCTTTATCCAGCTTCGTAGAGTGTTAATGTAATAACTGCATATATCTGAATTTTTGCTGTTTGTGGTATATAAACCTAGTAGGGAGGTTGTTCATTTCTCATTTTTATTTTATTCACAATGAACCAAACATTCATAATCGGATTATTAATCTACTGCTCTTAATATGAAAGTTCATTTAGGAAGATGCAGCAAACATGATTATAGGGTGAAAAATGTCCTTTAGAAGTGTAGGAAATGTGTACTTTGGTTTAATTATGCGAATATTGCCAGCTGCACTATGTGACAAATGGAAACAATGTAAAATAAAATTGCCTACTTACATTTAGAATAATGTTCAAATATAGCACTAACATAAATTGAGTGCGTGTGTTTTGAGTTGAGTGGACGCAAGAGATTTTTCTTTTATTAATCAGCTCATTGCACATGCTTGTCTGGATTTGACTGTTTGTAATGGAGTCGATGCCGGAAAAAATGAACTTTGGAAGATCTCTGTTAGTTCCTAGTGTTCAAGAGCTTGCCAAACAGCACCTAAACAATATTCCGGCCAGGTATGTCCGCTCAGAACAAGAATCTCCGGCCGTATGTGCAGTGTCTACGGTCCCAGTTATCGATCTTCATAAGTTGATATCAGGGGATTCCATGGATTCGGAACTTCAAAAGCTTCACTCTGCTTGCCAACAATGGGGTTTCTTCCAGGTCTGTCATTCTTCTCGAATTGCTTAAATAATTCCTTTTTCCCCCTGTTGCTTCCTTTGTTCATAAATCGGGGCTTACTGGGTTGTAAACACATTTTCCTAGATTTCTCTTTGTATTGGTTGATCAGTATAAATTAGAGTTTGTACTATTCTCTTGACAAGTTAGGTTATAAACCATGGAGCGACACCTTCAATACTGGAGAACTTCAAGAGAGAGGTGATCGAGTTCTTCAGACTCCCAATGGAAGAAAAGAAGAAACTATGGCAACAGGAAGACAATCATGAAGGTTTCGGGCAGCTATTTGTTGTATCAGAGGAGCAGAAACTTGATTGGAGTGATATGTTTTACATAACTACTCTTCCCCCTCATATCCGGCAAATTGACTTGTTACAAAAATTGCCTCCAAAGCTCAGGTGCCTCTCTCCCCGGATTCTATCGCATTGATCTTTGCTGTATCCTCTTGGGAACCACCTTAATAACATCCTCGTGAAGGACCTCGGTATTTGCAGATATTGTGTTAATGTTCGACTAAGAAATTCCCTGCAGCATCGCTGGTGTTAATTAGTGCGATTAGAGATTAATAAATCATTGCTGATAAACTGTTGGTTAACAAGAGCAAGTATAGGCCTATAGTGTAAGGGTAGGAACTAAATGAACAGAACTATTGATGGAGGCGTGAATGAACCATTTAGCATAGTTTTAGCCTGTTATGTTTGGACCTTTTCGGTTTATCCCATATATGGGGCAGGTGGGAGAATGACAAATGCAGTCAAACACCTATGTGCGGAGAAATCAAAAGAAGTCAGATTCTTTTAAGGATATCATATTCTTCTGGTTAGAAATAAGAGATGATTCTAACACATTCTCCTGATTATCTTAATACTCATTTTTTCTGTCGCGTGGTCTTAGATGACAAATTTGATTCTAAGGTGTTATGGTGGCAAGGTGATCATGGCTTGATAATCCCAAAATGCAGGGAAATCATGGAAGCATACTGTACAGAAATGAAGAACCTAGCAATGATCATCCTATGTCAATTGGCAAAGGCTTTAAGGATGGATGAAAAAGAAATGAGAGATCTATTCAGTGATGGTGTACAGTCGATAAGGATGAATTATTATCCTCCTTGTCCTGAGCCAGAAAAAACCATTGGCTTCAGCCCTCATTCTGATGCCGATGCCCTCACCGTCCTGTTTCAGCTCAATGAAACTGAAGGTCTCCAAGTTCGAAAAGACGGTATTTGGGTGCCTATAAAACCCCTCCCAAATGCTTTGATTGTGAATATTGGCGATATTATGGAGGTAAATGAGAACATTCCTGTTGAGTAACTGATTTCTGCGAGTTTGGTAATGTACTGAAAATATTATATGTAATTTTGTATATATGTGTGATTTCACTTGGTAGATTGTGAGCAATGGTGTTTATAGGAGCATTGAGCACAGAGCAATTGTATTAGACAAAGAGAGACTCTCTGTTGCAACATTCTACAGCTCCAATCTCGACTCCGAATTGGGACCTGCACACAGCCTTGCTGGACCAAATAATCCTCCAATTTTCCGAAGAGTTCCTGTGGATAAATATTTCAAGGATTTTTTTGCACGAAAACTTGATGGAAAATCGTATATTGATTTCATGAAGGAAGAGACGAAGGATGATGAGTCCTAGGGAGCATTTGATAATTTAGTTGGTTATTAGCTTATTTACGTGCGGTGAATTACTTTTAAGAGTTACACTTGCTATTCTCTAAACAGCTGACAATATAAAGTGTAATGTGAATTGAGAAAGGTAGTAAAATAAAATGGGGGGGGGGGGGGAATTCTAATGGCCCAACCAACTAATGATATTATTCGATTTGGGTCTACCTCCTGTTCGCAACAAATTTTCGTAATATGGAAAATTAGGATTTTTCTTTCCTAACGTGTTTTTGTAATTTGACGTCTGGTAGCAATGTATTTCTCGAATGTAAGATGATGTAGACCGCCTTTAGATATGTTTGGTCTTCGGCGTTTTCGTAATTCAAGGTTCTGTAGTATTATATTTCTTGAACGTAGGATAATCTAGACTTCCTTCAGATGCATTTGATCTCCGGGAATGTTAGCAACACTTTGTCGTTTCAAATGTGTTTGATTTCCGAGAATGTTAGCAACACTTTGTCGTTATGCGTTTGATCTCCGCCAATGTCAGCAACACTTTGTTGTTTCAAGTCTCCAGGAAGAACTTTGTTGACCACCCTTTCGAAAAACTTTTGTGTTGTAGCTTTTGTTAAATGCTTTATAATGTCCTCAAAAAATTATATAACCCTCCTATTATACTTGTAGGAGGGACGCAATCAAAATATGGATGAACTCTTTTGCCTTCTTTTGATTGGTTCATGTAAGTTATCAAGTTGTCGCGCCTCATTTTTTCTCGCGAAAAGATGAGAACCTGGACAATGTCATGGCAAGGGCTCTTTTGGGATTTGAAAGTAATTGAAGAGTCGCCACCTAATGAATTAAGGTGCGTTAGGACACCATTTCTAACCTATTATTATATCTAGGCCTAAGGTCACCAGAGATTCAGTAAGGCTCAAATTACCTCGAGAGGAAAGTGTTAGGCACCCCTCGAGGTCCACAAATGTGGATCTCAACTATATCTCATGTCTCGTGTGGGGGGTTACCGAAATAGTCAAAAGGAACAAGTAATTAGGATCTAAGTGATAAAAATACAATAAATAATTAGACAAACAAATGGAATAAATTATTCTATCCCAAACAATTAAATAAGAACAAACAAAAAATAGAGAGACGAATTAAACTAAGCGATTTTGTTCCACTCGAATCAGTTTACTCGGCTTTATTTTTAAAGATATTTAGCTCACATGGTTTAATTAATCCCAAGGACAAAACCAAGGTTTGCCCTATTAAAGCGCGAGTATAGAATCATCCTTTCCGAGAGTCCTATATACCCCTACCTCTCTTAAGTTGATTTATTATTTTTAACCTAAGAGCGTACTTAAAAGAAATGAAAATTTTTTTAGCGAGCCCTAGAATACCTAACGTCCCTTCCAATGTCCAAAAGGCATTAGACTTTTATTTTGATAAAGTTCTAGACTTAAAAGAAAATCAAGGTTTCCTAATTAGACTCGCGTCAATCAAAACACCAAATACGAGCATTTCGCACAAAAAGTCTCAAATATGCCTCTCAAACACAAGTAGATAGTGCAACATATATGACATGCTAAGTATATGTCACAAATTAACCCTTAAAGGCATTATTAATTAAAGAAGAGGGCATTTTAAACTTAGTGAAGGTATTTTTCATTCTTTAAAAAAAATATTTATAAAAGATCTATAGGCATGATTTCTAAATGAAACACTTATTTAAGAGATTAAATCAAATTACTCTCCTTTAAAACATATTAGTAAAAAAAGTTATTTTTTGAGCATGAAATACTAAAAAATTCATAAAAATGATTGCTACAATTGTTGAGCCAAAGGATCAATGAGCGTTGGTAAACACGAATTTGAGAGAAAAATTTCTTCTATTACTTACAAGAATAGATTACA
>JAABOM020000049.1:14984731-15002011 GCA_011800125.2 Solanum clarkiae | reverse complement strand
GTATGTATCTATATGTAGTGGCCAACATAAGTAAATAGTTATAGATAAGTGGGTAATGATTTCACGCTGTGTTTAGCCCATTTAAATTTGAAGTAAATTTAAGTGAGTCATGATCCAACTTAGTTTTTATTTCAGCTCATATTTATTTCTTTCAAGTGTAACTTACACAAATCCCATATTTTTTTGAAGTTAATTTCAATTAATACTAACTTTTTTTAAAATTATCGAAAATTCCTTCTTTTTTGATACAAAAAACGAAATATATATCGATTAAGAGATCTTAACTATGATACATGGAGAAGTAGAGTTGTAATTTGTATCAGTAGGTGTTACAGTTTTGTATCGATTTTTGTAATTTTTTTTAAAAAAAAGATATTATATGAAATTTTATAAATATAAGTTTTGTATTTTTGTCATTTTCCCTCTTTTTTCAATTTCAGCTCAACAACCTATTGACACCCATACTTCACGTAAATAAACACTTTTGAATTTATTGAAAAGACTTGATTAGACTAACAGATGACCTCAAAAAGGAAGATGCTTGGAGGGAGGTGGACATACTCTTTTCATTGGTTTATTTGTTAGATAATATGACTAATTGGTAATTATTTATTTGTTGTTGGTAAATAAGGAGCTCATATCCTAATAAGGTACTCTATCATTCAAAATATCCTTGGATGTAAATGTGTTATTTAACTTGACAGATAGTGAGCAATGATATTTATAAAAACATTGAGTACAGAGCAGTTGTAAACTCTAAAGAAGAACGACTCTCTGTTGCGACATTCTATTTCATCAATCGAATTAGGACCTGCACACAACATCATTGGACCACATAATCTTCCTATTTTCTGAAGCATAAATATTTACAAGGCTTTTTTGCACAAAAACTTGATGAAAAATCGTACCTTGATTTCATGAAGATAGAGATGAGTGATGGAGAATTCTAGGTAATTATTTGATGTATAATTTAAAGCTACTCTTGTTGTTGTAATTTGGAGTTCCACTATTTTGATTATATAAATAAGAACTCTTCATTGCATTGTATGTGACGGTGGAGTTAGCCGTATTGGCATGAAGAAAATATTAATATGTGGGTTAATTAGAGAGAGAATTAAGTAATTCTGTCAATAGCTAATTAAAATATTACCTGACGATTTTTGGATTACCAAAAGTCACGTAATAGTTAATACCTATTTAATGGTTGACTTGTCTCTTTTGTTCTTCAGAGGTGACCTACCACAAGACAACTTATGCCTTCGGGATACCAAATGATGTCGGAGAGTAAAATCAAGGAGATTTAGGAGTTGACTTTATTTAGTCGTAATAATGAATAAAGTAAAATAATTTTAGAATATTTATGTGGTTGCAACTTATTTTATTAAATAAAAATTAAAATTATATTCTTTTCGTTTCATTTCATGTGACATATTTATTTTTTTAATCTATTCTAGAAAGAATGTTATAAGAAATTAAAAGAAGCCTTAAAAACAGAAGAAAGGGTGAAAAGTACGTACTATAACAATATTAATATTAATAATAGTCCAATTTATAATTATCTACATTCTTATTTGAATAATAATAACACGAGGAACTTAAAAAATTTTAAATTGCCACTACTTGATAAAATGACTACCATTATATACTATATGGTTTTGGATGAAATTGATTAAACTCAAACCCAAATTAATCATAGTTTGCAACAAGATCCAATGGAGTCAACGCCGGCAAAAGTGAACTTTGGAAAATCTCTGTTAGTACCAAGTGTTCAAGAGATTGCCAAACAGCACCTAAACAAAATTCCGGCCAGGTATGTCCGCCAAGAGCAAGAAACTCCGGTCATAACTGCCGGAGGGGCGGTCCCAGTTATTGATCTCCAAAAGTTGATTTCAGGGGATTCTGAGCTGCAAAAGCTTCACTCTGCTTGCCAGCAATGGGGTTTCCTACAGGTTTCATTTTCTTCGTAATTTTGTTTAATTGTTCCTGCGTATAAATTTTACTTGCATTGGAAATGGCTTACTTAAAAAAGCTATTTCGACCAATTCATCAAAAGTGAGTGTTGAATTGATTTTTTTTTTGAACTTTTTAGCTTTTTGCTTTTAAATATTTTTGTTTGAAGCTGAAAAGTAAATATAAAAAAGTCAAAAGTCAAAAGCAATCAATTTATGATTTTAGACTTTTAGCTTTTAACTTAAAAAATTGAAGCTTCAACAACATGCCTAAATGAATATTTCTATCAAAATATGTTTCAACTATTGATTGTCCATATTTCAAGTAGAAGAAATAACTGATAGTTATGTAGATGTGGGAGAAGGATCTCTCCATATACTCGATCTATTTTTCTCAAGTCCTCTATTAATATATATGATATAAGTTGAATTTAATGGCTAAAATTTAATTAAGTATATTATAAATGTGTTTGATAATTAAATTTTAGTCATCAAATCTAATTTATGTCATATACAAGTTATCAACATAGAAATTTGTGGAAAATGGAGAAAGAAAATATGGAAGCGAGCCTCCTCCGTTGTTCATGTGTGTTTTGATAAATTATCAAGATAATATAGATTAAAAAAAAAAGTAAACACGATATGCAACACAAAAAATTTAGATGCTTTAAATGTTGTTTTAACCCTTTACTCTTTGAAAAAATAAGCAGCTTTTTGAAATTTTGGCCACATACTCTATTCTTAACATAATTTTCATCTTTTTTAGTTCAAATTAAACGTCTAAGGCATGTTAAAACTTATTTCAACTTCCCTTTACTTTTTCTCCCCAAAAAAGGGATTTAAATTACTCTTTGTTTTCTGGTAGAGTGCCTAGCTTTGTAATTGCGAAAAGGTTGTAGAATTTGCTAGCATATTGTTGAAATGTTAGGTTATAAACCATGGAGTGACGCCTTCGTTATTGGAGGAGTTCAAGAGAGAGGTTATTGAATTGTTCAAACTTCCAATGGAAGAAAAGAAGAAACTATGGCAACAAGAAGACAGTTATGAAGGTTTCGGGCATGCATTCGTTGAATCAGAAGAGCAGAAGCTTGATTGGAGTGACAGGTTTGGCTTAATGATTCTTCCTCCTCATATCCGGAATGCGGACTTGTTTCAGAAGTTGCCCTCGAAGCTCAGGTGCCTATCACCGTACTCCAGAGTTCATTACTTAAACAATCACTTGGCTATTTGATATAAGTGAAGAAAATTACTTTTTGTTACAATAAATTAGTTAGCCAGATTGTTAATACTATACTTTTTGCTAAAACTTGTATTTCTAATTTGTGCCTTGATCTTCGCTCTCCTCAGCTATTAATTTGTTGTGTTTGAAATGCAGGGACATCCTGGAAGCATACTGCAAAGAAATCAAGAGCCTAGCAATAATCATTATATCTCATTTGGCAATGGCATTAAGGATGGATGAAAAAGAATTTCGAGATCTATTTGGTGATGGTTTGCTGTCAATGAGGATGAATTATTATCCGCCTTGCCCTGAGCCAGACAGGGCAATTGGCTTAAGCCCTCATTCTGATGGATCAGCCCTTACCATCCTCCTCCAGCTGAATGAAACTGAAGGTCTCCAAGTCCGAAAAGATGGTATCTGGGTGCCTATAAAGCCACTCCCAAATGCTTTGATTGTGAATATTGGCGATATGATGGAGGTAAATAACTTCTTTTTACCGAGTAACTTATTTCTCAAATGAAAAATTGTAGTTTTGATGTTCAAGTTATTGTTAAAGTTTGGTTTTATTCTGTGTCATACATCATGCTTCACGTCTTAAACACTTCTGAATTTTCTTGAAATGACTTGATCGAGATTTCATGTGTAATAGACGCATGATTCAACCATTTCTCATCGAAAAGGAAGATGCTTGGAGGGAAGTGGAAGCAGGGCAGCCATACTGTTTTCATTGATTTAGTTTCTTAAATAATACGACCAATTCAGATAATTAGAACTTAAGTACTTGTTTTGAACCAACTGTTCGTTATATAAACTTATTTCTTTGTTGTTGTTGGCAAAGAAAGAGTTCATATTCTAATAAGATACTCTGTTATTAAAAATACCTTTTGTAAATGTGTTATTTGATTTGGTAGATATTGAGCAATGGTGTCTATAGAAGCATTGAGCACAGAGCAATTGTAAACTCAAATGAAGAACGGCTCTCAGTTGCAACATTTTACAGCTGCAATTTCAACTCCGAATTAGGACCTGCACACAGCCTCATTGGACCACATAATCCGCCAATTTTCCCAAGAGTTCCCGTGCATAAGTTTTTACAAGACTTTTTTTCAAGAAAACTTGACGGAAAATCTTATCTTGATTCCATGAAGGTGGAGACGAGGGACGGCAAATCCTAAGAACCATTTGATTTTAATGTAATCAGTTTTTCATTTGTACTTGTAATTTTTCAAAAGACAAACTATATATATCATGTAATTTTCTATTTAATTAGAGAACAAGGTTTTAATTAGGCCGAATGACCTAATTTTCCCTTATACTTGGTCCCGTTTTTCACTTAGGACCTTGTACTTTGACATTTGCCAAGCAAACCCTTGTACCTGTTCAAAAATTATATTTTGAATACTTTTTTTGACCTTGAACTGGTGCGTGAGTTTTGATCAAGTACACGTAATTTCCACGTAATTTAAAAATTTCACGTATGGAATGACGCGTTAAAATATATTTTCCACATAGAAAGAACATCTTCTCCAAAACTTTGTTCCCCATTTTGTGCAAATAAACCCTCGTACTCATCCCTGTACTCTTCATTGAAATTCTTCGGTCAGATTTTTGCACAAACAAACCATCGTTCGTGTTGGAATTATTATGTGTAAGTTTCACAAATTTAGATTCTTGAGTTTGAGTTGTTAGGGTTTAGATTTTGAGAAAAACTTTGAGTTCGCTTTGAGTCAACTTCGATTCTTAAGTTTTCTTTGTTTCATAGCGTAATAACAATGCGTAGAGGTCAGATTTTAGAGTAATGGCACTTGCCGTGAATATGGTCAAATTTAGAATTTTTTCGTAAAATCATCTTACGAATAAGATGAAATTTATCGATTGCATTGGATTTTGTTCTTGTTAGTGGTCCATTTGAATTATTATATGGGTAAATGTTGTATTTCGTATACAATTATTTAAAATTAGGGGTTTTTGTTGTATTTCATAAAGGCCTCCAGGCTTTTTATTTTAACTTAAAAATTAGGATTTTTTATTGTATTCTGTGTATCCTCAGTTCTTCAGTTGTTGTGACTTTGCAGGCATGGTAACAATATGGCTTTAACAATTATAACACTTCAAATGCATTTTGAAGGCTGCTTTTTATCAGATCTTCAACTCAAGTATGTTAATGGAATTACAAATCCAGAAAAAATAAATGTAGATGTAGATGAGCTTCATATCATGTTATTTCATAAATTAGCTAATGAATTGGGAGTTGAATATATTGAACCATTTGAATGTAAAGTTAATAAAAGAGGTCATTTTCACATGTTGAATAGTGACAAGGACGTGTTAAAATTTATTAACAGTTTGAAAAATGAAGACTTTGTTAATGTTTATGTAGTACATAAAATTAGTACACCTATAATTATTGATGATGAAAATGAGGTGGAAATGGCCACATTGTTAACACCCCAAAAAGGTCAGCTCTCCCTACCTGTTGTCACTGATAGGTTTGATTTGTCTCCTCCTCAACCATCTGATGAGAATGATATGACTGATGTATCTCCTCCTCAGCCACCTGATCAAAATAATGGGCTGATATGTTTTCTCCTCAGCCACCTCATCAAAATGATTCAGCATGTGATGTGTCTTCTTCTCAGCCACTTTATCAAAATGATGTGGCTTATGTGTCTTCACCTCAGCTACCTCAGCAATATGATGTAGTAGTTGATGTGTCTTCTCCTCAGCCACATTCATCAAAAAGATGCAACAGTGTCTTCTCCTCAATCATCTCAACAAATTGATAGAGCTGATGTGTCTTTCCATCATCCATCTGATGAAGCTGCTAATGTCAATATAAATGAACAGCATCAGCCTAGGGCAGACAAAGAAAAAAATCAAGAGAGTGTTGAGGACTTAAATGAAGGTGCAGATAATAACTTTTCTTCCTACCATCTTCAAACTTCTGATGAAAGTGATGTATGTTTAGATGAAATACAATTTGGTTCTGAATCACTTTTTGATGTTGATGAGAACATTGATGATTTAAGTAACTTGGATGAGGAGTTTGTAGAAGCTAGAAGGTCAAATATCCGAAAAAGGGATAAAAATAAGGCTACTAGAGTAAATATAAAGGACATACCATCTGGTCCTGTAGGTGTTGATGTTGGTTTTGAGGATATTAATAAGAATAAGAGGGGAAGATATAAAGAAAAATTGGGTTGGGATGAACTGTATTTTGATAGCTCAGATCTTGGCAGCGATATTAGTAAAGATAAAAGGGTACCTGTTGAATCTAATGAAGTTGTAGATCCGCCAGCTAGGAATGCAACTACCAAGGTATATTTTGGTTCAACTGCCAAATAATTTTTATTTCAGTTGTATATAATTTTGTGAATAATATTCAGTTTAGGGAAGCACTTCAAACCTACTCGATTCAAAAGGGTGTAAACCTTAAACTGAAACCTAATGAAAAGGAAAGAATTAGGGCAAAGTGTAAGAAAGGGTTGTCCTTGGCATATTCTTGGAAGTATTGAGGGAAATACTGAAAATTTCATTGTGAAGACATACTTTCCTGTCCATAAATGTTTTAAAAGAACAAGAAATAAGTTGTGTATTCCAAAGTGGATCAGTAAGTACTACAAAGACAGAATCATGAGTGAGCGTACCATCAAAATCCATCAAATTCAAGGGTTGATACAAGATGTATATGGACTATATGTTAGCAAAGCAAGTTGTAAAAGGGTAAAAATAAAAGCTCTAACTCAGCATATGAGTGATTTCAAGAAGGAATTTGCTAGATTGTATGATTATGTTGAGAAGTTGAAGGCTACTAATCCTGGAAGTACTGTAGTTGTTTGGACATCCAAGAATATAATTTATGAAAAAAAGATAGTTATGGGCATTTATGTTTGTTTGGAGGCACTAAAAAATGGAGGGAGGGAGGGGTGTAGAAGGATAATTGATTTTGATGGTGCATTTTTAAAAGGTGAATTGTTGACTTGCATTTCCAAGGATGGAAATAATCAAATGTATCTTGTGGCATGAGCAGTAGTTCATAAAGAATCCAAGGATACATGGTCTTGATTTATTAAATGCATTAAACATGATCTACAGTTGACACAAACTGAAGGTGATGGACTCACTGTTATGTCTGATATGCAGAAGGTATGTTCTTTTTTTTTTGTAATACGATTTTTGCTTCTTTTTTATTTGCTATAACAGTAGTTAATTCTTACTGTTTTTCTTCTTTTTTTCAATTATTTTTAATAGGGTCTCGCATAACACTTACTGATTTATTGCCAAATGCTGAGTATAGATGGTGTGTTAGGCATATCTGCACCAATTGGAAGAAGGAATAGAGGGGTGAATAGAGAAGAAGAAAATTCTGACAAGTTGCTAAGACTCCATTTGAAGTTCATTTGCAAGATAAACTTGACGAAATGAGTCTACTGGGATAGGGTATTGTGGAGTCTTTGTTAAAGTACAACACAGAGGCATGATGTAGGGCATTCTTCAAGGAACATAGTGAGTATGAGATAGTTGAGAATAATATGTGTGAGACATTCAATAGTTAGATCTTTGCAGCTAAGTTCAAATCAATCATTACTATGTTAGAAGAAATTAGAGTCAAAGTCATGGAAAGAATAACTCAAATGAGAAAGTTTTATGAAAAATGGCTAACTGATATGTCACCTATGGTTATGAAAGTTCTTAGAGAAAATGTTGAACATGCAGCTAGTTGTAAAGTTAAATTTTATGAAGATACTGGCTATGAGATTATGGATTCACCATATAAGTATGTTGTTAATCTGAAAAAGAAGGTGTGTAATTGTAGGTCTTGACATTTAAGGAGAATTCCTTGTGCACATACAATTACTACAATGCATTACAAAGATTTGGATGTTGAGTCATTTGTTGACTACTGGTACAAGAAAGAGACATATCTAAAAGCCTACTCTAAGTACATTCAACCTATAACAAACATGAAGATATGGCCAAAGAGTTCAAAACAACCATTGAGCTACTGAAATTATTGTGTTGCCAGGAAGACCAAGAAAAAATTGGAGAAAAGATAAAGATGAGCCTACTAAAAAGAAGTTTGGAAAGGCTACAAGAAAAGGAAGAAAAATGAAATGTTCTTTGTGCAAGAATTTTGGGCATAACAAGAAAGGATGTCCAATTAATGTAAGTTTTTCTTTCATTTCTTCAATATTGTGTATGCAGAAAACTTTTATGCAGAAAAATATTGTGCAAGTTTCAATATTCTGTATGCAAAAAAATGGCTCCACAACTGCAGCTTCAACTGCTGGAAATGCTGGTACAGCAGCTGCTGGTGCAGGAACTTCGAATGTTGCTGGTGTAAAGAAACACTCTACTACTTCTGTTGTGCAGCAACTGTTGGTGCAGGAAATGCTAGTACAGGAACTTCAAATGTTACTGGTGCAGGAGCTGCTAGTGCAAGAGCTACTGGTGCAGAGAAACACTTTACTACTTCTGCTGGTGCAGCAACTGTTGGTGCAGAAAATACTGGTGCAGGAACTTCAAATGTTGAAAATATGTCTCAACCAAATAGTCAACAATCTAGTTCTTCTATTTGTGGCTTAAAAAGGAAGAGTAACACAGCCAAAAGAGGCGGGGTAAACATTGGACATAAAAGGCCAAGGACAACTTGTTTTGATGTGCTATTTGGAGAAAATGATAGTGTGATAGAGAGGATAAGTATTATCATTTAAGTACTTTTATTTGATCGTATTACTTCATAATATTATTGTCTTTAACTGATAATATTATCTTTTGTCAATTTGGAACTGTTGATCAAGTGTTACATGGTCCTCCATTAAAAAGTTCAGTTCCTACAAGTATTGACCTTAGCTACAAATCCAATGGACTAAGGTGGGAGGGTGGAGCTGCAGTTACACAAAGATAGCTAGGAGAAAGAAGTTACAAAAGAGGCAACTCTTCTATAAGTACTAATGCTACTTCAAGCACCCAATCTGGAACAACTCATACGACACCAACAACTCAGTCCATACCAAACACTCAAGACACATAGTTTATGTGTATTGATTGTAGTTTGATTTTTGTGTAGCAGCTTGAATATGTTTAATGTTGATGGATTGATACAATTAACTTATGTTTGTGTAGCTTGGTGTAAGCTTAATTTTCAACTATTTTGTTAACTTTCCACGGTAAACAACTAACTTTTGTTGTATGAAATTATGGGTTCATCACAGTAATTATAAGTCTACTAAATATTTTCATTTCATCATTATAATACTCAAATAAATAATTTGTCACAGTGTTATCTTCAGTACAAAACATAGAAACCAAATGATAGCAATCACAATAACACTAATATTAATAGACGGAATGCTTCCATGTCTTCCATATCTTCCATGCCTTCCATGGTCAACATTTGTTGATGGGTTATTCATGTAGTATTGTTCTAAATATATAGGATGAACTTGATATGTACGATCACCTTGGTCAGCCCATCGAAAAAATCCACATCCATTAACATTTGCATATCTTTGACAATCCCAAAACATTCTTTCAGGATTGGTTGATGTCTTTGACATCTTAACTTCAGCATGAAGTCCACAATAACAAAAATAAATTGTCATTGTGAAGAAGAAAAAGAAACTTTAATGGATATAAAAGAATTTCAGAAAATAAGAAAAATCAAGTATAAAATCGATGGGGCTTGAATGAATATGACCAACAAGAAGAAATTTCAAGAGAAAAAAATTTGGAGAGACAAAAAACGAGAAGAAAATTGAAGAATTTTGAGAAGAAGAAATAGAGAAATGGGGAGTATAATATTTGAAACTTTCACGCTCCTAAAGGGAGTGAATCCCACGCACCTGACCTGGTTTGTCACTTCGGATGCCAGGTAAAAAAAAGTATGTAAAATATAACTTTTGAGCAAGTACAAGAATTTACTTGGCAAATCTCGAAGTACAAGATGCTAAGTGACAAATGGGACCAAATATAACAGCAAACTAGGTCATTCGACCTTTTAATTAAAATAAACATATATTCATATATGCATACGTCAGTAAGATAATAAAGAAGAAGAAAAATAGTGGAAAACAAATGTGGGTTTTTCTGGTTCAAATGCCCTAATTGTGAAGATGGCGACGAATTAATGGTCAAATAGAGCTGCGCAACTGCTACGACGGTGATGTAAATCTGCTACCTCACCATGAATCAAAGACAAAAGGTACGTAATGAATAAAAATTGTTATGGCTTTGGAAGAAATTCGTAAAACCCAAACCCAGACAAAAGGTACTGTGCTAATTTGCAACAAGTGCAAATGGAGTCAATGCCGCCAAAATTGAACTTTGGGAGATCTCTGTTAGTTCCTAGTGTTCAAGAGCTTGCCAAACAGAACCTAACCAATATTCCGGACAGGTATGTCCGCCCACAACTGGAATCTCCGGTCATATCCGCCGGCGAGGAGGTTCCAGTTATCGATCTTCAAAAGTTGATTTTAGGGTATGCCATGGATTCTGAGCAGCAAAAGCTTCACTCTGCTTGTCAACAATGGGGTTTCCTCCAGGTTTCTTTTCTTTTTTTTTCATAATTTTCCTTATTTATCCCGCGGTGTTTGGTACAAACAGAGTTTTTTATGATCATCAAAATAATGAGCTTTAGAAATTTTGGCCAAACAAAACAGCCTCTTTCCTTGACATAATTTTCATCTAAACATGTTAAAACTTATTTTCAACTTCCCTTTATTTTTCTCCCAAAAAAAGGATTTAAATCTATTGGTATATATCTATTGCTTTCTGTCTCTTGGGGCGAATATCTTGAGACGAGATTCTTTCAGAAACAGCCTCCTTACCCTCCCTAGACAGTATGTTAAGGGTGAAGCTGTATCACAATAGTGGAATCTAAAATGCGTAATCCTTCTCATTTATTGGTCATAAATATGACTATTAGTTTAGAAAAATTACTCTTTGTTTTCTGGTGGAGCGCCTAGCTTTGTAATTGTGAAAAGGTTGTAGAATTTGCTAGCATATTGTTGAATTCTAGGTTATAAACCATGGAGTGACGCCTTTGCTACTGGAGGACTTCAAGAGAGAGGTTAATAAATTGTTCAAACTTCCTATGGAAGAAAAGAAGAAATTATGGCAACAGGAAGACAGCTTTGAAGGTTTTGGGAGTACATCCGTTGTATCCGAGGATCAGAAGCTTGATTGGTGTGACAAGTTTGGCTTAATGACTCTTCCTCCTCATATCCGCAAAGTGGACTTGTTTCAGAAGTTGCCCTCGAAGCTCAGGTGTCTATCTCCTTACTATCTTTTAGAACATGGTTACTCCCTATCACCACCCAAAAGAAAAAAAATCAGAAAAATTACATTACTGTATTCCAAAGTTCATTCCTTCAACAACCACTGACCTATTGGAAATAAGTGAACAAAGTTACTAAACACAAAATGAGGATGAGTAACCATAAGCCTTGTACCCATAATATTGTTGAGATTAACCAGACTTAACTATACTTTTTGTTAAAACTTGTACTTCCAACTTGTGTCGTGATCTTCGCCCTCCTCATCTCTTAATATGTTTGTGTTTGAAATACAGGGACATCATGGAAGTATACTGCAAAGAAATGAAGAGCTTAGCAATGATCATTATATCTCAATTGGCAAAGGCTTTAAGGATGGATGAAAAAGAAACGAGTGATCTATTCAGTGATGGTATGCAGGCAACGAGGATGAATTATTATCCGCCTTGCCCTGAGCCAGACAGGGCAATTGGCTTAAGTTCTCATTCTGATGCTGATGCCCTCACCATCCTTTTCCAGCTGAATGAGACTGAAGGTCTCCAAGTTCGAAAAGATGATATGTGGGTACCTATAAAGCCCCTCCCAAATGCTTTGATTGTGAATGTTGGGGATATGATGGAGGTAAATAACACTTTTTACATAGTAACTTCTAAAAGGGTGGCGACATAGTGAAAATTGCAGTCTTGGTGTGCAAGTTCTTGGTTGAGTTTTGTTTTATTCAGTGTCATTGTACTTCACGTTAGGGGTGTCAAATGTACCAAATATTAGGGATCTGTCCAACCCCTCATAATTTTATGGGTAGACACAAGATAATTTAGTAAGGGGCTAAATTTTAACCCATTTAATCATAACTATTTTCAATAATCTCCTACTTAACCCTGGTTTTATGCCCAATTCAACCTGCTTTTGTACTTTCTGTACCTTACGTGGAACTTATGTTTAAAATTTGAGCTTATTTAGAATAAATTTGGGTGTTTATTTATCGATTATAATTATTATTTCCTTTGTCCCATTTTACGTGGCATCCTTTTATTTGGCATAGTGTTTAATGTAAAAAAAAAGACTCTTAAAACTTGTGGTCTAGAATAATTCTAAGATATTTGCATGACTGAGAATCATTTAATTAAGGGTAAAAGGGAAATTTTAAAGTTAACTTGTTCCAATTAGAGTAAGATGACTTTTTTTTGGGACGAATCAAAGATGAAAGGATGTCACACAAAATGGAACAAGGTAGTTTTATTTTGACAAAAGAATTCAAACTATAAAACAAGTATTTATGTGCTGCTCCCCCATGTACCTTTATATATATATATATATGTAGTGGCCAACATAAGTAAATACTTATAGATAAGTGGGTACTGACCTAACCCTGTGTTTAGCCTATTTTAACTCAAAGTAAATTCAGGTGGATCATGATCCAACTTAGTTCTTATTTCAGCCCATATTTATTGACACCCATTATTCATGTATTAAACACTTTTGAATTTATTGAATGGACTCGATTGAAATTTTATGTGTAATAAATTTACCCCATAATTCAAAATATTCACCCTTCTCTTCAAAAAGGAAGATGCTTGGAAGGGTGGGGTGGGGGTGGAAGCAAGGTGGTCACACACTTTTCATTGATTTAATTTGTTAGATTATATGACTAAATTTTTTTGTTGGTAATAAAGTGCTCATATCCTAATAAGATACTCTATTATTCAAAATATCATTTAAAATATTTTGGATGTAAATGTGTTATTTAACTTGGCAGATAGTGAGCAATGGTGTCTATAGGAGCATTGAGCACAGAGTAATTGTAAACTCAAAAGAAGAACGGCTCTCTGTTGCGACATTCTACTTCATCAACCTTGAATCTGAAATAGGACCTGCACACAGTCTCACTGGACCACATAGTCCTCCCATTTTCCGAAGAGTTCCTGTGCATAAATATTTACAGGACTTTTTTACACGAAAACTTGATGGAAAATCGTACCTTGATTTCATGAAGATAGAGTCGAGGGATGACAAATCCTAGGTAGCATTTGATATACTAGTACTAGTATAAGCTACTCTTGCTGTTGTAATTTAGTGTTGCCCTGTTTGATTACTATAAAAAATAAAATATGGTACTCTTCATTTTTGTTTGTTGCCTTAGAATAGAGTTGTGAAACTGCTCCAGCTGACGGCAATGTAATGTTGTAGTTGACGATGATACAAAGACAAGTAATATATGAAGAATAAGAAAAAAAATTACTACTTGATAAATAATATTTTTATTTTTTTGGACGAAATCGATAAACCCAAAGCTAAATGGGATCTATAGTTTAAAGGATTCGCTATGTATAGAGGACAAGTTTTGGCTGTCCGTTTTCATCGAAACATTAACAATTTTCAATTTAAATTGCAATAAGAGCAAACGGAATGAACGCCGGCAGCAAAGATGAACCTTGGAAAATCTCTGTTAGTTCCAAGTGTTCAAGAGCTTGCCAAACAGCACCTAACGAATATTCCAGCCAGGTATGTCCGCCCAGAGCAAGAAACTCCGGTCATATCTACTGGAGCGGAGGTTCCAGTTATCGATCTTCAAAAGTTGATGTCTGGGGATTCCATGGATTCTGAGCTACAAAAGCTTCACTCTGCTTGCCAACAATGGGGTTTCCTCCAGGTTTGATATTTTCATAATTTTTCTAATTAATCCAGTGTAGTTTGGTACGAACAATTTCTTTTCGCTTGGAAAATGGTTTTCTTAAATGACGAGAGTGTATATGCATCATTTTCTTTAATGAAAATAGTTGGGTGACTTTTCTGTGCAAGAGAAAACTGGGTGACTTCCTAGCAAAATTATCATAGTTAACCGTTTGAGAAATTAATTTGCATATTATTGAATGTTAGGTTATGAACCATGGAGTGACACCTTCGTTACTAGAGGAGTTCAAGAGAGAGGTTATTGAATTGTTCAAACTTCCAATGGAAGAAAAGAAGAAACTATGGCAACAGGAAGATAGCTTCGAAGGTTTTGGGAGTGGATTCGTTGTATCGGAGGATCAGAAGCTTGATTGGAGTGACATGTTTGCCATAATGACTCTTCCTCCTCATATTCGCAAAAGGGACCTGTTTCACAAGTTGCCTTCAAAGCTCAGGTGTCTATCTACTTACTAGAGTTCATTACTTAAACGATCACCGAAATATATTTGATATAAGTGAACAAAATTACTTTCTTTCTTTTGTATTAGAAAAGTCAATAAAATTGACTTTGTTCGTCTATAAGCCATTGACCATTTAAGCAATGAATTGTTGGGTGTTTATCGTGATTTTTTTAATCATAATTGAGTTTTTTTTTTCCTAAAAGAGAAACATAAAATTTTCAGGTTTGGTTGATCCATACCATCGTAAGGAAATGTTTTGGATTCTATTAATTGAGGCTAGCTCATGCTTTTTTTCTAAACATGGTAGCATCCAAAGTTATCTTGAGCGATTTGATTTCAGTCTTGTTTAGGGTGATAATTTTTTGGTATGCAAGTATTATGCTGCCACTTGTGTGAACCTCTTTTTAAACTAAGTGAATTTTATATGTATTTTCTCGCGATATTTTGCACTTTCTTTTATATATGTTTATGTGATATGATTGGTTATATTTGAAATGTAGGGGCATCATTGAAGCATACTCCAAAGAAATCAAGAGCGTAGCAATGATCATCCTATGTCAATTGGGAAAGGCTTTAAGGATGGATGAAAAGGAAATGAGAGAGCTATTCAGTGAAGGTTTGCAGTCAATAAGGATGAATTATTATCCTCCTTGTCCTGAGCCAGAAAAAACCATTGGCTTCAGCCCTCATTCTGATGCTGATGCCCTCACCATCCTTCTCCAGCTCAATGAAACTGAGGGTCTCCAAGTCCGGAAAGACGATATTTGGGTGCCTATAAAGCCCCTCCCACATGCTTTCATTGTGAATGTGGGCGATATGATGGAGGTAAACAACTGCTTAATTATCTCGATATTTAAAATCAAATGTACGTAAAGGTGTTATATTTGACTTGGCAGATATTGAGCAATGGTGTCTATAGGAGCATTGAGCACAGAGCAATTGTAAACTCAAACAAAGAGAGGCTCTCTGTTGCAACATTCTATACCTTCAACCTTGATTCCGAAGTAGGACCTGCACACAGCCTCATTGGACCACATAATCCTCCCATTTTCCGAAGAGTACCCGTGAAAAAATATTTACAGGATTTTTTTGCACGAAAACTTGATGGAAAATCGTACCTTGATTTCATGAAGGTAGAGATGAGTGATGGAGAATCCTAGGCATAAAGTTACTCGTTGTAATTTGGAGTTCCACTGTTTGATTACTTTAAAGAAAGAAGAATATGATTTTTTTGCACGAAAACTTGATGAAAAATAGTAGCTTGATTTCACGAAGGTAGAGACGAGTGATGGAGAATCCTAGGTATAAAGTTACTCTTCTTCTTGTAATTTGGAGTTCCACTGTTTGATTACTTTAAAGAAGAATAGAGTAGTCTCCATTAATTTCGTGGTATGTGACTCTCTCTTTATCAAAGTATGAACTCACTTCCAAATGGATCACGTGTTTCCTAATATATAATACTGCTAGTTTGTGAAGATCGCGTGTTGCATGGGCTGAATAAAATTAGGTAGACATGACACTGTTGAGGTTCGGTTTCAGAACGTTGGATTTAAGATGTCAGACTTGAACCATCAAGCCAAGCAGCTCAATAGTTACTTGTTTGTTTCAGATGTCTACTTGAAGTAGTTGAAGCAGAGACAACAACTCTAAGCTGTTGAACTTAGCGGCTTATTATATAAGAGAAAATATGTAGATATGTTATTTCATTTGCCTCAACTTATATGGTACGAATGTCATTAAAATAGTCAACCAATTTTTTATACTATTTTTAAATATTTTAAATTATTAGTTATTCTGATTGATAATTATTTTAATATAATTTTTAAATAATATGTGTTACTCTCTCTCTCTTAATTTAGTGAGATATGTAAAATTTTGAGAGTCGACCAAATTTACTACGTATTTTCAAATTAGATACGAAAAGGCTCATTAGCATGCCCAATATTACCATTTTAGTGTATTTGAACAACAACATACCCCAGTGCCTCAAAAGGCTCCCGCTCATTGCGAAGTGAGGGGGGGTCGGATGTACGCAACCTAACCCTTATGTTTAAAAACATAAAGCGGCTGTTTCCAGATGACCCATGAGGAGCGTCGAAAGTTGCATTGACTAACTGCTACTTCACAAATGAAAAAAGCGCATATTTGAGTAGAATTTTTATACGTCCTTCATTTTTAAATAATTGTCAAGTTTTTTAGGTTGTTTTTTGAGAGTTAATTTGATTATTTTAAAAATAAACTTAGATTAAATTAAATTGATATTTTAATGTTAAAATCTAACTTTTTTAAATCTAGTTTTTCAAAAGTTATATATAAAGTAACGTACATTACAAATTTACTCATAGCAATATGATGAAAAATATATTAAAGTATTGATCAAAATACACATTATTTGTCTTTTAAAAAAAATTAAGACCAATATTTTAGAATACAGAAGTAATATATATTATATTCTCATGTTATTCTAAAAAATAAAATTAAACATTTGAGTTATAAAAGTATCTGAAAGATTTAATAATTATATTGAAAAAGTTAATTTGATTTTAAACAGTGAAAATTAAAAGTAGAGTGAAAATTAAATAATAACTGGGGTTCACAATATATGAACAATATATGAATGAAGTTAATACTCCCTCTGTTTCATATTAAGTGAATTGATGGGTCATTTCACACATATTAAGAAAAAGAAACAAAGACAAAAT
>JAABOM020000049.1:14965198-14975202 GCA_011800125.2 Solanum clarkiae | reverse complement strand
GCATGAATTATGATCCGAGTTCATCTTGGACCTTCACTTTGCATTCCCTGGGCCGCAGAGGCCCAAACTCTCTCTTCCTCGAGGAATCTCAATTCCCTAGGGGGAAGAAGCTGCTAGACAAATCTCGAAAAATGAAGAAATGGTCTTAAAGTTGCAACAAAAGTCAGAATGGGATAAGGATTGCTTTAAGTTTTTTCTTTATTTATTTTGGTCGTATGTATATATTTGTATATGACTGGATGCTAACTTTTTTTTTCTATTGGTTTCAATTTAATTAAATTCCCTGATATGTCAAGTCATTTATGTTGCTTTCATTTAATTTTGTTTTATCTCAAAAAGTATTTCAAAAAATATAATAATAAAAAAAATGGAATTTTGTCACTTTAAGTTAAAATTTCAAATTTAGTCGAAACATCAAGTCTAGTCAAATGTTTGTTTTAATTAAAAATTTTCAAGTCTAAGTCAAAGAATCTTTTAAAAAAATGAGTCAAGTTTTTTTTTTCAAATTCAAATAGTCAAAGAGTTAGTCAAATTTTCATAATCGCCGGATAATCGCATTTAGCGGCCATTTCGAGTGCGTAAAACCTTCTCGAAGTGGAAATATGAACCCGAACCTTGTCTCTGGATTTTTAAAAGATTTTTCTGTTAGGTCTTTTAAAAATATTTTTGGTTTCCTAATTATCCTTAAAATTAGGTGGCGACTCTGTGTCATTTCGAATTTTAAGAATTAATTTTGCTCAAATTAATTGAGTTTAGATTGATTCTCCATTTTCGAATAAATATTTTCAATTTTATTTAAAAGCTGATCATTTTTCGGCATAACAATATCACAATTCAAAAGCACAAGCCACAAGTGATAACATAATCAATCACAAGAGTGACATCAAGCTATGCAATAATATGCAAGGATGAAATGCAATGCTTATGCAATAATCGCTAGCAAAGATCTCGGCATCATAACATCACTGAAAAATATCTCAACATCACATCATTGCCGGTAAAAACATCGGCATCACAATATCATCATAATTTCGTTAAGAGACCTCGGCATCACAATGTCATCACAATTTCACCGGAAGAGACCTCGACATCACAATGTCATCACAATTTCACCGGAAGATACCTCGGCATCATATCTCGATCGATAAAGACCTCGGTCCCAATATTTTTCATCTCACTCATATCAATATCTGGAATCAATGCAAATATGCATGACATGAAATGAACGGACATGATTTGAATTCCAAAAACAAATACACTCATAATCACCAACCACAATAATATATATATCAACAATATAGAACTCTCATCACTTAACCATATTTTTCAATTCAAGCACCATAATAACACACCAACTCACATATATATTTTTAATTACCTCATTTCTTATAATATTATAATATTTCATGTATCACACGTAGAGAAAAGATAATTTGAGAATTCTACGAGAATTACAAAGTTTTGAAAGTCCACTTGCCTTAATCAAATCACGGTCAATCTGTCATTTGAGCCTTTCCTTTTTGAATAGAATCTGTAGTACCATGATTGAGTCCAATAAATTGTCACCATAATATTTCAAAACTAACAATATTCATATTACTATATGTCTAGCCTAGACCCAATAGAAATATACATATATGCCTACATATGTTCCTGTAACAGCAAACCAAACCACTACGATACACTTGAAAACAATTCTTTAATGCTATCAAAAGAATCAAATTGATTAGGGATCAATTCTTTCTTTTTCTTTTTCCACATGACACACATACACAAATTTTTTCACTAATTTCACATCTAACTTTTCATTATCTAATATATATTAATACATTACTATAATAACTCTATCACCCATAATTAATAAACTTGATCTAACAATTAAATAAATCTTACATGGACACCAAAACGTACTTTCTGACTGTGTGCGCCTATTCTAGGAAACTAAATACCTCCCTTCAACTAATAAGACTCTCAAAATATTAAGTACCGCATATTATTTCTTTAGATTTTCACGTTGTATTCCTTAGCAGAATTTTATTCCCTCTTTCTATATATATTTATTCACTCGTTTCTTTCTGCTTGCTTGAAATGAGCAAATTGCTCACTACTTTATAGGCAACCATGCCTCATCAATGGTCCAAAATGAATAATTAATACATTAGTGCACAGACAAACAAACAATAGTGCATTTCCTATTATTACCACAAATGGACATTAATGGAACATGCATTATCAAGATTAAACAATGGTAGGGACTTTTCACTATGCCTTGTACCCTAAATATCTAATTTTTTTCTATTAATACAATAATAATAATAATAATAATAATAATAATAATAATAATAATAATAATAATAATAATAATAATAATAATAAAGAAGTAAGGAAGGATATTTTAAGAAAATAATAGGACTGATTCTCAAAATGGTCTAACGGGCCATTACATTATCCACCACTAAGAATCATGTTCATCCTCGAACATAAAGTAAAATAGAGTACCTGAAGTTTCGAAAAGATGAGATATATAGCACGCATTTTCAACTCTGCCTCCCAAGTTGCCTCTCCAAGTGGATGATTTTTTCATTGTACCTTCACGGAAGCAATTTTTTTGTTTCTAAGATTTTGACCCTGTCTATCCAAAATAGCTATAGGCTCCTCCTCAAATGACAAGTCTGGGCTTAACGTGACTGAATCAAATGAATTTATTTAAGACTCATCGAGCATGCCTTACCAATGGCCCAAAATGAATAATTAATACATTAGTGCACAGACAAATAAACAATAGTGCATTCCCCATTATTACCACAAATGGACATTAATGAAACATGCATTATCAAGATTAAACAATTGTAGAGACTTTTCACTATGCCTTGTACCCTAAATATCTAATTTTTTTCTATTAATACAATAATAATAATAAAGAACTAAGGAAGGATATTTTAAGAAAATAATAGGACCGATTCTGAAAATGGTCTAATGGATCATTATAGTGTATAATTTAATTGCTTGTCAGTCATGAACTCTCCTAAAGGAGTGCTGGATCTTACTCAAAGGATGATGACCCAATTTTTCTGAAGTAATTGCATTGGAGGCGAAGGAAGGCACTGGACAAGGTGAAACAATCCATGCTGCATGCCTGAAATAGAAGGGGAATTAGGTTTCAGATCAGTACGTAATATCTCTGCAACTTTATTTTGTAAATTGTAGTGGAAATACAGAACAAATAATTCTATGTGAAGTGCATTCATGAAGAACAAATACTGCAGAAATAAGAATGTTAATGAGATTTTTTGGAAACTTGGGTGTGGTGGATCTCAAGTGTGGAAGAAAATATTGATAGCAAGAGATCACACAAAATATCAAATACTGTGAAAAGTAAATGGAGGAAATACAATAATTTGGTATGACAACTGGACTCATCTGGATAATTTTTATAATATATGTAATGAAGATGATACAAGCATGGAAGACCAGACAACAGTTAGAGAGCTTGCAGTAGGAGGTGGGTGGAGTGTCCAATTACTGAATGAGCTATTCCAGCAAGATTTTGTTGACCATATTGTCAATAATATCAGACCTCCTAGAGAGGAAAAGGGAAAAGATAAGCCTTGTTGGATGCTAGAAGCTAATGGTTGCTTCACAGTCAGATCTGCCTAGCACTATATCAGGCACAGGGAGAGTAAAAATATATAAAATTTTCAAAAGTATTTGGACGAAAGGAGTGTCATTCAAAATGGCATTCCTAATATGGAGGCTATGGAAACAAAAAGTACCAATGGATGATACTTTAAGAAGATGGGGCATTAAAGGATCATCTAAATGCTGGTGTTGTGAAGATGTTGTCCAAGAAATACTGGCGCGTGTGTTTCTGAAATCTCCTATTGCTACCAGGACTTGATCTTACTTTTGTTCTTTTGCAGGCATACAAATGAATGGACTATCTCTAAGAGAAGTGATTATGTTGTGGCTAAGTACAAGGGTCAGAAAAGATAAGAAGCCCTATTTTAAAGCTATTCATAGCTTTATAATATGGGAATTATGGATGAGAAGGAACAGGAGGAACCATGAAGGAAAAACCACTTCTCTAACAAAGGTGATACACAATATTACAAGGAGTGTATTAAGACTGATTCAGGTAAGAAGACCACAGTTCCAACAAGCTAATAATTGGCCAGAAATATTACAGAAATTAGAGAAGTATAAACCCAAATTGAGGGTTTTAATGATCAAATGGGAGGTACCTCCAGAACAATGGATCAAATATAATACAGATGGGGCTTCAACGGGCAATCCAGGGGTTAGTTCATATGCATTCTGTCTGAGGGATCAAAATGGAGACATTATGTATGCAGAGTGTAGTACAATTGAAGAAACTACAAACACTGTGGCAGAAGCTAAAGCTATTCTACAAGCATGCAGACATTATAGGAAACACAATCATACTCAGGTCTTTATTCAAACAGACTTTCTAGCACTGTGGAAAATATTGACTGGTGCATGGACTATATCATAGATGATTGCAAACATTGTATAGGAAATGAAAGAGTGTATGCACATGAGAATTCATAATTTTCAGCATATACTAAGAGAAGAGAATCAATTAGCTGATTTTCTAGCAAACAGAGCAATTGATAAAAGAAATGCCACATTCACAGACTTCGAAAGTCTGGACATCGAAGCTAGCAGGATCACCAACAGTGTAAATTACAGAGCCCATATATCAGAATATCTTCCAAAAGCAAGGCATCTTGATGTTACAGACCCAAAGAAGCAGAGGGAAGAAGGTGAAATTCACCCGGGGAGTAAACATCTGTGAGATAGAAGGAAAGAACTGAGATGAAAAGAAAGGGCGGAAATAGGAAACCCAGAAAACCCTACAACTTTGACTTGCTTTTACATAGCATATGTGTTTTGGGCTTGGTCCGGTTTGGACCAAGCCATTTGTTTTGTTTTGTTTGTCGGACAATGAATTGGAGTGACCCAATTCTGTTTGTAATGTTTTGCTAATAATGAAATGCAAAATTTGAATTTAAAAAAAAATATATTTTCACTTTTAAAAAAAACTGTTTCCAAGCTCAAAAAGATGACAGTAGTGTCAAAGGTGTACTAGGGAGATCCAAGAGAGAAACTTTGTGATGCTGCTGAACAGCTCAAGCTTGATTCACTTGTAGTTGGAAGCAGAGGTTTGGGAGGTCTTAAAAGGATGATAATTGAAAGTGTGAGCAACTACGTGATGCAAAATGCAACATGTCCTGTCATTGTTGTGAAAGTCAGTCCTCAAAAGTGAAAAAAAAAAAAGCTTATGAGCCAAAAAAATTAAAAAAAAAAGAATTTATTTCTAGATCAACTTTTATGTGTCTATTTTGTACTTTCAACTTCTTTTGTTTTTGTATAGTATTTTGTTTGGATTTTATTTATATGATTCTTAGGCATGAGTTGGCTTTTGTTTGAGAGTGTTGGATGATTATGGGGTTCTTTTGTATTTCAAGGTTATCATCTTATAGTATAATTTTTGTTGGTTTTAAAAAATAAATTGATCATAAGAGATTGTTTGAAATGTAGCTATTCACTCATAATTTCACTGAAAATAAAACACATCATGAGTTTTTTTTTTACTTAGATACTTTTAATACATTTGATATTATCTTTATGAGCACGTTCTTCTCTAGCACATACATACCTTAGAAACTCGATGAAGAACCTTATCATCAGAAGAAGATGCATTGCCAAAAGAATTAATAATTTGGCCAAAAATAACCGTCATGAAAGGTTGAGTTAATCCTTCAGCAATGGCACCAAAAGTTCCAATGGTCATTAGTGCAATATCCATCCTATCTGCAAAACAAAATAATTTGTAGAATGCCACTTTCTCATCTCCATTGATCCTCGACACTTCTTTTGATTTTTCTCCATTATCACCCATGTTTTTAATCTTGAAGGGGATATAGAAAATTTGAAGTAAAAAAAAAACTTCTCATTTATATCTATACTATATGTGTGACTTGCCCAATAGGATGAAGGGTATTTTCGTACTTTCGGGCCCCTGTGCCGATAAGTCTCACATGCCACTAGACGATGAAGTTATATTCATGCTTTCATCTCCTGCCTGTTTCATTTTGGGGCCTCTATGTCTTCTCTGTTACTCCAATAGAGTTCCTTAGAGTCAACGAAAGAAAGAAGCAAAGTATAGTGGTATATATATATACACATACTATTGATAGCTAAAATTTAAATAAAAAACGAGGTGCACTTTAATTAATTGTATTAATAGCATGTGGTCTTCTATTAGATATAGTTACTAACTAAACAAGCTCTAATAAACATGTGTGTACCTCGACTAACTTTACTGTATATCTGTTAGTGAAAATTATAGAAAATATACAAATTAAAATTAAAAAGTAAAATGAAGAAAATAAAATATCTTCCGACTGAACTGTGGATATCTCATTCTCTTTAAGGAGATTCAAGTTCCACTGCAGCAAATGTTTTCATTGGTCCATTAGTAATTTGTAACTCAACAAACTCTGGACAAGAGTTGAGTCTCAAGTTCCACAAAAATTCAACAAATAAGAACTTTCTTTTTTGACTAACTTTTATACACTCTATATTTTTTGTACTATATATCCTATAACAAAAGAAATAAATAGCTGAGAAAGTCTTCCTTGCAATAAAAAAGAAGACAATGGAGAAGTAAACAGGGTCACGGCTGACTACATTCAGCCTGTTAAAGGCATTCAAAGCCTAAAGATAAATGAGACCAAATGGAGCAATAAACACATAATGCCGAACGACACAAGGGATGCAGCAACTAATAAGCTGTCCACCAACGGACACTCTTAACTCCAAAAATAAGCAGATTAATTCTTTGTGTCGGTATATGTATACTCTATTGGTATATTATAGAAGCGCAAATTTTAATAATAAAGGGTATAAATTTAAGAAAGTATATCGAAATAAATAATTTGCTTGAAATGGGCATAAGGTTAGTTTTTCCAAAAAATTATACACCAAGACTTTGGAAAAACAGAGAGGCTCACTAATAGCAGAAGATATGGGACTTAGCGAGCGGCTTAATCGATCATGTATTTGCATGCTAAGTCTGAATCAATAAAAAGATGCAGTACCCCTTGCAGAACGGAAACAAATACATATGAAATAATACTATATGAAAAATGACGAAATAAGCGTAACGTACTGTTTACAACAAATTTTAAATGTAATAGAACATAAATTGAAATCACAAATAAAATATGAAGAAATAAGAATATTATTGATAACAATGTGAATACAAATCTGTTCCTCCCTTGATTTTTCTTTCATAAGTTCGAGGGGCGTTAGTAGCGTATTTCTCGAACGTAGGATGATTTTGACCTCCTTATGTCATCATATTTTGATCTCGAATATTTGAGATATCTTTTCAAGAGAATATAATACCGTTTTTATAGGCATGAATTAGGATTTAGGGTTAGAGTAGCCCAAGAAACTCTAATTGAAATAGGACTAATATTATAAAGTCCTACAAAATTTCAATGTCTACACATACATATTTAACTTAGTAGAAGCAGCCAACATATTCATAATCGTAACATGAGAAGGTTAAGAGATGAGATTTTTTATACTACCTTAGGGATAAGACTTTCATTATATTTTGGTTCATTATGAATATCTAATAGTATAACCTACATAAAACACCATGTAATAATGGAGTCTGATCTCGGCCTGATCAGCTAAGTCGATATGTATACGCGTCTCATGGATCCATAAATAGCCCTTACCATGGCATAAAATAAGGAATTGTCCAAACCTACGTTGGTAAACGTAATTTCAAGCGTTCACATATACACTTTATAATTATATGATTAGAGTCAACAATTTTAATACATATTTATATAATCAGCCTATTTAACTCGAATTTTAGTGAAATGGATTGTTTATATTTCAATCGAATAAATATATATTTTAAGGAACCCAAAAAAATATATTAAAAAAACTATATCAATTCTATATTCAAACATAATTCAGAAATACAATTTTTTCTACAAAAGGAAAATTATACTTGGCCAAATAGAATTTAAGTCAACCAAACATGAAAAGATTAGAATAAATTGTCCTTTGTACCAAACACGCTCTACAAGTTATGAGGCTGATGCACGTTATATGAATTAATGTCATCCAATAATATTTCATTGAAAAATAATATGTATTTTTTTAAAAAATTAATTGTCTTGTTTTAATTTGATATGAAATTTTAGGAAGTAAAAAAAGACTTAGATCTAGTGTCTTAAATTAAAGATATGTCAAATATATCAAAATTGCAATTTAATCTTATGGATTCAAATATGCGTTTGAAAAGTATCGTGATAACTTAACATATCTATGAATAAGATATGATTCAACTCATATAATAATCCTGAAGGGACCAACTAATGGTGGAAAATCTTAAAATAAGGTCCTAAATCATATGATTTTACTTGTAGGGAAAAAGAAATTTGTCTACAAAAGTGAAATTATTCAGGCTGAAGTCATCTGCAATGCTACTAAGGAGGCATAAACTCCATCTTTTATATTCATAAGAACATCATGCCTTCCCTCCTCGGTAATGATTCCATTCTTCATAACAGCAATGATATCGGCCCCTTTGATTGTTGTTAAGCGATGAGCTACAACCACGCTTGTCCTATTTACCATTATTCGATCCAATGCATCTTGTACTATACGTTCTGATTCTGCATCTAATGCACTTGTTGCCTCATCCAGCAAAAGGATCTTTGGATCCTTCAATATTGCTCTGGCAATAGCTATTCTTTGCTTTTGTCCACCTGATAACTGTATCCCTCTTTCCCCAACTGATGTATCATATCCTTGAGGCAATGAAGATATAAAGTTGTGCGCATTTGCTGATTTTGCTGCTTGAATGATCTCTTCTTCTGTTGCATTCCGATGTATGCTGTAGGCAATGTTGTCACGAATTGTTTCGTTGAACAGTACAGGTTCTTGACTAACCAGGCCCACTTGTTGCCTTAGCCAACTTAGCTTGAATTGTTTGATTTCCACACCATCCAAATATATCTCTCCTGATTCAGGATCATAGAACCTCTCTATTAGGCTAATGACAGTTGATTTTCCGCTTCCACTCTCTCCCACTAGAGCAACAATCTACAAAGAGAACCGAAAAATAATAGCTGAAGCCAGTCTCATATAAGATGTACGATAAAATGCAGAGGGACTACTCGGAAATACCTTTCCAGAAGGGATGATTAGGCATAAATCCTTGAAGATTTGGACATCTGGGCGAGTAGCATACCTGTAACTCACATGGTGGAATTCAATATCTCCGTGAACAACAGCTAGCATAGTGCCAACATCAGAACTTGAGTCAATCATAGATTTTCTATCAAGAATGTCAAATATAGAAGTTATAGAATCTTTGGCTTTGTTAACATTTGGAGCCATTGCTGTGCTTTGAGCAACTCCAAGAGCTGCTAATGTCAATGCAAAAAAAACCTGCAATATTAAAGTTGTCTTTCAAAAACTAAGACAGACAGACGAGAGAGAATCATGTGGATTTACCTTAAGAACTTGGCCGAATGTCGCTAATTTATGTTCAATAAGGACAGATCCAATGAAGAAACAGAAGGCAACTGCACAATAAAGTGTAAAAGAACCAAAACCTAAGCTTGCTCCGCTAACAATTACGATCTTTACTCCTTTCTTCAGTGGGCCTTCACATTTCTTTTGGTACATGTCCATCACTTTTTTTTCTGCACAGAATGATGCCACTGTTCTAATACTTCCAACAGCATCATTTGCTATTTGACTAGCTTCTTCATATATCACCTGAAAAAATGAGCAAAACTCTTTTTAATTTAGTCCAACCACTTAATAAAAGTTTATTTGTGAAAAAACAAAAACGAGCGAGAACCTTGGCATCAGCACTATAGCTTTCATTCAACTTAGTCAGGAAGAACCCTTGCAAACAAATTAAGGGTAATACAAGAAGGATT
>JAABOM020000049.1:14940687-14954217 GCA_011800125.2 Solanum clarkiae | reverse complement strand
GTGATTTTGGTGGGGTTGTTGAGGGGATTTTAGTGACGTTTTTAGAGGTTTTTGGAGGGTGTTTGGATAACGTTTTTTTTTTTGGGGGGTGGGGAGGCGGGGGGAGTTGTTGAGGGGATTTTGAGATGGCGATGTCATTTTTCAGGCGCGATTTGGGGTTTCTTTGGTGGCTGATTTTGGGTTATTTTGGGGGGGAGGGTTCTTGACACTGGTTTGGGACTGTCTGGAGGGTTGTTCTCATGGAGTTTGGTGGTGATTTTGGGGTTTCGGTGGTGAACTGAAGTGATGAAAATGCCTAAAATTGTGAGGCCCACAAAAATACGTGGAAACATTTTGTTAGTTTAGTTATTTAAATTTATTTGCCCAGTTTTGACAAAGATTTGTTTTAAGGCAATATAGCAAAATCATAGTTGAAACAATCGAAAAAATTATCTTATTATAGGTAATATTTTAAATCATAGTTGAAGCACTTGAAGCAGTCACATCAATCAGAAGCTGTCAAAAAAAGATTTAATTAAAAGGTCCACAATATTTTTATGAGCCATATATGATAAAGGAGTAAAAACAGGCAGCTCAAGCAGGCACGTCGATGAAGAGCTGCCTACTTTGGCGAATTCTGATTGATTTTGGTTGGGCAGCCACCACACATATATATAGATATAGATATAGTTACATGTTCATCTTATTTTTAAAAAAATTTCTCTCGTGCAATGAATTTGACTGAGAAAATTTTATCATATGATACTATATATTCTTTTGAAAATTGGTTATATAACAACAAATTTCAAAAAAAGAAAAAGAGAGTCATTTCAAAGAATAATATGTTGTGTCAAAATTAACACTTGTTTTTATGATTCAGGACAAATCTTAGAGAATTAAGTGAAATTTTTTGAGTCCATCTGAGAAGAATTATTGATTATAAACTTTTCTCGGCTTAGATATGGTAATTGACTAAGCAAGTTCTCGTGTCCCTCGACTAATTCCACTGGTAACAAAAGAACAGTGTTACTTTCATAATTCACAAATTCCAACAACAATTTTCACAAACATCTTCTTCAAAGACAAACTACACTTTGTCATTTTTCATTTCTGGGTAGAGGAGGGTACACTTAACTCGCTGCATTTCAGCTATCATCCGTATGCCCAGGGGAAAAACACGAGGGGGAAAGGAAAATACCAAAAGCATTTTCTGTCATCTTTTCTGTCCAGTATAATCCTGAAGGAACTGAAAACGAATATATTACACACTCAACTCTACGCTCTTTTGCATGGACAAACTGGGAACAGTTCGACAAATACCAGCAACAAAAAACACCATGTCTCAATAAACTTCAGTTGCTCCGTTAGAAGTAGGTACTCTTTGTCGTTTCTCCACGTACTCAGATGGAAACCAACCTGCCCTGCCTTGGCATTCTCCTTCTGACCACCCTGCTTGAGTCACCTGAACATAACATGAAATAGGAAAGGAGAGGCACTCTTCAATTCAGCATGGATGTAACGAGATAGAGGAATTAATCACAGTTCTTCTTTTGGACTCTACGATGTTTCATTGGACATATCGCATACATCTAAGAATAGATCATTTCTTCTACAAGTTTTGAGAAGTAGTATGATATGGCATATGGAACATACTAGTTATTACCAACAGCAGTCATCTTTACTGGAAAATTGGAGAAGGCTTAGGACTATAAAAGGTTTTTTAGCTTTAGAAAATCGATTATGCCCCAGGAGATACATATGTGAGTTTTATGTCAACATCAATCAATAAGTTCTTATCTTAAGAGGAAAGGCCAAAATTTTAGAATGAAAAATCAAACCACCTTACGAACAACAACGTAATCACCAACAGACAAACTTAGCTCCTTTTCTGATTCAGCTTGAAAAGAATGAATCGCCTGCATGACAGAGACACAAAAATTATGACCATGCTACATTAAATACTTCAACTCATTAATAAAACAGTAACACTACACAGTTAAAAAGAGTTCACTCCAGCTACATATCCTCATTCTCAATCAGCTTTCCCTAAAAGGTTTCTTTCAAATTGTATAATAGATAATCATTATGTGATAAGATATAACTTGATTAAAGCAGAGGTTACCTCGGCCAAAAAGTATTTTGTTTTCTCAGGTATGTGGGCTGGAGGGTTTACAGGAAGTGTGGCTACAGGAGGAGCAGCCTCTTTCCGCTGTTTTTCAGAAACCATCTGTACAAATTGCATTTTGTCAAGTAAGCAAAAATTACCTAGGTGTAAAGGACACCTCCGGAGAAATAAGAAAGGAAAAAACTCACCTCAGCTTCGATGTTACCCAGAATAACAGCAACTCTCTCATGATAAAGCTTTTCTGCTTCAACCTGCAGACAATCTCACTTTCACCACAGTATGTTGACTATGCAAAAGACAAGTTTCAACTCCATGAGAAGCAAAGATGTTGTATGCACCAGCATACATACCATTGCAACAAGCCTCTGAAATGTAAGCCTCTCTTGCTGTGATTCTACAGCAGCTAAAGCTGTTGCTGCTTCTTTACCTAGTACTGCCATGTTTGCTTTGAGTTCCTGCATTTTAGCTTCTGCTCCATGCAGCTTTGCCACATTCTCCGGAATGGGAGCTTCCCTCACCCGAGCTTGTCTTCTTGAAACTTCGGCTGCCTGCTTACTTTGTATTCAATACTAAGGATGTGATGACAGTGAAATAGTACGATAAGACAAGTAGATGTTTATCATCAAAGTCTTTAGCAATGGAAATAATCATTACAGTAACCTGTATCTCAGCCTCTTGCCTCATTTTACTATAGCGCTGAGCAAGATGACGAGCATCCTCTAAGGGAGAACCAATTACCATAGCTCTCAATGGTTCTAGTACCTGGAAATCCAAAAGCTCATCTCAGTCTGCTGCCATAAGCCTGAACTATGAAGTATCAAATGCAGGCTTACGCTACATAGTGACATGTATCAACAAATAATGTGCAATATCTTGAAAAGGAATAAATCAGTAACCCTAAATGTAGGTGCAGAGCATAACACCAGTAAAGCCTTATAAAAGCTAAATTTATCACAAATAACAGAAAGGATAAGTGTAAAAGAAATATTTAAGTATTTGCCAAAATTATGTTTCATGCGACAAACAGGTATGTCATCTATCCTTCTTTTTGATTGGGGAAGTACTTACAGAAAACCATCCAGAACCCAGTAATGCGAAAAAAATCCAAGAACAAGATGGACACCCGGAGGTGACCTCTTTCTTGTGACATGTGTTGAATGAGAAAACTGGAAAGCAGAATGATTATTCTTTAGATTTTCAAGGGAACTGTTTCAGCAATTTCTTTATGCATTTGTCACTTGCAACCAGCACCAGAACCTAAGACTGTCATCATTGATTTCTTTGTCTTAACAGTTTCATTAGCAGTCTTTCCCACAAAAAGCAACTATAAGCATATTAGTGTGAGGATATCACTATGCAGGGAGTAAATTACTGCATTGATAGCAAGCAATCCACTGAATTTAAGGTCTACGGAAATAACTTTTATCAAGCTCATGCAACTTAACAAATAAATAAAACAATATATATTGCTTCTAATTAATTTTCATTAACATACTCCTGATAATCTTTCATACTTCATATTTCATGCATATTTTACCAACCTGACTAAGAAACAGTTTGTTTAGATCTTCAATCTCCTTTTCTGCATGCTTACGAGCATCACCGTAAATAGAAGCAGCCTTAGCTAACACCTCGTCATTGGGATTTTCGACTCCATATTTGCAGCAATCTTCTGATAATTTTGTTCCTGGCTAACCATAAACTTCCACCAAATAAGCTGCTATACACATTTTACAAAAAAAGTCTCGATCCCATAAAAATAGGAGAGAGAAGGATGAGATTCTAGGGGCATGCTTAAAAACTTCAGAATATCTAGCCTATCCAGCAGTATCCAGAAAATAAGAAAGATAAAACATCAAAGTTAATGATAATCTTGTCTTATCCTCAAGATGGCATAAACGACTGCCAGAATCTCTTAGAGGACAGACTCATTAGGTTTTTTTTTTTTTTTTTTTTTTGGTTTGAGAAAGGTAATGTTGAGACAAACTCATTAGTTTTATCCAACACGGCAGAGAATCATGACTAAAACAAAGTTCCACCTGAAAGTAGATCTATTTATAGAAACTAGGCCTTCAAAAGTTTTACCTGCTTCTATATGCTTGTATCCTATAGCTGTAAATGTTTCAGCTGCCTTAATAATCTCTTTCTGAAAATCCTGCAAATGATACAAACAGAGATATTCTAACTTCAGACAGAAAAGGAAACACAATGTGAGTTCAGATCAGAACTAAGTAATGAATTTGCCAAGTCCTAGACCCAGAACTACAAAAGACAAGATAAAGGAATGAAATGCTCTCCACTAGCAATACATTTATCTTGTTCATAGATATACAATATTGTACATTGTCTTGTGCATCTAGGAAAGTACCTTGGAAGGTAAACATATTGTCCACCACAGCAACAACAAAAACAAGACACAAAAGGAGTGCCAAGCACATACAAAAGTATCCTAAAATGGATCAACGGGCATGAAGAATCAGAAAAACGAGTGCATGTGGACAAGCCTTGCTGAATAGCTCAAGCTGATACAACAAGCCAAGCTCGACATCATTACACTCAACTCGCCTAAGAAGAAGATCAAGTGTGACTTAAGAAGACAATAGATTATAGTATCCGGAGCAGCAGAAGAGGAATATGACTAAACAAGCCTGCTGAGAATATCTTAAAATAGGTAAAGCTCAACCTAATTTAGAAAAGTGAATGCATATCAATGAGCCGAGCTGAACAACATTATGATCAGGTCAGCTAGGTCAAATCTCAACCTTAACAGGCAAAAACACAGGCCAGCTAAGAATCACAGCAGAGGCAACCACTTAGTTCAGAATCATGCGCTAGCACGATATCAAACAAATAAATACTTGGACAGAGCACTTAGCACCTAGATTTCACTTATCGACCCCAAAAGCACCCTCAGCTATTTTTCTTGAGTGGCTTAAATTTTTTTTGGTTGTATATTGAATTTATTTAGTCGATGCGCAATTTTATTCACCTTTTTATAAATCAAAAGCATCTTAGTAACCACCCAAGATGGTTTCAAATTATATACGTGGGGAATGTAGCTCAACTGCAGTCATTTAACAAGTTAGTCCAACTAACCATACATCACCGGACTCTCATTTTGCATTAAAAAGCAATATGAAACAAAGACAATCTTCATCACATATGTCAAACATTGTCATGCTTGTTTTGTCCCTTGAACACAGGTGACCTTCCGAGAATAGACAATAGTAAACAAGAACTTGGGTCGGCTGCATAAGACTGCCTAACGGCAGGCAGAAGCTCCTGAAATCTCTACAAAAAATAAACCTTCATACCATGTGAAAAAAAGAGAAAAGAGAGAGCATATCTAATTGAATTGATTGACTAATAATTTACAAGAAGAGTTCTTTTTATAGGAGTCTTAAATCACGTACAACATGGTAAGTAGTTATTCTCTACGTCTATGATTGTTAAGTAAATCTTGATCTTAACGATACCAAGTGTAATCCACAAGCGAGGTCTGGGGAGGGTAGTGTGTGCTCAGCCTTGCCCCTACCTTGAGAGGTGTTTCTGGTAGACCTTTGGCTTAAGTAAAGCAAATCAAAAACCATGCATGTAAAGCAACATACGGTACTGAAGTTTCCATACTGAAAACAAATGGAGCTGATATTGTAAGTAAATATTTACGAAATATTTTGAAGTGTACCACAGAACAATATGAAACGTTCTCTGCAACGTCCTAATTAAATTAAATAGATCTCGACATGCTGTGAATCTGAATATATTCTCTAAAACTTTCAACAAAGCAAAACCATGTGAGTGTATGCATCTACAAGAAAAACATCTCCAAACAATCTATATTCGAACTCAAGAATCTTCACCTCCCAATTTTGCATCCTTCTAAAATATATTCTCTCCATCTCATTCTATGCGGCATCCTTTGACTTGGCACAGTGTTTAAGGGTAAAAAAGAAAAACTTTTGAAATTTATGGTCTAAAACAATTTTTAGATACTTGTGGCTAAGAATCATTTTATTAAGGGTAAAAAGGAAATTTTAAAGTTTAATTGTTTCAAAGTATAGTAAGGTAACATTCTTTTGGGATGAACTAAAAAGGAAAGGGTGCTACATAAAATAAGACAAAGGGAGTATAAAAGGTTCCTCCCCTCAACTACTTAGTAAATAATAGAAAATAAGGAAACAACTAAATTTTTCTTGACTTTCCATTACATCGTCACATATCAACAACTATTACCAAGTCAAATGCACAAAAACAGCAATCTTGCTTCAAATTTAGGCATCCTCCTTTTGTAAGTCAAATCTAACTAAAGCCCAAATAATTCTCTACCTCCCACAAAATGATTTATTTTGGGCTAAAATCAGCCACCTTTTTACATTGTCAACTATTGATAAGAAGCTGGAAGAGCAAAGTGAAGGCCTTTGATAATGACTAAATCATTTAAGTAGCTATTACATGCTAAAAGAATATATCAATAGCAACTATTTTCTGCAAGTAATACATAGCATTCAGGAATATACTGTATTAAATCTCACAGTTACAAAATAAATGACAGAAACTCAAAACATTCCAAAATACGAAGGGCAAAAAAAAGATGTACATCGAACAGGCTTTTATTAACATTGTGTGACAAAACTCTTACCCTTTTTTCACGGGTAGACTTATACAACTTATCCAGTTGATGATGTATTTGCATCTCTACCTCATCAATGACCATAACATCTGAACTTTCATAACCAGTTGCACTGAACTGCTTGATAACTGCCTGAAGTTTAAGAACCGATACAACCAGCAAGTAAGAATCAATATATGACACTATAAAACTAGCACTTACTGTGGAAAGAAATGATTTGTGCCGTCTCTTAAAAGTCAATTACTCAATTGAATTCTCGAGTAAGGAGGGGGATTTCATTATAGTAATGTTTCGATCTTAAGATACAGAATATTTTTTTCCTCCTTTATCTTTTAGACAAATGAGGATGTTGGTGCAAGGGTGTACCATTTACAACACCTTTGGCTCAAACCTTGTATTTATCTAATTATCTTAAAACATCATTTACTATGTATAAATTATAAGCTCCGAACCCAGTAACATCAAAGGGCTAGAATCTAGAATATAGAAACCATAAACTTCAAATTTTGGATCCGCCTCAATTCGATACACCATTTTGTATTTCCATACCATTTCAAACGCGCAAAGTAAGTACATTTTTATTCAGCTATCGAGGTAAACAAAAGCAAGAGGTACAATAAGATCTGAAAATTCACTGTTTGCAACACATTCAATTCAAGATAAACTGAAAAGGAAAACCTGACAAGCATAGCAATTCATAAAGCTTAAAATCTCTCCTCACTCTCTTCAGAACTTCATTTCTTCATCATTTACTCGGAAATGAATTACGCCTCTACAAATGATTCTCAAGAATTATCCATTCGCACATTAAACCAAGATGGACCACCAAAAAGTAGACCAATTTAGGAATGAACGAAAGAAGATGATGAATCCAAATCGACTTTGCTATTGCACAATTAGTTCGTATAAACCCAAAAGTGAAAATTTCCCAATTTTGCCATTTTACAGTTCTACTAGATGAATCGTTACAAATTAGGATTACCCACACGAAGAAACACGTACAGATTACAGCAGAATTCCAAGAATGTCACATTTTGTCACAGCCCCAAACAAGAAAATTTTGGATCCAGAAACAAGAAGAATGATGGGGGTGGACCTGTTGCTGTTTGGCTACTTGTTCTCTGAGCTTGCTAGCTTGCTTCCTCAAAGCATCCATGGCTGTAATCTTTGCGATTTGATTTACTCCAATATCTGATCTGAAGAAAGGCTACTGCTTGAAGAAACGAAAGCTGCTTTTAGCTTTGATTATTTTCAAAGCAGCTTAAATTGCATACATTTCTTTTACTCTTTTTCTTTTTCACCAAAGTCCATAAAAAGATAAAAAATTGAGTTTCAATAAGGGCGTGTTTAGAACCGAGGAAAATATAAATATATTAATTTTTTTAAAAACAATATATTTAATTGGCTAAAGATATTTAAAAAAATATATCTTTTAGGAAAATATCATTTAGAAATGAGAAAATTGATCCACGGTATAAAATAAATTTCATACGTGAAATTTCAAGTTATCTCTTTTTTACTCATTCAATTAAAGGTGAACCCACATATAGATTTGAACATCCCTTAACACCGATAAAAATTTAGTATACATGTAAAACAAATATTGAAAAATTGATATATCATATTTGCAAGCATCAATAAACCACAAAGCTTTAATAGATGTTATGGTTTTGAAGTAAAAGCCCAAGTTTTCCAAACTAAGGGTTTGAATCTTGGTGACTGCAATATTAGATCATGTACAGAATGAAAACTTCATTCTCGATTTTACGAGAATTTTTATAAAAGCCTTTCATTAGGATTAGTTAATTCTATTTCTCAATGGGGCGCATAGTTAACCATTGGTCGTTAAGGCGTATTCTCAGGTGCCAACCAAACCCCATCATTGATTTGAGATCTTGATAAGGTGAGGAAAATCATGATCGGGATAGCGAACCGGTGGGGCAAGCTCTTCTATTCTGGTTCATTGACACCAAAGGGATATTAAATGAATGGAATTGGACGATTTAGAAGATATAATCGGAGGACATGTCGGTTTATCGTTTTTCTAATTTCGTCTCTCACCGGTTCAGGTACAAGATACTATCACTACCGCCTGTTGGAGCTAAGGTCCAAAATATGGAAGAAACAAGCATTTTCATGAACATTTGGAACAGTCCGTTTCGGATAGGCGGTTCTGCAACACGTTTGGAACAAAATAAAAATATCTTCATTTTGAAATTCCTTTGAATTGACAATATAGTAATTTTGGTTTTTATTATTATTTACTTTTAAAAAAAAAAAATTCACCAGTATACTTAATTATTTTAATCTGTCTGTTGATCATCCCACGCTTCCAACTTCATTCCAGCCTATAGTAGTTAATTTGATTACATATAGATACTTTTCAAATTTACCTTTTTTTTTAAATTTACCTTTTTTTTTTAAATAGTAATTTCTTTCATAGCAAAAATACTCTCAATATATTTTCACATAATTCCAAAGACTTCCACAATAAATATTTAAATCAGTTGTTTTATATAACCAATCCTAATAATGAAATGTGTCATGATAATTATTCTTTTTCAATATTTAACACTCAAAATCAACTTTTTTAAAAAATAATACTGAGCTGAAATGTCCAAATACAAAGTTGCAAATATGTGTTTGTAGAATTGGGCTGGACAGAGGCTCGTATGTCCAAATGGATCAACATTGAATGAGGTGATGGGCTAAGAAAGCCCAATAGTTTTGAAAGTCCTTTTGTTTATGCTCTTTTCACCCAAATTCTCATGTTTCAAATTTAATTTCAACTACTCATGTGGCTGAACAAACATAAGAGGAAGAAAAATGTATACTACTTGAAATGAAATGATAAGTTTCTGTTGCTTGCCAGTAGGCGTCACCCTATACACAGGCGTGATCCAACAAGTTTGCGCACAAGAAGTATTTGAGGTTTGGGACAATTTTGAAATACCGTGACGATCAAAAATTAAAAGTAATTATTCTCTCGGTCTAATAATGGTTGTCCACTATTATGTAGCTCATATACTTTTTTTATTCATTTTTTTTTTCCAATTTTGTTGTTTCTATGTGTTACATATGGATTCTAATCCATCTTTTAGTGTAGGTATTCCTCAAGTTGACGAATTTCCTCAAGTTCGCTGATACCTCCGAGGCATAATATTAATTCGGCAAAGGTAGAATTTTGTAAAAATAGATCCAAAATCAAGTTGCAAACTTTCAGATCAAGTTGAGGACGTTACAAGTTGCAAATTGTCTATATCAATTTCCTTTCTAATTTCTTGCATCAAGTTACAAGTTGTAAACTTTCAAATCAAGTTGCAAGTTGTAAATTGTCTGTATTAATTTTCTTTCTAGTTTCCTGTATCAAGTTGCAAGTTGCAAGCTTTCAAAGTTCCTTATATCAAGTTTGATTCATTATATCAATTTTTTTTTTATATCAAGTTGTAAACTTTCAGATTTTCTTGTATCAAAATCAACTTTATACTTTTAATTTTATTGTATCAATTTAATTCTATTTATCAATTTTTCTTTGGAATCAAGTGTCATTGTATGAAATTGCAAACTTTCAGATTTTCTCGTATCAAGTTCAATTTTGTACTTCTAATTTTATTGTATCAAGTTTGATTTTATTCAAACTCAAAAATTCAAATTATACTCCAAAAATATTTGATACTAGCCAAATAATATGATTGAAAAATATAAAGATCATTTGATATGTATATTCTAAAAATATATAACTTGATATGTGAAAATTTACATATTGACTCGTAGATTAATAATAAATTGTATATGCTTTAACATCTGAAGTTAACGTGCAACCAAAACATTTGTAAGAAATGATACTAATATAAAAACAATGAAATTAGTGTATTAATTTTTCTTAACATATATTTTTGAAAATGTATAAATGGTGATAAAAAATAAATAATGGCCAAAATTATTATTATCCATTAGTTAGTTAGAGAAGATAGTTGTAAATAAATGAGAAAATCAAGGAAAAAATAATTGTAAATCAAATTTCATAAATGGAACATTTAATTTAGGTGTGAGTTTAGTATAATTAAAAAAGTAATGTGAAGTGAGGGGTTACGTATCTAATAATTGGAGAGAAAAGAAGAAAATGGGTATATTTGAAATTTTTTCAAACAGTAGGGTTTTTAAAAAATATAAAAAAAATATGTTGTGTATTTATGCAATTTTTTCAAAAATCAAATCTCAATCTTATCCCAATAACGGATAAAATGAGGCTCATTTTGACGATTTTAATTTTTAATATATTTGAGAGCAAAATTAAAGATCATGTATCGAAATATTTGGCGTAAAACTTGATAAAAAGACGCATGTAAAGTTCATGCCGTTAGTTAATCAAAATTCTAACAACATTTGCCATTACAAGATTGTGTTTGGCTTTTCTGTTGGATTAGATAAATTGAATCACTAGATTTGTCTTCTGGTCAAATATAACAAGTTGCTTATTTGATTGAACTTCTCTTACCCACATATTTTTCCCACCCGTAAGAATAATTTTATATTATAAAATGCCACCTTGTTGAATTTTTAGAATTTATGGTTTATTTATACTCTGAAAGGGACTCCTCCATTTGTTGTTAATCAAGATTCCATACTTCTATTAATTTGCCACATAAACTTTTTATACTTTGTCCCTCCACATAACCACACAAATTCACCAGCTTGGTCCAAATTAAGATGCTGATCAATTGTTTCATGTTCACTAGACAATTTTAGTAAAATTTCTTGTGTATAGCAACTCTATAAGTAGTATCAAAAGAATAGTGTTAGTAAATTCTTACGGAAACTATTTTAGTTTTATAAACACAAATATCATTATGAACATGAGCATTTTATCACGCACACTTGTAAAAAAACTCACGTAGCTTGAGATATGTCAAAAAACACTGTCCTTAAGGATATTTTATCCGGTATGGGTGTATCCTCAGAATTCAACAAGTTCTTCTGATACAAAACTAGAAGCCAGAGTCTAAAAAAAGATTTAAAGAAGAAACCTAATACACTAATAGAAGAAAGATTATTGAATTAACATATATAGCAATGCCATATGCCAATGCATTTGGAAATGAAATTGCATAAAGACAAATGGCATTAAAGCAATTCACCTTAAAAGAAAACAGTTGTTAGACAATATTGAAGAAATAATGATATTTGACCAACTAAATATTGAGATTAAAAATATATTAAGACCCATATAATAATTTTTATGGAGTGAATAATTTAGGACATAGTAAAATAATATTCTCAATGTAATAGGAAATAAAATAATTTTTTTTGAGAATCTAGAATTATTTTTTCTAACAAATAATGTGTATGTAATTTTACTCTTACTTTATAAAGATAGAAAAATTATATCCCACAGACTTCATATATATATAAGTCATAAATTCGACTAACAATTGTGATCTGTGACATTGTAACACTTTTATAAATCTTTGAAATTCTAATTATGTCTTTGCCTCTGTCCTCAACCTCCCAAAACCAAAACATTGTGCTTAGAGAAAGTCACGTTTGTCTAATTTATTTAAGAGAGACATATTATTCTCGATTTCTTATAACGTAATTGATATATTTTATTTGGTTTATACCTAATCTTTTTTAGATTTTGATATTTTGATATTTTTTAATTTTTAATGTGTATATATATAGTGATTTATTTGTTTCTAACTATACATTTATTCTTATGTTTATAACATACCGCATATATTTTACCTCAAATTTGTAATATTTTTCCTTTTAATGCAACAACATTTGCATTAGTTAAGAAAAGAATAAAAATAGAAGAAGAAAACAAAATCTGAGGGAGTGTGAAGAAAGTTTTTTTTAAATTCATTAGGAGATTTAAAGATTCCGATTCGAGGAAATGTCTGTTACACTTAATTATTTTTTATGTTTGAATTTTTTGTCCATAAGATCTAATCACGTGCTCGAAATTTCCCTTGTTTGAAAATGGACACTCAATTTTTTAAATTTTGAAATTCTTTCAAAATGTACTTTCACAAAAGCAACTCAACCAAGCAAAGAGTTTACAAAAGCTGGAAAAGAATTCCTTTTTTTTTTTTTTTGTTTTTTTGACAAACGTTAATGGCTGATGGAATATATTAGATAATAAAGAATTTTCCACCGAAAAATAATAAACAAATTGTATATATTTTGCCATTTACTTTTTATTTAATTTTTTTCAAATGCAAATAATGGTTTTTTTTTTTCTTTTCTCGGCAATTCAACCAACATATTGTGAAAATAATTGCTAAATACTTTTTAGTGGGGATATTTCACTGGATTTTTTAATGGTAAAAACTGAGAAATACTAATAATTGAGAGGAAAAACAAGGTTAGTTTAGTAAGGTCAGAGTTTCAGAAATATCATTAATAAAATTATTTTATTAAAATTCAATCTAATTTTTAAAAAGAATTAAAAATGTATTCCATCAATCTCGGATGGAGCCAAAGATTCACTATTTTTTGGCTTTGGTGTATGATGAATAAAGCAAAATGGCTCTTTTAACTATCTGCGCTTCTTTCAATTGTGAAGTAGCAGTTAGTCAATGCAACTTTTTGATGCTCATCATGGGTGTTATCTCGAAAAATGACCGGCTTTTTAAAAAAAATTAAAATTGCTCGAAAATCGAGAATCAATCTAAACTCAATTGATTTGAGCAAAATTAATTCTCGAAATTCGAAAAGACACAGAGTCGCCACCTAATTTTGTGGATAATTAGGAAACCAATAAAATATTTTCAAAAGACCTAACAGAGAAAAT
>JAABOM020000049.1:14903933-14915011 GCA_011800125.2 Solanum clarkiae | reverse complement strand
CTATGTTTTTAAACATAGGGGTCAGGCTGCGTACATCCGACCCCCCCTTGCCCCGCAATGGGCGGGAGCCTTTGAGGCATTGGGGTAATGTTGTTATATGTTTTTGCCCATCTCTTATTCCTCTTCCCCCTTTGGTGCTGGAGGATGGGGAATGAGTATCTTTAGATCCATTATAATGCTTACTTTACAGCGGTTTGAAGCATTGCCTCAAGACACGATGCTTAGCAAGGATGCGGGGGACTAAACAGTTAGTGGTGATAGAAACAGAATTATCTCATCAATTCAAAAATTCCACTTTTATACTGAAAGCAAGGTTTAAAGTAAAGAGCTAAAGTTCCAAACATAGAGAACGCCCAAATACGGAGAAAATCGCAGCAAATGAAGGATATAGAATATAAGGAGTGTATATGTGCAGCCCTTTTCCAGAATCATTATAGAGGATTTTTTAGGCAATATAAGAGTACAGCCGATTCTCCAGGTTTTCTTCATGCAGACCAAATTAATAATTGAGATTTAGACAGATCTATAAGGACAAGAAAAAGGAGTAGACATGCTATTTAACACGCCAATTGCAGTTAGCTAGGAGTCAAAACGTAGCCAATATCTGAACTCTCACCTGAATATACTCCACGCCCATCACATGTAAATGCTCTAGTAGGTTCTTTGATGAGAGCAAAGAAACAATTCCTGCAGACCCAGTTGGCCTTTTGAGTATCTCCCATGGTGATTTCATTAAAATTTTATGTTTGTTTTCTTCTTCCTGTGAAGTGCTGACAACAGGGAGCTTCTCTTCTTCCAAGAACCAAACCTGTGAATGATTCAAATGATGTAAACACCAAGAAACTACACACAGCTAGACCTATTATCATTTCAATAGTGATGATAAACAGTTTACAGCAAACAATAAAAAGGAAATGCGAATAAAGTCATAGCTAAACAGTAGTTATAAATACTCTTTATCTCAGAAATTGTTCCCGCCAACCAAAATTAATGTTATCCAGAAGTTGCCCGAATACCTGATAGGAGAAACTCCTCCACTTTTTCATAGAGATAATAGTTCTAAATCTAGATGAACTGGCCATTAGAGATAATAGTTCCAAATCTAGATGAACTGGCCATAAGCATGCAATAGAACTTCTCTCAACCAAAGTCAATGAGAAGGCTTTGACCTTGGCTTAGTTTGGTCCAAGGTAGCGATTATCTAGAATTTTCACAATTTTCATCTCTATGACTTTAAAGAAGTATAGCCACATCAATGAAGCTTAAGAGTCCAATATCTGCTTTAAAGCATGACTGGATGAGGGAAAATGTTCCAGTAGAAGACCAACCAAGTGGCTCATCTATTCATTCAGAATTAAGTTGAGGCAATCAAAGTGCTAACAGTAATTGTCTCTGCTGAAAGATTGTATTAGGAATATTTAACCTAAAGCAATAAAGATATGATGATGGAAAGTGAAATAAACTCCTTAAAAATAATTATGACCAGGCTTTCTATCTGTCATGTATCTAATTGCACAGCCAAAGTACAATGCATCCAACCTTCTCTGAGTCGAAAGAGAAGTAGTCATGATCCATGAACAATTGTTTGAGATATTCAATCGATTCAGTGGGACACACCAATATAAGAGGTACAGAGGGTCGGTCCTCCATCTGCAATTGACAAGAAATTTTTCAAAACATGAGGTAAAGTAACTCTTCTCCAGCAAGACAAGTTATATCCCTTCTTCACAAGAATATCCAAAACTAAAGTAAATGGACCTTTGGTCAATCAGCTCGAATGTGAATTACACTTGCATGTATACAATTGTAGAAAAAAATTCACAATCTACATGCCCCAAACTTTATCAGGATCATCTAATAATAATAGTAACGCATGTGTGAGTTACTTTCAAGAAATTGGGTACTGGGAATAAAGTGAAAACTACACAGTAGATATACATCACTCCTGATGGACATATAGGAAATAGCAGTTCAATTTACAAAACACAATGCTGTCTCTAGTTCTACTACTGAAGGGAAGGACTACCTTGAGCAGTCTGTGGCTGTCATCTAGCAATGCCTTGACATGCAGATAAGCAATCTCCTCATCACTATGAGGCCCGGCAGGTTCAGGAATAGAAAGTGTTCCAAGCAGCTTGCTTTCGGCCAAAGCTAAAACAATCGCAACCTCACCAGAAGATATGAGGCAGTGACCCTGCTCTTGAACTTTAGAACCAATGCTTGAGTGTTCAACATTTTCTTCAGAGAAGAATTCTTTTGATAGTTTTAATGTATTGTTTACTTGTAAAGCATTAATAAAGTCTGGAAAGCTCCATCTGCAGCAAGGTCAAAAATTTCAAAATTCAAGGCAAATGAAGGTAATTCCCAAACCAACTCCCAAAATAAAGAAATAAGAACGGATATGATCAGGAGACAAGGCCATTTGTTATTTGTAGAATTCAAAACCTGGTAAAAGAACCCATTCCTAAACCCTAGACATCATCAACCAGTATACTGAGCTAAAGTCAACAACTAATTTGCATCTTCCCATGTATCTTTCAGAACTACCAATTTTGAATAGGCCACCGAAGATTAATTAGAAATGCATAATCATCCAAAGCACAGGACACTTTGTGCCTATGGTTTTTGTTTCTTCCTATCGTTCTTCTTTTATTTTTGGGGGGTTGAGGGTGGGTAGTAGTAGGTCAATTTGGTTGTCTGGTCCTAGTTATACACTGGTTACAACAAACCATGGAAAAGATAGGATCTCAAAAAGAATCCCAACTTTTTCTGATGCCATTGTACTTAACATTTAGAATATGGGATAGTGTAAAAAAAGGGTTAGCCTACTTAAAGCATGCATGACACACACTTTGCAGGTTAAGGAAAGGGTAGATAATGCCAAAAGACAGGAAATTAACTAATAGCTGCACCTCTTATATGGGATCTTTTTATTCTGCAAGGCATGCTGAAGCAAGATGGAATTTACATCAACTATCTGATTTGCAAGGAAGCTCCTTTGGTTTTTCGCTCCATATCTGAAACCATGAAATATATGATCTTGTTCCATTTCATGCAATATTTTCTTGGCTGCTATAAGGCGTTTCTGAAACTTTTTTCTGTCTTTCCATTCCTGAAAAGGCAGAAGATGAGAGGCCAAACATGCTATCGATTTAGTACCTATGACAGCAATCACGGAGGAGCACCGAAGAGAAAAGCAACTTTATAGGCATTACTTAGTGACCAGTACTCATCAGGAATAAGTATGAACTTTCTATCAAGAATTACTTTGTCAATGAGCTCAGATAAGAAAATTATGAAATCTATTAATAATAGTAACTGCACTACATTGCTTATGAGGACAAGTGGGTAAACATTTATTTAGATGTCGAAGAATATATCATTAGGCATAAATCAAATTTCACCTCGTTGTTATCTTGCCATAATGGTGTTAACAACTATTCATGATGTGAATATATGGTGGTGCAACAGCCATCTTCTAACAAGTGGCTACAGTCATCTAACTTTTCTTTACACGGGAACTGTTATTTGCAGATGATTGTCAATTGATTAAATGAGCAAGTGAGTCAACATGGAAAGACACTCCATTTAAGTAAGAGTTTTAGGATAAGTAGAACTAATACGCAAGTTTAGCCTCTGTAATAAGAAGGAAGACAAAGTGAGATTTGATTCAATTGCTGTGCCCAAATGCAGAACTTTTTTTAGATATTACGCTTGGCCTTGAAAAAAAAAAAGACATGATGGATGAAGATATAACACAGAGCATTAAAATAGGATGAATGAAATGAATAAGAGATATGGAATTCCGTGCATCTAAAAAGTACCTAACAAAGTTTTACACGGCAGTAAGGCCAGCAATGTTTCGTTGGAGTAAATGTTGCATCTCTATAGTCTTGATTAAAAAATGTTACCCTATAACCTATTAAGGTCTAATTATTCATAGGATGAGTGTCATAGAAATGTGAATGTTTAGATGACTTTGTCTTTAAAAAATGTTGGGCAAAATTAGAAATGATTACATCTGACAGAGGATGCAAGCAATACAAATAGGATAAAATAAGAGATCACCTACTGACAAGAAGTGGTCTGATTTTGCAGAAAACAAGCATCATCGTTAGTAATGTAAGGAAAGCCTCTTCTGGCATGACAAATGGATAGTCCACAATCATCCAAAAATACAACTCCCCTGGTTTTTCAACTTGGTTTAGTACCCTGAAGTTACTGTAGCTGAATCCAGGAACTGTGAGATATGGAACATCAGATTCAGAAGACATTTTATTGACTGGGAATTGGCTGAATTTTCAGTACAATAGGGAGTTTTCAGGGACTTTCAAATGGAAAGAACAAAGTAGAGGCTTCTATACTGTCAAAGTGTTGGGTAATATTACATAGAGCTCACCAGAGAGGAGCAACGGATCTGGCCATGGCTATGGAAACAGATATGGAGGTCAAAGGCTCCATATAAAGTAGCAAGCTTTACATAGTTAGCAGCTAAAGGTGCAGCTTTGGCTCGGGACAATTTACGGAAAAGAGCATTCACAGTCTGCAGTAGATCTTAATTTGTGGGACAAAGGCAGAAATCACTAGTCATCTGTTTCTTCACTTTTTGAGTCATTTGATCAAAATTTGGCAATTTTGTTTATTTTTTGGGGTGTCACATGGATAACCCATCATGCCTGGCAGTACTGTTTTAACTTTTGAGAAGCTGGAGCAATATCAGCACAATCAAAACTAGGAAAAATTGTGGAACACAATACCAGCTTGCATATGGTGGACAATATGGAAAGAGATGAACAAAATGTGTTTTGACGGCAGTTATAATTCCTTACCAAAAATATTACCAAATGAAGGTATTGTATCTGGTCTACCCCAAAAAGAGGTGTGTGGCAAGACGAGGATGGAGAAAGGGCAAAAGGAGTACTAGAGAAGGTTCCACGAAGAAGACAAAGGAATGAAGTTGATTAATATTGAACTTGACTTCTTTACACACCTGTAATTGTTTGTGTTTTGACGGCAGTTATAATTCCTTACCAAAAATATTACCAAATGAAGGTATTGTATCTGGTCTACCCCAAAAAGAGGTGTGTGGCAAGACGAGGATAGAGAAAGGGCAAAAGGAGTACTAGAGAAGGTGCCACGAAGAAGACAAAGGAATGAAGTTGATTAATATTGAACTTGACTTCTTTACACACCTGTAATTGGTCAAATTCATAAAGTAAACTATGCAAGAGTAACTTGAAACCAATAGTGCATATGGAAGAACCCAATCAGAGTACTTGAGAAAAGCTGGATATAATTTTTTAAAAAATGGAAATGTCATTTCTAAAATAATTGAGACAGCACTCTGATTCTGGAAAAGTGAACAAAAACAACTCACAGGGTGTTGCTTCTCTAGAAAAGATAAATTCTTGATTTCTGAAACCATACTGACAACACTCCGCAATAGCACGTGACCTATATGATAAATTCAGGCAAAATGGGAGAAATAAGAAAAGCCACTCACAAGCTGCCGCCTCTCTTTCTTGGACCTCTCATCCGCACGGATGTTTAACTCTAAAAGACCCTTTGGAGGTGTAATCAGCATTTCCCTTTCACTCAAATCAATATTTGGAACAATGGCTTCAACGAAGGGGACCAATACAAGAGGACCAGATGCACTTCCTTCCAACCGTGGTTTTGCATTTCGTTCCGGCAGAAGCTCAACATGTAGGAGATCACTAGCTCCACTATTGAAAACATTAACAACAGTTCCTACTAGTTCTCTAGTTTCCTGAAGCACACAAATGTAGAAGATTCCTTTTAAGTGCCACTCAGCTCCGAGAGAAATTAAACTAAAGAAACCTGTACCTTTTATGAATCTCAGAAGCCGTGGAACACAAACCTTTAGAAATACTTTCATCCCAACAAGGTCAGCAGTGTAAAATTCACCTTCCTCCAGGGCTGGTCTATCTTCATCCTTCACCAGTAAGGCTGACCCCACAAGTTTTTGAGCCTGAGGAAAATCGGGGAAACAAGATATATCAAACATTCATACCCTAGAATAAAGATCAAGTCCATTTCCAAAATATGCCTAAGGAAATACATAAAACTGGCATGAGGATTGTTGTAAAGGTTCCGTATTTAATAGGATGAGCAGACTTTGCCTTTATTGCAACAGATGAGCCAAACATTTTCAATTAGGTAATAATGCCATATAAAATTCCTCAACTTTTATACATGACACTGCCACTTTGCCAAAATGAAATATTGTGATTGTAACATGCTTGGTTCAGAATTGATTCAACAAAGGAAAGATAAGGCCACGATAATCAAAAGACATATTTACCGCATTCCATAGTACATGAGGTTTTGGAAACAGCCTCTCTATCTCCACGAGGTAGTGGTAAGGTCTGCGTACATTTTACCTTCTCCCGACCCTACTCGTGGGATTTCACTGGATATGTTGTTGTTTTTGTCCATAGTACATGAGGAAAAACAAATAGTGTGGGTCGTGGAAACCCAGTGTACTGCATAACTACACTAAGATTACCTGCTCTATTGTGTTAATCGCATGGAATTTTAGTATCCAACTCTTTTGTCCTGGATGACCTCTTCCCTCCAGTAGTTCGATTTCTTGAACCATATCTCTACCTGAAACTTGCTGCCTCAACCATCGCCTTCCTGGCTGAATTAAGAGTAAATTCATGAAAAGGATATTCTCAAGCATGCAGAAAACGAGAACTCAGTCCCACTATTAAGTTTCTGATGCTTTCTACCTTGGAAAATCGCAATTCAGGGAAATCAGTTGTAGCTTTTACCCGAACTTCTCCTTGAAGCCCGTGAACACTATATATGTACCCAGTTTCGACAAATAATCCTTCTGTCTCACTAGCCTCCAAGATCTCTTCCGTAGCTGAAATGCAACAAACATACAGGTGCTTAACTTGAGAACCTAGTGACTTAGCAGAAACTATTCAGAAAACTTTCTTGTGGATGAAGACTACTGTGCTACTCTAGCCTAATAAGATGCATGACATCTTAACATTGCACAGAAGAATTTGTATACCATGATGAGCAATAAATTTTAAGCAAACAGCATATAATGAGCTGATATCCTTCATGGAAACCGAACGGCATGTATAATTTTTCAATGGTATGTGCTTAACTTGAGTCAGAAACTAATTGAAATTTGTAACAACTTACAAATTCAGAGATTGCCTCACACTTGCTTAAGGTTAAGGATGTAGAATTACACCAATCACAAGATGTAATACTTAAGATAGCACAAAAATAGTAAGAAAAGGTTTTTTTTTTTTTTGCTTTAGCTCGACCTGTCGTCACATATGAAATAACAGATGGTATACAAGATATACTTGCAGACGATAAGACTAATAATTAAATGGTGTGTCATTTAAGGAAATAGGACAAGTGAAATTTCAAAGAACAATTAATGATAACACAAAATTCAAGGTTTTGCTCAATTCCAGAACTTCTATTAACCTAGTGTCTTCCGATGGGTCGTGGTCATTGTACCTTGTTTGGGATAGGCTAGAAAAGTGGATGTGTATTGAGTTACCATTCATCTATACTAAACATACCAAAAGAATAAATATTCATCTCCTACTGTAATTCCACATCTATTTGCCTTAGATAATGATGCTCTCACTTTCGAACTTGGGTATGTCTTCTAAAGCAATTGCCCGAGTTTAGTAAGACAAGATTAAGTACCAAATGAAACCAGAAGTGTATCACCGTGGACAAAGCCGCGTAATATAAGTTTCCAAGATGCTTTACTTCCCTAGGCAAGACATAAATAGCCAACTAAAAAAAGCAAAAGATCTGACCCAAGAAATCAATTGAATATCAGACAAATGTACCTTACATGAATCTGATAATGGTGTTGCCAACATTAGCTTGATCTACCAAACTCTAAAATAAGGACTAACTTAACTACATATAAACTTCAATTTAATTATCTGAAGATGCTACTTCTTCAAACCAGAACTAACAAATAGACAAACAACAGAACAAACTTACAAAAGGAAAATAAACGAACATGAGAAATGTAGAAAATAATCTGAACTTAGGAGGACATGTCCAATGTTTTCAAGTCTCAAATCACACTGTTGTACCTAAAATTTCATATAAAGCAACACGTATTCAGCAGAGGCCTCCGTGAGGTAGGGGTAAAGGTTGCGTAAAATCTACCCTCTCCAGACCCCACCATATTGGACTACACTGAGTATGTTGTTGTATTATTCAGCAGAGCGTACAACAAGTACTACTACTACTACTTGTTAACCCCAAACTAATTGATGTCCACATATTAATCCTCAAAATCCTTACACCCCATACATGGACCCATCTCACTCCAATACTCAAAAATTTGTCTATAGAACAAATTAGGGGTTCTCTGAAAGATTCCGATTTCCTAAATCTCAAAGCCACAGGCTTATTTCCATATTGACATAGAATCTCTAAACCAAACCAAAGGGATCTTGCCAAGCTGGTTGGACAACACTTCATCAGAAAATGATACCAATGACAATTCAAAGGAACATAAACTTCCAGATAAGCAATAAATAACATCTTGAGAACATATTTTACAATTCTGTCAAAACAATATACTTGGAAGTGAGTAATTGCTGATACTACTAAAATAAACAGAACCCCAGTTCGGAAAAAGTCATAAAAAATCAAAGAAACCATTAATGGAAGCTCAAAAATCAAGAAAGACTGAAACTTTAATAGATTACCAGTGCAGTGAAGCAAAGGGAGGGTGGTGTTTTGATGAAAATGGAAAATCTTGAAGCTTAATGGATCTTGGAAAAGACCAATTCTTTGATTTCGATAAGGAAGTGTTAATCTTTGACTACAGCAGAGACCAACTGGAGCAGAGATAGCGTTAGAAAAACAGGAAAGAGCAGAGGAGCCTTGCATGTTTCTGATAACACTCGGGAAAGAAAGAAATGAATATTGAAATTTGAAAAGAACAAAGGAAAAACATCTTGCAAGATAGAATCTTTAGTACAACACTTTCTGCAGATAGTACATGATGCTAATGAATTTATTCAGAAATAATTATCTTATTAATTGTTATAATAAATGTTTTCATTGAGTTTTAGGTTAAAATTATGTAGGTTCATTTTGGTGTTTAATTAGAACTTTGGGCATATTTAATTGGCAAGATTATGCAAAAATGCCATTTGCTTTTTGCCTTACACAAAAATTGACCCAATTTTCAAAACTATTAAAATTGATCAAGTACTGTTATTCTTCTTTTTAATTTCACCATTGATGGTTGTTCTACCTTTTTTTACCTTTCAATTTCATCAATAATGATTATTTGTATGGGTGTCAAATGAGCAATTGGATTAAAAGTGGAGATATTAAAATGGAGTAAAATAAATATTAGACTCGTTCAAATTTATTTTGAACTAAAATAGGTTAAAGTTTGAGTTAGATCATGACTCGTTCAATTTGATTTGCTTAATCTCAATAATTTTAAAATATTATTATTTACATTTATAATCAAAATTTAAATTTCAACTCAAAAAAATAAAAATTTAAAAATAACAAACAAATGGATAAGTCCTAAAAGATATAAAATAGATAGTAATTCATACATTTAATATGATAACACACATTACACAAATAAAAAACCTTAAAAGGGTTGAAAGTTGGAGAATAAATTGGGCTTAGTGGGTTGAGCTTTAACCCAATTCAAATTAGGAAAAAATACGTGGATAAGTAGATATATACTAGTTAATTGACTAATATAGTTATAATTTGAATTAATTACGGCTCACAACTAACATATTTGTATAATTATAGTTTGAGTTTGTATAGTGAATTATATAGCAAACTTATCAAATATGCAACACTGTGAATTGTATAACGAATTATATAAACGTTGCACAAATTGTATAGCGAAATATACAAACACTGCAAATTATACAGTGAATTATATAAATATTATATACGAACTGTATTGCAAAATATACAAGCGTTATACAAAAAAATATGAATAGTAAAATGAATTATACAAAAACTATGAATTATATAGCCAAATATACAAACATTAAAATTGTATAGCGAATTATGCAAACATTGTGTGTGAATTGTATAGTATATACAACGTTATATCAAAACTTTGAATTGTATATAAATTATACAAATGCAACAAAAATTGTGAATTGTATAGTGAATTGTACAAATGTTGCAGGGATTGTATACCAAAAACATACAAATACTACTATAGCTATAATTACGAAATATAATTACCTAAATTATAACTAAAGAGCATAATTAAGGTACTTTTGAGTGGCTATATGCGGAAATTCTTCTTCAAACTATATTAAGTCCAACCTATATTTTTTTTTGACAGATTGGATGGGTTACCTATATTTGGGTTCATTTTGACACCCTAGTTGTTTCTGTTGCTTCTTCTTCTTCATTCTTCTTCTTTGTCGTTTTACTTTTTCTTCTTCATTATTATTTTTTTCAAAAAAAAATTGACATACTGAAAATACGAATCATTTCAAGCAGATTATATATTAAAAGGCTCAAAACATTGAGAGAATTTCAAATATAAAAAGGATGATTTTGAGTTGATCGAGATTGAATTAGTTAGTGTATATTTCATGTATAGTTAAGCTAGATTAAGTTTTTTGAGCGTATCATAATGCATACTTAGTGTACAACTCAGATATAGACATGCTATATTGTATGGTAAGTATATATTTTCTATGACTTTTGACAACTTATAGTGTATATTTTTAATGATTTTTTTAATTGTACATTATTAATAAAAGCAACCTTTTTTTATTGTACAACATTGATACATACACTATATAGACACTCTTATATACACAACAGTATAATATTGATACATTATAGAATCTATTTATAGAATATATATGTATTATATAAACAATGCATATATATATTTAGTATGTAGATTTACATCACATGTATGTGTCATTATACACTATGTGTACAATATCGATACTTTTCTATCATTCTCGGATGGAGCCAAAGATTCACTATTTTTTGACTTTGGGGTATGATGAAATAAAGCAAAATGACTCTTTAAACTG
>JAABOM020000049.1:14843571-14895956 GCA_011800125.2 Solanum clarkiae | reverse complement strand
ATTTTATCCACGAAGTGGGTTCAGTTAAACCCTCTTGTACCATTTCTACCTGCACATTTGATTAGGATTTATAATATTTATAACAACGAATGCGTGAATCTAATTAAAACAATATATCCATGTCGAGTGAATTTTTCTTCCACATTTAATGGTAACTATTTCTAATGAAAATTCATCAAACATGAAAGAATTACTATTTACTGCAAGGGGCCTATCAAATGATACAAGGAGCAAAGAGATGTAAGAACATCTAACTAATAAGAGACACAATAATGATATATATATATAGCTAACCTAAGAAAGCTTTGTACTGTCAACTTGTTGTAGATTATATGCCAGTGATTAGTACCCTCGGTTTTTTCATTCTCTTCACATCTCGATAATGAAGATGATGATAATTCATTCATATCATCATCACTCTATGGTCTATTATCTTAACCAGATAAGAAAATATAACAATATACTCCATGTAATCCCACAAGTAGGATCTAGGGAGGGTATTTTGTATGCAAATCTTAGTTCTTACCATTACAAGGTTGAGAAGTTGTTTCTGATAGACCCTTGATCAAATAAGAAAATATCAGTTGCAAACATAAAGTAAGACAATATCATGACACAGTCCATAGAGAATAACCTTGTGAAGCACACAGTTATATATTTATAAGGCAAGAGTTATGTCTAAAAGTTCCATAGCGATTCAAGTCACATTGATGAAAAGGCCTTAAATGACTGTTGGGTTTGTTCATCTTTACAAATTAAAGGGCATTTACATGCATATTAAAAGCACTTAATTTCCCATTAGTGCTAGACAGACAAGATTGTCTTGTAAAGTTGCTAATTTATTAGGTGTTTTTTCTCCTCATAACCATCGTTTAGTTTTTAACATCCTTCTCTCTTCTTTTTTCTTTTTTTTTTCTTCTAATTAGCAATATGGTGATATCCGGACTCTCTATACCGCCTGTAAGCATAGGGGCTTTGTCATGATATCATACTTCGATATTCGTGCGGCTCGAACTGCAATGCGAGCATTGCAAAATAAGCCACTGCGAAGGAGAAAACTAGACATACATTTCTCAATCCCCAAGGTACTTCTTTTGTCTACTACTTTTAATAGTTTACACAATTACATTTTATGCTATGTATTTATTCTTTTTCCTGACTAACCTTCTCTCCTTGTCTTGTCACTTCTCTCTGCCCCTGAATGAATAATATCTATCAGGACAACCCATCTGACAAAGATGTAAATCAAGGAACTCTTGTGGTTTTTAATCTAGATCCATCAGTATCAAATGATGACCTCCGCCAAATATTTGGGTCTTATGGTGAGATCAAAGAGGTCAGAGATTTGATTATTCGAACCATTTATTTCCCATTTTACTCCATCTATTCATTTGCACTCATGTGCTTCCTCAAGGAGCTAGTTTATGTTAAGTACACATCCCACTTTCTCACACTGCAGATAAGGGAAACACCACACAAGAGGCACCATAAGTTTATCGAATATTATGATGTTAGAGCTGCAGAAGCTGCCCTGAGGTCTTTAAATAGGAGTGACATTGCTGGCAAGCGCATAAAGCTTGAACCAAGTCGCCCTGGAGGAGCTCGCCGAAAGTGAGTAATCCACTTTAACTTTTTTCTTGATAAAGAAGAAAAACTAGCTTTCGAAGCTTATGGCAGTCCTTTCTTTCTGATTCATGAGTTTGCTACCATTTTTCTGTTACAGTATCTAGAACAACCTAGTTACATCCTCCCCTCATGTGCCATTGTTGGAGGTGTCTTGCATTGTTTTTTGTTTTCTTTCTGTTTTGCTGAATTAGATTACAGAATGGTGATTGGCCAGCAAGCTCTCTCAATCTTCCCACACCCTCACGCAAGGGGAAAAAAAGTAACTTATGCCCTCAATTGATGAGGAAAGCAATGAAGATACTGTGTAACTTAAGAAGTATGCCATTAGCGCATCAGCTTTGGCTAGGAGTTAGTCGTCTGCATTATCTTCATCTGAGTGGCACACACTATACAAATCTTCTGCTGTTTATACAGCTTTTCCAGGCGTCTCAGTTTTGATTGAGCAGGAATGACTTGAGAGGCTTACACCATGTTTGAAAGGCCACAATTGGAAAAAGTAATTAGACAGTGGAATGGAATAGAACTCTGGGGTTCTGATAAATCTCTGCTTAGCTGCTTGAGGTCTGGATTCTATTGTTAGAAACACTAGGCCAAATAACTCCTGTATGGTCTAACATCTGTAATATCTTATCTATAGGAAAGGGAGAGTAAGTTAATACTGTTGCTGGATGGTATAGGTCTGTGGATGTTCCAGTGGCACAGTTTTAATAAAACAATGTTGTTCAGGCATGAGAGAGTGGTATGTGGGTTTTAGGATTTACCTGAGATCAGCTCCAAAGTGCCAAAGGCCAAAGACTTGAACCTGGAAGGATTAGGCAATGGAGGAATTAGTACTATTGCATCCACTGCTTTCTTGTGCCAACTTTGGACTTGTGTCTGAAGTGTTCTCTCCTGCTGATAGAAATGAAGAATGTAATCAGTGGCAGATACATGTAAAAGCAAGTGTAATCACCTGAACGACTTAAAGTGGCACAATGTTATCCCTTTGCACTTCTTTTTGGCCTTCGGTTTAACCATGTTTAGTTTTATTACTGAGATTCTTGTGCTTCTTTAACTGGGCTACTCATCAGCTGCTTCTCCTTCTTCCTGGATGCCTTTGGCTCCTCAGCCTTTTTATACCATTGAGCTTGAGCTCTTTATGAACATGCAGTTATACTATATATTTTGATATCAATTAAATGCTAGAGCTTCTTGTTGTTCATAATGAGTCTCTTTTTGTTGGATGTTCCTTAAAAGTAGTTTTACCTTAGCCACAAATTTGAGGTTGCATTATTTTATATGTTTCCGTGCTGTTACATTTTTGGGTTCAGTTTCTTGAATCTTGATGTTTGATCTTGGCATCCCTTTGTTCACCCTTCTTATTGTCTGTGTTGCACTTGTAGTCTTGTATTGCAGTCAACTCAAGAACCTGAACAAGACGAGTCTTGGACTTTTCGGCATCCATTGGGTTCCTCAATTGGTAATTCCTCCCCGGGTAAGTCTACTGAGGATTCCACTTCTATGTATTGCTGAGAAAATCTAAGGTCTCTTTTTCCTCTGTTTGTGCCTGTGTCTATTTTTTTTATTTGGGTTGGTAGAAATGGGGGGGAGGGGTTGGCTTAATTAATAGAAACTTCTTTGATTGCAGCTACACTATCTGATAGTACGGGTATTGCTTATATTTCTGGCAGGTAATTGGCCACAATTTGGCAGCCCTGTCGAGCATGGCTCCATGCGAAGTCCTGGCACTTCACCAGGCTTTAGATCCCTTAGTCCCACCATTGCAAATAATCTATATGGGTTAAGTTTTATGTTGCATCCTCGTGCATCAAATACCTCGAGGATAGCACCTATTGGTGATGATCGCACAATGAGCGGTCATGGGTTAAGTTCGATTTTGCATCCTCGTGCATCAAATACCTCGAGGATAGCACCTATTGGTGATGATCGCACAATGAGCGGTCATGCAGATTTCCCTAATGGTTCAAACCATGGTGCTCCCTTCCCTCAGTCTAATTCTTTCCCTGAGCCTATAATAAGCCAGTTTGGTGGAAAAGTTTCCTCTTTTGGTGCTTCAAATACAAATGGTTCTGCTGTTGAAACACTATCAGGACCACAGTTTCTCTGGGGCTGTCCAAAATTGCAGTCTCAACAAAGTAATTCTTCAGTCCGGAAAACTGAGTCGTTGGCGAATGCCTTTTCATTTAATGGCCAGGGCGACAGGTTTTCCTTGTCAAATCATCAACAGTCTTTCCTCAATTCATCTCAACACCATCAACACCACCTTCATCATGTTGGATCTGCTCCATCTGGTCTTCCCCGTGATAAGCACTTTGGTTTTTACCCTGACTCATCAATCTTGAGCCCAGGTTTTAGGGGCATGGGTATAGGCCCTCGTGACGGAAATTTGATGGTTAACTATGGTGCTCATACTACTTTGAATGCTGGTGTTGCTGTTCCAAGGAATATGTCCGACAATGGTTCTCCTGGATTTGGCATGATGTCTTCCCAAAGACTTAGTCCATTATTCATAGGTAATGGTCATTTCTCAGGACATGCAGCTTCTAGCTTTGAGGGGCTGACTGAACGCAGCCGTGCTCGACGTGTTGACAATAATAATGGGAACCAGATGGACAACAAGAAGCTTTATCAACTTGATTTGGATAAGATTAGATGTGGTGAAGATACTCGGACAACTTTGATGATTAAAAATATTCCTAACAAGTAATAGCAACTACTAAATACTAGTACCTGTTTAAATATGGCTTATTTTAGTATGGGTGACACTTGACCTTGTCTTACTCCAGGTATACCTCCAAGATGCTTTTAGCTGCTATTGACGAACAGCATAAAGGCACTTTTGATTTTCTGTATCTGCCCATCGATTTCAAGGTAATCTCGTAGTAGTTAGGATCATGTGGTTTCCTTTTTGTTTCTCGAAGTCTAATGGAAATTCTTGCTTGCGAGCAGAACAAATGCAATGTGGGATATGCGTTTATCAACATGTTGTCTCCATCACTCATTATCCCATTTTATGAGGTTTGTTTTTGTCTGTTCTGTTAAATGTATTGTATTACTTTCTTTTCCTGAAGTGATTGGGCTATGAGCTTTGAAGCTGTCTCTCCTCCTTGTATAGTCCCTTGCCTTCCCGGTTATATATAAATAGAGGTTGCTATGTCTTCTTAATAATATCTGTCTTCTATTGTTTTTGCGCTCTTGAACTTTTGAAGCAAGAACATTGGGCTGAGTATTCACTTTGTGCAGGCATTTAATGGAAAGAAGTGGGAGAAATTCAATAGTGAAAAAGTGGCGGCTTTGGCTTATGCTCGGATTCAAGGAAAGACGGCCCTTGTAAACCACTTCCAGAATTCAAGTTTGATGAATGAAGATAAGCGATGCAGGCCAATCCTTTTCCATTCAGAAAGCACAGAATTGGGGGATCAGGTAATATAAGACCATCTTGTTAAGAATTAAGCATGCAAAATGTAACTACTGTTATGCTGTGCATTGTGATTTAGTTAGCTTTGATCTTTTTCTCCTAGTTTTCAGGCTATATAATTGGATCTTCTTGTTGATTTGAGATGATGACATTGAAACTGCATCTTTTTCATCAAAACACAATTATAGCTTAGGATGAAAATTTTCCTGCAGATTGTTCAGGAACATCTCTCATCAGGATGCTTGCATACTCAAGGCCCATCAAACGAGTCAGACTTCCCGGGGTCACAAGGCAGCCCACCTGAGGATCCAGTCGACAAATTGGAGAATAGCTAGCAGTAGCATTGAAACATTTTTTTGCTCGCAGCTGGAAGAGTGTGCAGTGGCTAGTGCAAGTGTGATATACATGTGCAGAGTAGCATGATTTAAGGCAAAGAATAGAAGTATGAAGTTCTTTGTATCATAGTGAATAGGTGTTTTTGGTTAGAAATCTCGAAGAGGGAGAGGGGTCTTTTAGACTTATGTGACATCAAAGAAAGCATCCGTAGTTCATATTGTAATCCTATGGCAAGTTGCAATGGCATGCAAGGTTGTAGTTTTGTAACATTGTTTTGGTGGCTGGAGTGAAGAAGCAATGCTTTGAAATTTGTAAAGTGGGAAGGAAAGTTGACAGTTATTTTGTATCAAACATTTTGGTATTTATGTGAAACTTCTTTAGAGACTATATTGGCATCTGGTGGAAAATTTGCCATGTCTTTTTTTTGTTTTTATTTTTGAACTGTTTTGATGCGGTTAATCAAGTCCAGAGCCTTTCGGCAACTTCTCTATCTGCAAGGTGAGGATTAGGTTTGTGTGCATTTATGCTCACAAGTATGAGATTAGTATGTTGTTTTAAGGTGTAACCTGATTAAACTTTAACTTGACCTCGATTAGTACTTATTCGAAGTTAGAGAATATAGATGTCACTTGAAATCAGATTAAGAAGTACGTTTATGTTTAGTTCATGAAATAGGGTTATGCTCTTTGCATTAACGTTTTTGCGAAATTCTTATTGGTCCTTTGGATAGTGAGTAAATTTGCAATATAAATTATATTCGTAATACTATGAATAAGAATAAATGTGATTGTAGTAAATTATTTGATGAATTAATTGACATGTGTACAATTATAACGGACCAGTATTGACCCATAGGATGTCACGTGAACTAATAGAGAAGCGCATATAGACATTACAGTCTCCGTACATAGCTTGCCTAAATGTCATAATTATATTATTACTCATATAAAATTACATAAATTTTTGCAAATATTTCATTAATACTCTCCCAATTCACTTTCACCTATTCATTTTAGAGTTTACATGCCTTTAAAGAAATAGTAATTAATATGCATATTTTTATCACAATCTCATATTAATTGATATTTAATTTTCCATCTTAAAAACATGATCGAAGGAATACAGCTAATACTGAGGGTTTTGTTTTTAACATAATGAACAAGTAGAAGTGAATGAATTGTCATAATTTCTTTTTTTAGAGTCAAATGATAGAAACTTCGACTATACAATTTATAATATTTTTCATATAGTTTTAAACATCTAAATTCTTATTTTAAAATATTGAATTAATGTAACCAAATTTAGCTTTGAAAAGCGACACATGACAACTAAAAAAATAGATGTAGTAATAAAAATTCATGGATCTTTTTCCATTTCCAGCTTTGGACAAGTTACTGGAAAAAGAACAAGTTCCTGGCGCTGTGTTTAAACACATAACTCATGCAAAAGGTTTAAAGAAATTAATATTGAATCAGTTGTTTCAATTCATTCAAATGAATGGAACTCTTCTATCCAGCATAGCGTGTATAGAGCATTTTATTGAGAAGATAGTTTTATAGTGTGTTCTGATACAAACAATATACAACATCTTACATAAATAACACATGAAAATATATCCTATGCTGCTGATAATAATAATGATGTACAACGTAGGAGATTCAGAATTAACTCCATAGGCTCTAGAAAATACTAGATATATTCTTATTACAAAAACAGAAATTCACCTGAAGTGCAGAGGAGAGCTAAAGGTACTTTGAGATGGGACACTCTGCCTGCTTCCAGTTTTGGACCATTCTAGACTTCCATTTCTTGAGTTCCTGCCAACTTTGGACCGTGTTGTGTAGATTTCGATGTTTTGAGATCCACGTCAATTAGGAAATAACATTTGTCTTCCTCTCTGACATAACGGACGTTCCCATTCATTATATTGAGAAGTTTCTGGCAAACATTTAACGCGATTCCTTCTTGCGTTGTCCATCTATTTCTTTCTCCACACATGTCATCAATTAGAGCAGCAGGTAGTCCTTGGCCAGGGTGAGCCATTCTAGAAATAAAGTGTGTAATTTTACATAACTATTTATCAATAGAAGCCACTACAATACATACATATAATTATTGTAAAGGCTATGCAAGGTGGTTTTGCTGATTATGACAAAGATGTTTACAGTTACAAAGGAAGACAACTGACGACATTCTTCCTAATTTTCTACATGTCACAAAAGATTCGAAGTAGGTTTTCAATAACAAAAAACAAATTCAGATAAGTGAATAAGCATACTCCCAACAACTGGTTAGGCATTATACATTTAATCAAAAGGACAAAGACCAGATAAAATGAGTAAGCTCATGGCCTTATGTAACAAAAGAATCGATATATAAATAACACTCGAGTTACCTGAACTGGAGATGGATTAATTCATTTCCATTTTGTATATGTTTCAAACCAGGTAACACCTTGATTTCCACCCAACCATCTGGAGAAGGTGCATGATGCACTACACTAAGCAAGATATCTGACAGAGCACGCTGAAGCTTAATTTGATCACCATATAGAGGAAGAGTTTTGATCTGGTCGGGGATATCATGCAGCAGCTGTAAGTTCTTTTCTTTCAGGAAAATCATTACTTGACTTACAATAGCATCTATAACATTTCCTATAACGAATTGCTCGATGTTTAGCCCCACTTTACTGCGAGAACAAGGAGAAAGTAATGTGCATTTAGCAGACGTTTAAGCCATAGAGAAACAAAGAAGCAAGTACCAACATACATATATTATGGTGGCTTATTGCTGTACTAGCAAATACAAAGAGTCATTTTCAGTAGATTTTAGAAGAAGATTATAAGCTTTTAATGCGTTTGCAGTCTTTTGGGTACTTCCTCTCTTTTTCTCTGGTGCTCCTGTAAACTGATTCAATTCCTTTGGTAAGCCATTTCTAGTGAAATTAACAGTTAGAGTACCAGCTACTTAAGACTGGGATGCAGTGTCCAATTATAGCTCACCAATGAAAGAGCTATCAGTAGAAGGCCAGGCAAGTAGGAAATAGAAGTTCTGCAGCCTTATAAACTTGAAGCAAATTACTTCACAGCTGAATCTAACAAATAATGTAAGCTGCAAATAAGGAAAGAGTTGCTGTAAAGGAAAGAACAGTGTTAAGTGGTAACTGCTTCTTGAACAACCCATTCAGAAGGTCTTAGAAGAATAGAAAATGGAAATGGTTCTCTGAGATCATATATGAGATTTTTCTCTAGCATATAGTGACAATTTAGTTGAGATGGAAAATTGAAAAAACATAAGAAAGAGACGAGTAATTTTCATCAGGTTCATATAGAAGAAGCATTACCCATCCTCTATACCTCCAAAATCCATATTGTCAATAACAGACTGTATCTGTTTCTCACAGGCTTCGCTTGTCTCCAGAAGCTGTTTCTGGTTATCTGAAACACAGGTCGCTTCAAGGAGTTTATGGGTAAACTGGATCCCATATAATGGATTTTTCATCTGCTGTCGTACATAAGCATATTCTTTAGATTTCAAAAGGGAATCTTTATAGTCTTTTCTCTCATCTGATGCCTCTGGGTCAACCATCGTAGGCTGCAAGAAGCAGAAACACCCACTTATATTTCCATGCTCATCAGTCCTCTTGCTTGCTGTTAGGAATACCTCCACAAACTCCCCTGTCCTATTAAAAAAGCTGAATGGAAGCTTTTTGGTGTCCTGACCACTAATTGCTTGGTAGAAAAGAATCATAAATTTGGTAATGGCATCTTGTCCCGTAAGAGGACAAAGACCACCAAAAACTTCACCAGGAAGTGTCTTCCCAATGACCTCATGTCTTGTCCAACCAGTCAACCTTTCCATTGCTGCATTCCACTCCGAACAACAAGCATTTTTGTCAGAAGCAAATATTGGTGGGATCAATGGATTAAGACTTTGCACAATAGCCTCATAATCTCCTTGCAACTGAATGAATTTATCCATGACAGATTTCTCAGGAGTGACATCTTGAGCCACAAAGCACACACCAACAGCATCATTTTTGTGGTCCTTGCTTGTGCAGGTATTGGTCACAAGGTATATAACTGATTCCCGTGGATATTTCCCAAACCTTCGCAATTTTATTTCAACATTTTTTTCCTCCTCACCTGAATCACAAGTTATCACAAGTTACAACGATAAAGAGAGGGTGCGGACTGCAGAGGGCGAACAAGCTGTGGAATGTTAGTGGAAGCTTCTATGCTCAGGCTCAGTAAATTTTGACTAACCCAGAAGAGGAAAAATTAACCTTTTTCAACTAAAAGAGTGCACTGAAAGAGCAAGCTAAGTCTCACTATGCAGTGGACATGACTGACTAGTTAATGCTGACAGCATAATATTGCCCCAAATAATGCAGGTAAAGATGCATAAATTATAACAAATAAGATGAAAGGCCAATTCAATAAGTGTAGATAGCCAATTTTCTTACCAGCCGGCCTGAATTTCAAATCTAAGAAGATAGGCTATCATATATGGACTGCAATGCCTAAAGAATGAAGATAAAAGAACACAATGAACACATACATAGATGAAGTCCTAAGCAGTGGGCAAAAGAAATATGTTGGGCAGAGGTCCATGCAAAAGGAAAATCGCCGAAAGCTGAGGTCTACAAGGCTGTGCCGGCCACCACATTATACTACATTTGCAGGGATAGGAATACTCACGTATTTCAGAACAAAAGAATGAACATGGAGGCAATTAGTAAACTAATTGTCCATGAAATCCACATTAGAGCTGCAAAGAATGCAAAAGAAGCACAATGGCTGGATCACTTCAATTTTTACCCAAGCTAGAGATATAACCAAGATTTGATGATGGCTTTTGCATATAGTTGTTCTTCTTTTCATGATTATGTAAAGAAAACTGCGGGGCGATGGATCCTACAGATTATCTTCAGTTTTGCTCTGTCAGCATTCACTTGGTAATAAAATCATCGGTTACCAAGAAAGAAATAATGTTAAGCAGGCTTCCAAATTATATTGATTGCTATTGAGTCTAAAAACGAAGTACCTAACAGAGCTCTATGTAGAACTTTTTCAATAGTTCCATGTGAATCTTCATGAGCAATATCATTAAGGAGGGACTTTCCAACAGCTTCATTAGCATGCAACCCTGTCAAGTCAGCAATCTTCTCATTCCATCCATTTATTAAGCCAGATTGATCAACTCCAAAAATTGGAGCAGTGGCTGTCTCAATCAACCTAACCATTTCCATTGCCACAGAACTGAGTTCATCCATGCTTGGTCCATCAGCATCATTCTGTTGAGAAGAGGTCATAGTTTTTAGAGAGCTGTTCTCATTCTCTTGGATTGATTCTCTCATTATGATTTGTAGAGAATGAATGGCATTAATCTCCGGAATCTCCCATGGCAAACTTCTGCTTTTAACCACTTCAAGAAACGCATTAAACGAAGATCGTGGGTGCATTTTTCCTCCATCATCTTTATCATCTGGATGATGCTTAGAACCTCCCCACTTGATTTCCTTTGCTGTGTGAGACCTAAACCAGAATAAAAAATCCTTGGAATTAATTCTCGCAGCAGCCATGCCACAAACCGCATCTCCCAGTAAAACCGCACCAGGATAACCAGCATCTGCAAGACAGTCCGTACTTAAACCTGTGGAATCCTTATGAGCAACTAGTAACCACTGCGCAATATCTTTAACTTGTGCTTCAGTTGGTGTCACCCCAAGCAACCAACATTTTCCACCAGAATAAAGAGCAGCTCCATCACACTTCACAAGATCCATAATACTAGGGGATTGAGTGACAATGCCAAATGGAACATCTCGAAGAAGCATGTCACATAATAAGGTCTGCATTTGGAGAGTTTTCTTCTCTGCCAACTGTGATGCCAATTGAAGCTCCATATTAAGCTGCAGGCCAAATGCCTGTGTGAAGAATTCACATGCATATCGAAGTGGGAAAGGCACATAGCGAGGAGAAGTATGATGACAAACAATCAAACCCCAAAGCTTCATTGAATCACCGCTATTGACAAGAACTGCCATTACCAACGACGAAATAGATCCCATGTTGCTCATATACTTGCTATGGCAGCTATGAGGTGATCTAAGAGTCGAATTCACCAAGCAGATAGGTCGCTTTAGTTCTTCACTCTGAACAACCTTAACAGGCTGCGCACTACAATCACATATCATCCTAACTTTGTTCTGTTTGAACAAGAAGCGAGCAGCTTGTGGGATATCTGTAGCAGGATAATGCAAGCCCAAATAAGGTTCCAAGTCTGATCTCCTAATCTCAGACACTACCTCACCATGATTATCATCATGAAACTTATAGACCATTACCCTATCATATCCAGTTAACTTCTGCACATCTTCCACAGCTGTATCACAAAGAACCCCTATATCTCCACCAGGGAGTGACTGCAACCTAGATATTGACCGTACAGCCAGTTTTTGTGACTGTACTGCCCCAGCAAGGAGCATTGCAGGATCACTAGTATTAGCAGGTTCTAAATCAATCACAATGCCCACATCAATCCTGTGAAGTATAGCATAAAAAGGCTTATGGGTAGTCCTAGAATGAACCCATATAGGGTTCAACAAAGAAATTTCCCTAGAAGCCATGACTTTAGCCAATGAATCCCCAGAAGAAGTGGTGAAAAGGGTTCTAGCATCAACACCAATCAGACTTGATTCCAACTTTGTAGGCTTAAAACCCAACATATCAAAGCAATTCTCACTGTAACCTAAAATCTTGAAGGTGGGTTCCTCAATAGTAAGCATACAACCAAATGGTTGAACAAGCCCACCCCTTTGAATTCTTGAAAGATAAGCAGTGATTTCTTCTTCATTAGCATCCTCTGGTGGACAGCGAACTGATTTTGAATAGTCAAAGGACTTACCAGACACACTAGACTGCTCAAACTCAGCCATTAGTTTTGCATCAGCATTGTACTGAGCCATGGCGGCCTTGCTGACGTTATAGTTCATGTTACTAGCAGCAGAAGAAGTAGAAAAGGCTGAATCTTTGTTAGAGTTGTTGTCGTTTAGGTTATTGTGGGTCATAAGTCTTTCTCCTCTTCTGTTTTTACTACTCTGCAACTCCATTTAATGGGTTCTTGAAAATGGTCTATTCTTTTAGAAAACTCAGGTACAAAGAACAGCTGAATTCTATCATGACTGTACTTGATTCTTCTGCTTGCGTCCTCCTTGTAGCTCCACACGTCTCCTTCTCCCCCCTCTCTCTCTCTCTCTTTTCACTGTTAAACACTGTGCTTATCTCTTTTTCTTAATCATGTCCTTGTACCTCTCTAATCACTCTGTTTTAGAGCTATGAGCAGGGAAAAAATTCCCGGCGGAGAGCATTTTTCAATTTAAATTAATTAAATTTTAAATGTGATTTCCCTCTATCAACGAAAAAATAAAGCTTTCTTGCGATTGGACTGTGAAAATCAAATATAATTAAGATGCAACGTAAAACGAAATAAAAATAAGAATAAAAAAACTTTACAGTAATGAATGATACAATGTATCATCCTCTAGTCCCATTTTTCATTTGAGAAAATATTGTAATTAATTTTTTTAAAATAAATTTAAAAAAAAATCAGTCATTTGTTTTGAAATGGATGAAGTAATAACTTGAATAGAATATAATAAGTTTATCCATACAGATCTCATGTATATGATTTGTTAAGGGTCACTTGATATTGGATAAAAAAGTTAGTCTTAATTTAATTTTTGTATAATTTGTATGATGTTTGATATATATTTATTCATATATAAAATTAGTACAATATGTAAAAATATTTATGTTATATTATTTGATCACGTACCACAAAAAATTATAATTTTTAAAATTTTTCCTATAACTAATATGGCCCATATATAAAAATTTAAATAAATTTTAAAGATAGATTCTTCTTTTCAAAAGGTCAATTAATATGAACAAAAAGTAAAATAATAAAATTAATTAATTTATTAATTATTTTTTAAATATTATATAAAATAAAAAACGTTCATCTAATATGAAACGGAGACAAAAAAAATGATGAGTTCTTTATTATGAACCACAAATTGAGAACTTGCAGGGCCACAAATTTTGGTGGATTGAAAAAGATTCCTTAAAAACAATGGTGGAGAGGTGGACATCAAATCGTTTGTGTATATATGAAAAAGAAAAAGACATTAAAATATTTTTTGAAAAAAAAGTTACACGTCCAATTCAATATTATTAGTACGAGATTTATTTGATTGAAGCTCTACCGATTATTGAAAATGATAGATATTCGAAGGTGCACATAGTTATAACTAATTAACAATAAGCTCACTAAAATATAATATTATGTGAATTTAATATTTTTAATATATGTAATAATTCATTTTAATATATGTAATATAAATGTTATTACCATTATTATAATAAGTATTAATTATAAAAGAGAAAAGCGTCAAAAGATATTGAAATTATCTCTTTATTTTGTGTTTTGTGTTGTATATTTAAACTATTGAGAGTGTAAATTTTTATTATTAGTTTAAGAGAGTGTAGTACATGCACTATGAATCATGATAAGAGTGAGATAAAAAAGAGAGATGTGTCAAATCAATAAATGATAATTTGAATATAGAACTTACATTTTTAATAATTTAAATGTAAAATTAAAAAATAATTTAAATATATTTTTTTAATGCTTGTCGCTTGATGAACTTTAAAATTTAAATATGCACGTATTTCACAAAAGATATACTTGGATGAGTTGGCTTCTCTGTCATCAGTGGTGAAGTCAGCATTTTCGTCAAAGGTGTTTATACTTTTATAATATAGGTGGGTGATTTTTATATTAAAAATGTTCAATAATTAACATATATCAAAATATATATGTTTAACTTATATCTTTGAAAAAAAAATTCGATAAAAAATGTTCATCTGATCACCCTTGAATGAATGTACCTCCGTCTTGTCCATCACATGACCATGGTATTGTGACTCTTCGGCGTTGGGTGGATATGGCCAGCAAAACAGACTCTGGTTGCTTGGACTTACGTTGGTGCACGGGTTTCGAGAATGACTCAATCAAACGAACACCCCCTTATTTCTTAACACAATATTTTTCAGTATGATACGTACGTTGTTACCAAATTAAGAACAATACGGAACTGGAAGGGAGACAAAGAGGATAACATAGAGAGTTTCTCATTGATTTTCGAAAGAGTTATCTCATACATCACTCATTAAGACTATAAAAAGTATTGTGAACATTACGTGGGAGTCATTACAAATAAAATAATGACTTACAACAATATATATAAATATAGTACTTTCTTCATTTTATTCAGTGACCAATTCAGAATTTGAATGCATTGATATTTCATTTTTGAAAATATATATTTGACCAAGAAGGAAAACTAAAGAAGTTATTAATGTTCATTGCAACTTCATACATTAATTAATTATGCTAACATAACAAATAAATTAAAAATAATAGATGAAGAAAAAATTAAAGTTGAAGCTTCAACAAATTTTATCAAGGAAGATGTCATGTTTGCTTTAAGAATTAATAAAAATATTTTTTTACACAAAATATATAGGAAAATTGAGAAGGAATTAATTTTTAAGATTTTTATTGAAATTTTTTGGCTCTAATTTCAAATTAAAAAAAAAAAAATTGCTCCCTACCAAACACACCCTGACACCTTTAGGAGTTATGATACAGATGGACTTACCCATAACAGTGACTTACAACAAAGGTATAGTCTTAAATTTAACAATAAATAAATTAACTGATCAAATACTTTATAAGATTGCTTGTTAATGTATAGTCTTAAATTTAAAAAATTCTTTTCCTTTTAAAAATATTGATAATAGTATATGGAGAAATGATTATCTTCTTAATATTAAAAATAATAAAACAAAATAATTTTTTTTTAAAAATAAAAATAAATGAAGAAAATATTATTTAATTTAATTGAAATGAAGTACATGTTTCTCCAAACCACGTCCACATGCCAAACAAATGCCAACTAATTTTACCAAGTCATGCGATAAATATGCCCAAAATTTGAAACATGCAATATAAATCAATAATATTTGATCAAAAACTTTAATTCTGAGTAATTAATTAAATTATTAATTGTTTGAAATCGGGCTAAAGACAAATAATAATGTGAGAACTTATCGTCTTTCCAACTTTAAGCTAGAACAAAGATGTCCTATCACAAATTCAATATATATTATTTTTTAATTTTATTTTATGTAACATTAATGAATTTTTAAAATGTTAAGTTGTTAATTTTTTGCAAATTATATTATATTTTATGTTAATTTTAAATAATATATGTTACTTATATTATTTCAATTTTGGTCGTACATATAAAATTTTGAGAAACCAAATTTTTGAATTGACAATTGTTGTGATCTATAACACTTTATATTATTTCAAGTAGTATATAGAAGCTTTTTGATTTATTTATATTATAATTTTTTTAAAGTATTTCTTTTTTTAACATAAATATAATTATTGAAAGATATTAAAATAGTTATTTAATTTTATTTGTAGAGTTTTAAAAATTGCTTAGTTTGTGAATTTTATGTTTATTTTATTCTAAAATAATTAATTAAGATGATATAATAAAATCAAAATTGAAGCGACTAAAATTTATATTAGTAATAATAGAAAAGATTATTAAAAGACCACTGAATAGTTCAATACTCGTGTCTTGGGCTATCGAAGTCAAATCTTAAAGTGAAGACTTAACTTGAATATACCAATGGTTCAAATATAGTTAAAATATGATTACAAAATGTCACATTATCCAATCTTTTAAATGATTAAAAATGTCAAATTCTTCACTGGGAATGCCCAATTCTTGAAAGTATATAGTTTTCAGATTATGAGATGTCCAAGATAGGCGATCATAAGGATCTATGCTGTTTTTAAGGTTTGAACTCGTAACCTCTTCATCATATGATAACAATTTTTTCAGTAACTTCAAGATTCTCTTTTAATATATATCCTTATATAGTAAAATATATATATGTGCACGCCTTCTTTATTTTGAAGTTTACGCAAAATGAAAAAAAGAGCATACTATTATTATTGTTGTTATTTGAACTTAAGCAATTCATATATACATGACTATATATTGATATACAACATATATATACCCTTATGTAGTAATACACACACAATTATACAATATTATACCATCTCATACATATTTATACAAATATATACTCTTGATTTATATATAATGTCAAAACAATGTAGCTATGTTGTATAAGTGTGTATAAAAAATAATTATACATATTTACACTGTGAAAATATTTTATATCAATTATTAAACCTTCATCACAACACCAAAATCTATACCAGGAGAAGAAAAAAAAAGAAAAAGACACAGTGGAAGTTTTATTTCACTGTATATACACAAATATTTGTATTGCATTTGAATCATGTGAACTCTCTGATTCAATCATATACTGGCTTACCAATCATTATCTTTATTTTTTTAATTCACAAGGATAACTAACATGATGACTTCGTAAGGGTTTATGAGTTAGATGTGGTAAATAAGATTGATTTAATTGATATTATGTATTAAGTCGAGTAAAATATTAGATAATTTTATTCAAAATCTAGGCACAGTCAACTATTGTTAAAAGAAGGACTATGGATTATAAAGAAGAGGAATTTTCGCATATAACCACTCAAAAATATTTTAATTATGCTTCATAATTATAATTGGGATAATTATATTTTGTAACTATAGTTATAGCAACATTTGTATAATTCGAGCAACATTTGTATATGTTTGAATGATTCGTTTTACATTTTGTGCACAACATTTGTGTAATTTGATATACAATTCATGGTGTTTGTATATTTTTCTACACAATTTGATTAGCGTATAACTTTTGTATAATCACACACAACGTTTGTATAAATGACATGAATTATACCAAAACTCAAATTATAATTATAACTAGATATTAACTGCGAGCTGAAATTAATTCAAACTATAGTTATGTTAGCTGATTGATTAGTATATGTTTGTTTATCTTCGTAATTTTTCCTATAAAGAATGATTATGCAAATTATACCGAAGATTTGGCTATTAGTTATCTCTCACCTCTCGTTGTTGTTCTAATATCTCATTCCCTTCTGAATATCCTTTTTTTTCCTCCTAAGTTATTATTACTTTTATTTTGTTGTTTGAATTTTAAGTTACAATTTGAATTCACTAACTATAAATACATTTTGTGTTTGTTTTAACATTGATTTGTTTCACTAACACAAAGAAATTATATTCTCAATAGACTCAAATGTTATGTGAGACACTAATAAAAATTTCTATTAAAAAAAAGAAAAAAGAAAAAGAGATGAATATGAAATTTAAAGAGAAATTGACTATATGATAGGTCTAATTGTATCATAAAGATAGGAAAGAGGGGGGGGGGACCGCATAAGTACCTTTTTCTAAAATTGAGTACTTGTCTAGATACCTTTTTTTAATTGCATTTAATTAAGAGAAATTTTTATAAATAGTTTAGGCTTAAAACTTAATATGGTCAAATAGTTATATTTTACATAATTACATAATATAATCTTGGCTATGTGACTTGGGGGGAGGAAAGAGACGAGCGAGATCGAGAGAGGGAGGAGAGAGACGAATTATATATGTATATTTGTCAAATAATTGTATATGTGTAATTAATATACAAATATATATTTGTATATCTGGCAACCGAGATTGGGAGAGGGAAGAGAGAGACGAGCGAGAGTGGAGAGAGGCAAATTGTCTATGTATATCTGTTGAATTGACTATATATATCTGTTAAAATAACTGTATATATGCAATTAGTATATATTTGTAGTTGCATATCTGCAAGAAATTATAGAGAGGGAGGAGAGAGGCGAGAGAGCGGAAAGAGGAGAGAGAAAATAACAACAAAATCCCAACTATAACTATAAATTATAATTTTTTCGAACTATAGTTGTATAATTATCATATGTTTGCTTAATTATGTTATTTTTCCTTTAATTATCTAATCACAAATAACTGGATAAATCACATATTTGAATACATCATATATATATATCAGTGCATATATACACCAAATATATTATATATATGTGCATATTCAATATTAAATATATAAATATATGAAATTGTAAAACACATATATAGGATGAAAGAGGGAAAGGAACGAACGAGTAAGGAGGGAGACGATCCATGTCGTATCTCACCTACACACAAATCATGAGTTGAATGCTCTATATGATATTTCATTCAAATACATTTTACAATTAATTAAATTATTTTTACTATGTAATTGCACTATATAATAATGTGTGTTTTTTCTTTTTTAATTTTAACTACGTAGGACATAGAATAATTTTTTTCGAACACATGTGCTAATTTCATTCACGTCATATTTTATTTTGTTTTATTTTTATTTTATTATTGGAAGAAAAATCAGTTGAATCACTCCCTATAGCATAAACAAAATATATATAAATAAATAAATAGAGGGAAAAAAAATCGAGACGTCAGTGTGTTCATATTCCTTTGGTACAACTGCTTACAGCTTGAAGTACAAGTCCGCCGTAGACAATTAAATCCCTTTCTCCTCTATACTATTTTTCAATATGGAGTGTAAAATATATTATTCCTTTTCATGTGACGCTTCTAATTTATCCAAAAAAACAATACTACATTACTATAATGAAAAATAATTTAATTTTTTTCATTTTTTAATCAAATAATATCATACAAATTTTTAAAGTTGCATTTTTGATAAAAAATTCTGTGCATTTTTTAATTTAATAATGCAACTGCTTCACGTCTTATTGCTTCAACTGCTTATTTTTTTAGTTGCCTCAATTATAATTTTATAATATTATTCATAATAAATTATTTTTCTAGATGCTTGAACTATTTTTTTAAACTAGATAAATAAAATTGAATACTAACTATTTTAACATCTTTTAATGATTATATTTGTGTAAAAAAGGAAGTACTTTCACAAAAATATAATATAAATAAGTCTTAAAAACTATATATATTACTTGAAATGATGTAAAAAGTACTATAAGTCACAATAATTATTAATTTAAATTTTTAATTCTTAAATTTTATTAGTACCAGATAAATTGGGACAACAAGAGTAACATATATATTTAAAATTTATGTAAAATATACTATAAATTACACTTACAACCGTTAATAATTTAAAATATTTACAACAACGACATACCCAATCGAATCTCACGAGTGGGGTCTGGGGAAAGTAGAATGTAAACAGATATTACCACTATCTCATAAAAGTAGAGAAACTGTTTTCTCGAAACCTCGTCTCAAAAACCCATAAGCAGAATAAACTAAATATGACAAAAAGGAATGGAAAAGAAAAAGGGAACAGAAAGAACGACTAATAATGAAGGGGACATGATAGTATGTAGATATGGCAAAAGAAAGGAAAAAAAAAAGAACATAAAGAGCGACTAATAGCGAAAAGAGCACATAACAGTATGTAAATACTATAAAATTAACACATATACGACAAATAATGACACCTACTTCCCTACTATACCCCACGGTTAGACATCACCTAACCTTACTAGCCTATTAGCTTGTTATTCTAATTCATGACCTCCACTCTTTCCCAGGTCATGTCCTTAGTGAGATCGAGTTTCGCCATATCTTGTTTAATCACCTTCTCCCAATACTTCTTCGGTTTACCTCTACCCCTCCGTGTAATCCCTAAGTCCAACCTCTCGCACCTCCTAACACGAGCATCGGTATTCATTTTTTGCACATGTCCAATCTAATCAGTCTCGCTTCTCTCATCTTGTCTGTCACAGGGGCCACCTCTAGCTTCTCCCGAATGTTCTCATTCTTAATCTTGTCACTCCCGGTATGTCCACACATCCATCTCAACATCCTTATCTCTATGACCTGCATCTTCTGAACATGTGAATTCTTTATTGGCCAATACTCTACCCCATACAGTAAAGACGGTCTAACCACCATTTTATAAAACTTGCCTTTAAGCTTTGGTGGTATCTTTTTATCACACAATACTCTAGAGGCAAACCTCTATTTCCTCCATGCTGCCCCAATACGATGTGTGACATCATCATCGATATCGCCACTACTCTAGATGATGGATCCAAGATATTTAAAGTTTTCTCTCCTTAGAATAGGTTGAGTGGCAAGCTTCACTTCAATGTCTGCTTCATCTCTAGCAATATGGAATTTACACTCCAAGTATTCTACTTTGGTTCTGCTCAATTTGAACCCTTTGGATTTTAGAGTATCTCTCCAAACCTCCAATCTATCATTGACTTTAGCCCGAGTCTCATCAATCAGTACTATGTCATCTGCAAATAGCATACATCATGGTACCCCTCCTGGATAGACAAAGTTAGCTCATCCATTACCAAAGCAAAAAGAAAAGGGCTCAACACAGATCCTTGATAGAATCTCATTTCAACATAAAAATACTCTGAGTCTTCTACTATTTTTACTTGAGTTTTGACTTCGTCATACATATCCTTTGTCACCCTAATATACATTATTGAAACCCATTTTGCCTCTAGACATCTCCAAAGGACATCTCTTGGAACTTTGTCATGGGCAAGGTTCCTCCTTCGCTCCCTATATTTCTCCACTAATCTCTGAATTAGGTGGATTTCTTCAGTAGTTGACCGTCCCGACATGAATCCGAACTGGTTCTCCGAAATAGACACTACTTTTCTCATCCTCATCTCCACCACTCTTTCCCAAACCTCCATAGTGTGGTTTAACAACTTGATACCCCCATAATTGTTACAGTTTTAGATATCACCCTTGTTCTTGTACAATGGAACCATTGTACTCCTCTAATCATCGAGCATCTTAGCAGTCTTCATAATAGAATTGAACAACCTAGTCAATCACTCAATACCCTAAATAATTTAAAACATTTAAAAATTAAATAAAATTTGATTAACTCTCAAAATTTCACATGTGCAACATAAATTGAAATAAAATAAATAACACATATTATTTAAAATTAATATAAAAATATACTATAAATTATAATAATTAACAACATAATTTTTTTAAAAATATATAAAAAAACCTATCACTATTACTAAATAAAAATAAAAATAATATATATTGGACCATTCAGGCACAAAGTATTGCATAAATTAAAATAAAAAATAATATATATTGGGCCGTCCCGGAATAGTATATATACACACAGAGAAGAAAGGAGGCACAGAAGAAAGGAGGTAAAGAGAGAGAAAAGCGCGCGTTTAGAGAGAGAAAGAGAAAGAGAAAGAGAGAGAGAGACGCTTGGTGACTCTACCAGGTAATATAGACCTATAGATACAGAAATTTGTATCTATACATGTCATCTCTATGCTGACTCTGACTCTCTGTGTGTGTATTTTCTCTGTCCTTCACTATTTACGTACATCGCACTGTTCATCTTCTAGTTCGAAGTTCTTTTTTTTTGGTTTAAAGTTCGTAACTTGAGCTGTTTTTGGACTTCGAATTTTGAGGTTTGTTTTGTTTGAAATTCTAGGGTTTTTGATCTATTGATCATTTGGTTTTGGTCGTTGGATTATGTGTGATTCCTTGATTGAATTGATGGAAGTTGACTTTGCGATCTTCTGCGTTTACTTTTAATTATTTTGGGGTTTTGGGTTTTATCTTCTTGTGAATCTTTTAGGATTTTCTGTGGATACACGATAACTTTGTTACTGGTAAATTTTCTTTTTGTTATAATTTAAGTGTACAATTTTGATTTTTAGCTTCATTTTGAAAATATTCTGGAAATATGTAGTATTCATGTGCGGTATTAAATTGACAATGATTTTCTTGATATATGCAGTATACTGCTTTCATTTTTTCTCTTTTAATTTGGGTAGAAGTTTGCTTTTTATTTTTGAGTTCTGAAACTTACTGAAATGAGCCTTTGTTCTTGTAGATCTTAATTCAAGATGGTTTATCTGGAGAAAATGGGCGGTGTGATGGTTTATAGGTTCTCTGATAGGTCTGAATTTAGGTTAATTTGAGGGAATTTTTGGGTTTTTATGAGCTGGGAGGAAAATCAATGGAAAAAAAAGTTCTTTACACTGCTGTTATGCGTCTTAACAGGGCTCTGATTAAAAAAAGAGTCTTTATGGGGTTAACTTCAAAGGTGGGCAGAAGTAGCATCTTATCTTTGTTTGACATGGGAATATGCTTACATTTTCTGTTGACTTCTTTTAATGTTTAGGACAATTAAACTTCTAGTTTGGCAGATAATAATAAAGGATGAAGTTTGTGCAGTAGATAGTGATGGAGGAAGTGAAGAGGAAAAAAAGTTTTTCTTCTGATCTGAGTCTCTAGTTTGTTAGCTTCATTCGGCATCATACATCTTGGTTGTTTTCAACTCTCTCTCCTTCTCAATCACAGAATAATTGTGTGAATTAAGTAATTTATCCAGTTCACACATTATTGATTGATTCAGACAAAAAGGATTCAGTCAAAACAACTCAACTCCGTTCTATGTGGAAGAAGGTTTATGTATGTTAGGTGGTGTGAATTGTGTGGTTTTTGTTGGGAGGTCTAGATTTGATGGTTTAGTATGGAGCAAATAAAAAAGAGTTAGTAAACAAAATTGGTCTTATCATCCATCCGTACAAAGAACTGATTAGATGGTGTGATTTCACCACCCTTGTAGCTTTTGTTAAAAATTTAATATTTGGTGGTTCAACTAGCAAATTTTGGTTAAAACTTGCTTCCATGCTTTGATGGGGGAGAATTAATCAGAGCAGAAAATTATCCATAAAGATGTTCTTGATGTTTGCTTCAGCCAATAGTTGAGTTTTAGGTGTGGTTTATGATGGCAGGAGCTTTATAGTGATTTTGGTTATTGGTTTGTCGGAGTTCACTTGAGTATGATTTCTTGTGATTATTTCACTGCACACAGTTGATGACTATAAACATCGTGTTATATATTTTACTTTTCCATATGCTTCCCTTCAGGCCAGGCATAGCCATGAATTCTAAAGGTTTTTCAATTTTCTTTGACAACAGTCTGTTGTGGCTGATACTCTCTGTCTGAAGGGGTTTTGAATCCCTATTGATGCTTTCAGATCAAGATTGTGTTAGATATCCCAATTACGTATCAAATGCCATCACTAAAAATGAAGACAAAGCTAGCCACATCCAGTTCGAAAGAAAAAATTGGTCTCCACGTCTGTCCAAATTCAATTGTCATATCCAAGAGTTCTCTCTCTCGAACCAGAAGTGTGCAGAATGCACATGAAGTTGCAGATTCAGTTCGCACTACTCATGATGGTAGGTTTCTTCTATCTTATGGTTCTTAAGAATAAGAATTCTTTTGTTGTTATTGTGATGGTGTGAGAGTGATGCCTTTCTCCTCACCCACAAGTTTTACTATGGGAGTCTCTGCTGACGTTGCCATTTCTTAGTACTGCACTTTCTGGTTCAGTCATCAGTTGCTTTAATTCTTGCAGTTCCTAGCTACTACAAAGTTTATCCACACCAAGTTGGAAGAAATGGAGATCATACTAATGATTTGGTAGATGAACTGCTTGAAAAGCAACAGCCACTTATTACTGATTCTGCAAACCTTGATACAATGGTAAATACATTCTGGAGTGCTAACTATTATTATTACCCGTCCTTTTGAGTTTCATTTATAGTAGTCTTAATTTATTTAATCATTTCTTTCAAGTAGTTGATGTACAATGGACACAAATTCTTCCAAATATACACATATTGCTGTCATGCATCTTCAGCTTGTTATATAATAAATTTTATATAGTTCCAATTTTTCCGCTGAAGGGTCATGAAAAGTTTTTCATAGCCATTGGAGATACATAAACTCAACATAGAAATTTATTGGAGAAAACAAGGAACCAAAGAAAGTTCCATAGTTAATCTGTCTGATCTCTCCAGATCTAAAAGTTTTTCATAGCCATTGGAGATACATAAACTCAACATAGAAATTTATTGGAGAAAACAAGGAACCAAAGAAAGTTCCATAGTTAATCTGTCTGATCTCTCCAGATCTCTACTTTAGTGGCTGTGTGAAGATAACATTATGCGAAAGGGCTGAGACACGAGCATCAGGAAAAATAGGCCATTTATTCACTGTCTCAGTAAATGACTTGATTTGTTTTACGAGAGTCGAATTGAGTTATCTTCATGTTCATATTTGACATGAATTAATCTGTTTTCTGAAACAAAATATATATGTTTAAAGAAAATGGTTTTCTTGAAAAGGTAATAACTTTTTGAAATGTCTAGTAGTATAGATGTTAAAAATCAGCAGTAAGAAGGTGCCACAATTACATCCAAAAAAAAAAAAAAGAAAAAAGGAACCAAAAAGAAGAAAAAAGAAACATTTTGGCTATCTATAGAAAAGATTCAATGAACTGGAAAAGGTTTTCACTATTATCTATCCATTCCTGTTTACATCAAAAAGATATCAACAAACTGCTATCTGACTTGATCTTCAAGACTGAGCTCTTTTATCCTTCAAAACATCTCTTGTTTCTCTCTTTCCAAACAAACACTATATGGTAGCTGGTACTCATTCCATTCTGTCTTGATCTACTTTGAAAGACCTTTCATGTTCAACATGGCAGTAAATCTGATTTAGACCTGCATTACCCATTTGATGCCCAAAAATTAAAGAAAAACTGCCGAGCTGTGTACTGATAGTACACTGTAGAAATCAATGGTCGACAGACTCTTCTCCTTTTTCACACCTGTTAACTATTAAAATTCCCTTCTTTCTAGATTGTCTAGAGTTAAGCAAGCCTTCCTAGCCACCAACTATACGAAACATTTCACTTTAATTGGTGATTTAGATTTCCAAACTGTTACAACAAACCAAAATGTTGCTGATATGACTTCCTCGTGAGCAAATTATAATGGGTACTTACAGTAAAGATGCCTTTGCTGTGTCCTTTCACAAGTAATATATGTTAAGCAAACATATGAAAACCTTTGAACATAGATTTCATAATTGAATTAAACTGATTTGGGAAATCGTGGTAAGACAAATTTCATCTTGCAAAAACGTGAATGGGTCAGAACAAGACTGCAATGCAAAGGCTGCTGTGTTGATGCCTAGATATCCCCATAAAAAGAATTTCATTATGGTCAAATCTTCGGGCTAAAATACAATAATTTATCTCGGAAGTAAATAATGCTTGTTAAATACCCAATACAAATAATTTAGCCTGAGATTTCAGTATCCAGTTGTCAAAGTATTGGACACATTCACAGCCTTACTTACCCACAATAAAAGGTCATTGAGAGAACTCCTTCAACCTATTACTAAGTGGTTTCATTCTTTATCTTGTACATTTCCCTTGATTTTCCATTTGCTTCTAGATGCTTTTGTTGTACTCAAAAAATTTTTTTTTTTTGCGCTCAAGAAAAAGAATAATGCACAAGTTGAGTACAACAAAAGCCGACCTAACTAGCTTGAGACTGAGGCGTAGTTGTGAGTGCAGTGTAAACAGCTTGAAAGAAATAGATAATTCACATAATATTTTTCGCGCATTATTACTCTATTAATTCACATAATATTGGGATGGTTGACACTAGGATATGTGCTCCTATCCCCTGACAGTTTTACATTTTATTTTTGTATGCTATACTTGTGCCTGCACGCTAAAAGTTGACAATTTGATTTTTGATGTTTGTACTGTCCTGTCCTGTTTTGGAATTGCTGCAGGAGTCTACAGTAGTAACCTGCAAATCAAGTTCTGAAACAATCTTTTCACCTAATGTGGAGCCTGTTGGTGCACATAGTGAGTCTGATACACCAAGTGATGGAGGTACACCTTCAATCTTGTTGGATTCTTTTGCTGATTGTGAAATTCCTAATCAGATTTTGTTTCTTCTTCTCTTTTTTCCTGAAAACGGTTTTTACGCAACCCACTACCCACCTTTAAATTTGCTTTATTTCTCCTGATCTTGAAAGGATGTCATCAAACAGCCAAAAGTCCCTCAGGCCATGGATCATAAGAGCTGAGAAGCACAAAACACACACACACTCTTTCTCTAGTTCTAGCAAAAAATATCATTCTAACATAAACTTATCATATTTTTTGTTGCTTGCAGCAAGCAATGGTTTGTATGTACCCCAATTGGAGACGGAAGATAGTGATAGCAGCAGAAGTTCGTGTGAACATCAGACCTGCAATGTTTCAGATTTCTTTATATCTGATATGATTGTTTCTTGTTTGGCCGTCGAGGGTGAAACCATCTATGATGACAGTTTGACTGACAGATTCTTGTCTGAATACAAGTGTGAAGAACCAAATATCTTCACTAATGTTGATGAGGAATACTTGCTGTTGCCTTTTCTTGAAGACAATGCAACAGCTAACTATAGTCAAGAGTGCAGAACATCTGGAGAAACTGCCGTTCAGTCAGATGATTCGAGCTTATATATGGCAATTCACCAGCTTAGATCATCTGAACAATCTGATGCTTTCACGTACTTAGAATCTGATCAAGCAGAATGCTTTGACCCACATATTTTCATAAGAAATTTGCCAGACATATTAGAGAGGCCGAATAGTTTGCCAAAAGAATCACAAACAGGCAAATCGGTCACCTTAGTACTTGACCTAGATGGTGAGATTCACTACTCGGGTACTCCAATCGTACTTCTTATTTTTAGTCTTGAGGCAATTTTTGGTTACACCAGAAATGATGCAATGTGTAGCTTGACTTAAAAGACAATTTTTGCTATACCTGAGGGCTAGTTACTAAGATACTTTTTACAGCAGGGACTACCCTGGTACACTCTTGTGTAACATGGATATTTACAGAGTGTGATATGGTTCCCATAAGATGGTCTAATATTTTGCATATTCATTTCATGTTTTCAGAAACACTTGTTCATTCTACACTGGAGCACTGTGATGATGCAGACTTCACATTTCCCGTTTACTTCAGCATGAAAGAACACATTGTCTATGTGAAACAGCGGCCTCACCTACGGACATTCTTGGAGAGAGTTGCAGAGATGTTTGACATTGTAATTTTTACTGCTAGTCAGAGCATATATGCGAAGCAACTGTTGGATATTCTGGATCCAGATGGAAAGATTATTTCAAGGCGAGCATATCGTGAATCATGCATCTTCTCTGATGGAAGTTATACAAAGGATTTAACAGTATTAGGTGTTGATCTGGCAAAAGTTGTAATTGTAGATAATTCCCCACAGGTGATCTACTTGCATCTTGTTTTTGATGATAAACCTATTATTGTATGCTTATTCTGTTAGTTGGGAATGTGCTTTAGTCATGTTAATATGTATTCGTCTTATCTTAGAGTAGGTTGGCGCCTGTTAGATAATTTTATGCCACTAGAAATCTAGAGAATGTCTAGTATTTCTCATTTTTTCTTTTTTTGGTATGATGTTGGCTTGAGAATATAAATTGGGAAACATGGTCAATTAGACCAATTTTGAGACTGAGGTGTAGTTATAGTAGTAGTTATATATGCTTATTCTGCTGGTGAAACAGATGGACACAAATCTCTTTGTACTTCTGGTGTAAGGTTGGTAGATTTCTCCCTTTTTTCCTTAAAAAAATCGGTTATGGGCGGTAAGGGGGCTTGTGAGATTTAAGTCACTAAGGTTCCTGTTGCAATCTGTAAAATAGATACAGCACCTTTATTAGGCATTTAACTATGCTACTCTAGTCTTCTGTCGGAAGGATTCAAAATTGTTTGTTAGCAAAATAGTCTTTTGATGTTTGCGACTTTTTCTCGAGTTTCATGTGCTTAGTTGGAAATTGGAGAAAACTGAAGAGACATGAACTGCAACATAGCAATATGCAGAGTGCTTATTGAGCACGAAGTAAGGCTATTGTTTTATACAACTGGATACTAATTTCCCATCTTGATTTCAGGTTTTCAGATTGCAAGTGAATAATGGGATTCCTATTAAGAGTTGGTTTGATGACCCTTCAGACTCTGCACTAATTTCTTTACTTCCATTCCTAGAGACACTGGCTGATGCTGATGATGTCCGACCTATCATTGCTAAGAAATTTGGTAACAAGGAATAAGAGGCCCTTGTTTTTTCATAGTAGTTCCTCTAACACCTCCTTTCTCATTTAAACAGGATTATCCCTCATTTACATGCTCATTGTTCTATCCTCATTGAGCCTTGATATAATTGGGTATGGAATAAGAATACTAGTGCCTTTCAGGTTGAGTCAGTTTTTTTTCTGCGCATTCCTTTCTTGTTTCTGCCCTGTTGACAACTTTTTTCAGTCCATTGCTTATCTAATTTGTTGTCGCATATAGTTGCAAGAGGTTCTCCTTGTGTGCAATGTACAGTTATATTTGCCTAGTTATTTACAAGCTTGTGTATATGAATTGATCTATTGTGAAATAAATTGTGATTTCATGTTTCATTATCATAGCATAAAGCTGTCTGTTGATTAACTTACCTGATCATTGTATAGCTTTTGCACAATCTCGTGTACTTGTCAATTTTGCAATAACATAGGCTTCCGATCAAATGCTAATTGGCCCAAAACATCGGTGTTACTGGTAGAAATAGGTTTAGAAGCTATTGGGATCATCACTAGATGATTGCTTTAAGACCGCCAACTTTTAGAAGTCAAAAATAGAATAGCATGGACATGCAAGCACTTGCTTGTTTCTTGATTTAGTCTTGTACTGGCTGTTCCGATCTCCTTTTATTTCAGAACGTTACCTGTTGTATGTGCTAAACATAGTTGAAAATCCATCAAATTCGCCTCAAAGCCTATGTAATAAAACCTTAAGTCTGGGGGTTACTACCTAATCAATTTGCCTATTGATGAAAGATTCCACTTGTAAGATTGACTGCCTACTATTTAGCAGGAAAAGAGATCAGTTGTCTGAAGTTAGTCATTACGTTCAGAAATCGATCGGTTAAAATGTTAAGAGATTCTTGCTAACATTTCACCCAAAGAATTGTTTGCTTTGTAGTTGAAAATAATAATGGTATGGTTCCACCACTCATTTACTGCAGGGAGACCGATTTTAGCAATTCATACTTCTATTGGGCTAAATAGAGCTGTATTGCCATAATGATTTGAATATTGGTAGATTGCCTTTCTTGGTCGCTGATACCTGCTGAACAGCATTAGAGTGACAGCTAACTGTAAATTGTACCAAAGTAGAGACTAGATATATGTGCAAGGGTCATGTAATTTCTATTTTCTAACAAGTTAATTTCTCCACCTCTACTTCAATTCATTCTCTGTAACTTCTCTCTTGCATGGTGTAATAACTGTCGGTTTTTGACTGGAAAATCCCGCTGCTTGTGAAGAATCCCAAACAAAACAAAAAGAAAAAGGAAAAGAAAGCTCAAGGTGATACCTTGTCAAAACAATAAGCACTAGGGGATAAAAGTTATCATAACTCCAAGCAACATAATCTTGTTGTTATATTGAAATTGAAAGCTAAAAACATTCTGTGGTTAAGTTTGCTTTCCATTTTATGAACTCTCTCATTTTCCATGCTGCTTTGAACATGCTGTTGCGTAGTGCTTTGGTTTTGAGTTCATGTTAGTGAATCTAGGTAAGCTATGTTTCTGCATTTATTTTGCCTGACATCTCAAAAAACTGAAGAATAATGCTTTTTCAAGGCTCTTCAGTTATTGCTAGTTCAAATTACCATTTTCAAAAAAAAAGTTATTGCTTGTTCAAAAAACAAGTTCATACAACTGTTTTCATAGTTGATATTATGAATGCCTAGAATATACTAGGGAGACTTTTTTTCCGAAGTGGATTTTTTTTGGTGAGGTAAGTCTGGCATGTCCGATTCAAGTTCGTTTAGATAGTTTTGAGGAATAGTTAGATTGGCATTACTACAACAGTTTATTAGTTTGACTTGTGTCAATCTGTTCATATAGTTGACAAAATCATTGCTGCTGGACGTAGGCAATATCATTCTTTTGGATTATCCCAATATGAATGCTCATCAAGATAGCTCAGCTAAAGCACTAGATCATTAATGATTAGCCTTTTGTTAACATTGGAGTTCTCTGTAGATTTAGGTCATTAAACTTAAATGAGGATGACACTCTGCCTGCTTGGTGGCTCGATCTGTATATACTAGTAGTTTTGGTTGCAAGGAATATTGTGCAATAGGACTGCAGTTTGACTAGGAGGTACGCGGAGCTTATGACTTAATGCAATGATCAGATAGCATGATTAATCTCTAGTCCTACTCCTTCCCTGGGATATATGAGTAGTATGACAAGCTTGTGATATTAACCATGTCTGAACTCTTTAGGATTGAATATGAATTAGCCTTGTGAAAGCATGTCAGATGACGGAGTGTATCATTGTAGATCAGCAAGTAGTTTTGAGAATTTGCTTGTTAGGTATATAATTGCAAGATGTTCCTTGGTATACCTGCTTCCATCCTTTCAGTATTCTCACCCATTCAAGTCATGACATTATTGACTTGCTTTTTGATCAAAATGATTGCAGAACCACAAAGAAAAACCTCTTTCAATATAACTTTTGTCTCCTGATGTAGTAGTCAATCGGGTGTAGGATGTGTTCTTTATTTGCGACATGTGCTATTACAGATGCATCATAAAAGGCTTCTCTCTAAGTGCATAATTCTAGAGTGGAACCATGGCAGAAGAAAGACTTTAATTGTTGGGAACCAAACAGGATTAAGCCTTTAATCATGGTTTTCACAAGATGCATGATCTATTGAACAGGAGTGGGATAGCAATTGACTTCATATTTGAGGCAAGTTTTCCTAAGTCATGCTTGAAGGAGCCAACTTTCTCCGGTTGAAGATGATATCAACTAAGCTTTTAGATTAGTCATCGTCAGTTATATAAGTAATCTACCAGTCCACTCTACTCAGGCCTATTTCAAGAGTTGAATGCAGTATTCAGAGTATTCCTTAAAGGCCGTCAATCTATATAATACTAGTTCGTCATTCGGGTTGAGGACTGGCTATGTTTTGCGAAAGCCACATAGATGGGTTGAAAAGATACGATGTAATTTTCCCCTTGGTTTAGTCCACATGTTATTTCCTTTGGCCATGATACTTAATATTGACATGATGGTTCTATTTCCGGTATTGAGTAGTTTAGGCAAGTAGTTCTGCAAGAAAGGGTGTTTTCTAGGTGGTGGCAAAGTGGTTGTGGGCTGCAAACGCTCTAGATTGATGTCTTTGGTGATTTAGAGGTTGGGGTTAAGACTTCCACTTGGATGTTCCCCAGTCGAACCCTCTGTGCAGATACTAAGAAGTTTGCATGATTTGGGTAGCTCATGGTGCAGTTTACCATAATGTTTTTTGTCATTGATATCTGTGCTTGTAAAATTTCATTACCCTTTCCAATCTGAATCTGTTATCTGCAGGTCATATGGAGATAACTAATGTTTTGGCCACCAAGTGGACTAATGTTAGGTATGCTGTATTGATTTGTTTAATGCTAATGTTTTGGCCACAAAATGGACTGATCTTAGGTATGCAGTATTGATTTGTTTAATGTTTTCTCAGGGTCACAACAGTAAAACTAACTACCTTCTGTTTGATTTTGTTTTGAGAAAAACTAACAATTGCTGACAGTATCAGGTTTTCATTTCCAAAGTCAGGTTATTTTCTCTTATTTTCTTTTTCCCTTCATTATTTAGTATCAGGATGAACTCAAAACTGTGTAAAGGTATTTTCCTAGGGTAGGGTCTATAATTAGAGATGTTATATCTTATCCCTTTTTGTATATTATGTCTCTGCAGTATGGCTCAATTGTCGTTGTCCTTTTTTTATTTGTCATGCCTTTGGGCTTTGGTGCTCTTTTAACTTTGTGGCATGAAGAGTATTTGTTCAACAGAGGAAAAATTGTAAAAGAGTGCCTTTTTTCTTCCTCTTTTTTGTTTTTTTATTTTAAACGAGAGAAGTGTATGAACAAAATTACCCTTTTCATCCCTTTATATGTAGAGGATTATTGAGTTTGTCAGCGTCATGTGCGTATGAGTTGAATTGGAGCACTTGCTTATTTACTGTAAACTTTGTTTGATGTAATAGTTAGGTTGTATTACTTGCTCTGGTAACTTGTGAAGTGTTATTGCATCTATTGCACTATAGGCTTTGCGTATGGATTTGAGTATATGATGGTGTGCTATGACTAGTATTCTTACATTTTCCTGGGTAATACTTGGAAGGAATTAACTGTAGTGTGTGCTGTGCGGTTTTGTTATGAAGATCCTGCATGTTGATATATGGCTTTTTAATAATCAATGTGTATGCAAATATCATCGACTGATTAATTCGGTATTTGGATTGGCATGGAAGTAATGAGTATAACGCGATCGTGGATATAGGACATTCTTTCATAAGAATATGAACAGGAAAATAGAGAAAACGGTAGCTAACTAGGCAAAGTAGGAAGCTGACAATGGTATATACCCTTTTGTTAACTTTCATGTGCGCTGAAAGTACCCTTTTTGACCCAATTGCACTGTAAAGTCTTTGCACTCAGTGATGTTGACGCTGTCAAAATTTTCGAACATACAATACACAAGCTACCAACTATAAATGGAAAGAACATCTCCTAAAATGAATTCAAAGCTTATTTAAGCCAAGTTGACAGAGATCAAATAATGTTCGTATCTAATCTGAATTCATTTTAGCACAAATATTAATATATATAATGTAGGTATTGTACGCCCGTTCCAATTCCATAAAAAAATCGCCTCTTAACAGGAAAGGGCTGCGAAAGAGCTGTCTTCAGATGGTAATCCTACCACATAAATAGATTTGCTGTAAATGTAACGACATTTAATTATTGGCTCCATAAAATTACTACTTCAACAAATGCTAAGGTTAATATGTTAACCTGCAAGGTGTCCTATATATCTTTGTTGGTTAATATGACACTCTAGGAATAACAATTAACTTGGATCCTCCGACAAATTATGAGATGACACCAATCAGCTAAGATAACATTTTATAAATTTCTATATTATTTGAATACCTGTTGAATCTAATATGATACAAATTCATTGCTTATGTAGAGATAATCAATTATTAGGAATAAATGATTGACATTTATGAATTCGTATCAGCTAATTTACTATTGATAATGAAATTGAATTCGAGCAAGTATAAAAAGCATTCTCTCGCAAATGTTAAATATAATGTTCAAACATCACTTGAAAAAGAGAAAAAGACAAGAAATAATACCTTATTTATAGATCACTGTACTCACTAGAAAAAATGAGAACAGGAGTAAGGAAATAAACCAAATTCATTACTGCGCGAGCGCGGGCATTTTACCTAGTATACATATATTCAAGTATACATAAAATTTGTAAAGTGACTATTTTGTAAACTAGACCAAAATTTGAGCGAACAAAATCTGATTTAAACTATTTTACCCTGCCCCAAACCAACCTATTTGACACCTTAATATGTCCATTTAGGCCATCCAAGTGTAACCAACAACTACTTAAGTTTGACAAGTTGGATTATGACCTATTCGATCCGTTGGCGACCAAACCAATTTGCGATTGTACGGCCTGAACATACTCCAATCTAACTAATCTCGGGAAGAATTTGTCCTCGAAAATGAAGCAGCCTTTGATGAGATTCCATGAGCAGGGGCCTGCCCAGAAGCTGATACAGAATATCAAGATTGTTCTGCAGAATGTGGTTGCTTTGCAGTTTCTGGTGATTCCGATTCAGGAGCCGGAGCAGGAGTTCCTGAAGAATGTGGCTCCACAACATGTTGACCCTGTCAATTATAACATGTCATATCTAGTGCCAGATGATGGTGGCAAAATCACATGCACACAAGTTTATTATACCTATATTGACAGAGACAGGTATGAACTATTATCTGTTTCAAGTCGACCATTAAAGATGTAGTAAATTGGAATTCTACACATCCAGTAATTCAAAACACTCAGAAGACACAGAGAGAAATCAATGCTTGTTTAATATTTAGCCACTCACATCTTCACTCTCTTCCTTTGTCTATCTTTGAGATGCTGTTCAGATCTTTTTTTTTTTTGGGTGACTAGGAAATTCTATCTACTGTATATGCCAGACAGGGTGCAAAGATGCAGAGAAAGGACAATGCTCCTTCACCCACATAAGGAGTCCAAAGAGCCCACCAGAGTAATCATATCATTTATGTTATTCATCCTATACCAATATGTTCAAAGTATGAACCCCCATACGTTGTCTTGTGTCAGCCTCAAATTGAAAAACACGAGAACATCTACAACTACATTGTTCAATACATTCCAAATTATGCATGTGAGAGCATTTCTACAAACTGTTTTCACTGCCTTGTTGATCTTTTCCCATGCAAATTTTCAAAAATATTCCTTCACTGATGGCCTAAACAGCTTTATCCCAAATAAATTCAAGAATGGACACTAAATCTATCAGCTGAAGTTACAATGCAACAACAATTGCACAAGGGTCTCACAAGCACCTGATCATAAAAACTTCTGCACCGGACACTACCAATGGAATATAACTGATTTAATGCACCATCTCATCATGCACATGATATATATTTTTATGTACGCAGCTTTTGCAGCTCTTCAGCACTTAACCTCTATAACCATTTATAGAAGGAGATTTTATTTTGTAACCTCTGGTTCTTAAATGCCAATCCTTTTTTCTTCTTAGCTCAGAGTAGAGCTTTCCATTCACCGGACGTATAATTCTCTTTACTGCATCACCATGCCAAAGGAACTCTCTCCTTACATATCCAGTGTTTCTCCACCCTACTGGCATAGGAAAATAGTTGTTAGATTAGAAATGTTGTCTGTAACATTATTGCCTCATTGTAATCAGGGGGAATTTGTAGGCAAAATTTGGGGCACGTGAACCCGTGTCTCTCCGTAAAACTACGTATTTTGTGTGTAACTTTATCTGCTGGCATCCATGCTACAGGAGAACTAAATGGTGCACTTGGTTTTAAGGTTGTGCGATATACCTAGAGGACTGGGGATCAATTCCCATTAAACCATTTTTTCCTTCTTTTTTTAGTGGTGCACCCATATTTTAGAAATCCTAGATTCGCCACCGGTGGTAATCTACCTCCCATAGATGATACTATTCCTTCCGAGACCTCTTTGCCACCTTATTTACCATGTACTTTGTATTTTCATATTTTGCCCACAAAGGCATTTCTAGGCGTTGTAGGTAGATCTTCTATATTCCAAAGGTCTAGCTAAAGTGGGGCTGTAATCACCCCATTTTCCTATTGATATAAAGATCTCCTTGTATTTATAGAGTACAACCTGGCAAATACAACAAATAATTGCTGTTCCTCGAGGTTGCATATATCAGTTTATTATCTGCACAGAGGATACAAGAAACAATTACTGCATCCAACTATCCTTCGTCCACCTTAAATCCGTTTCTCCCTTTCTTGAACTTACTCAAAGCCTTTATCATAATCAGGGTGAGAGTAACTTCTAGATGCAGGGGGATAAAAAGGGCCAGGATCTCAAGTTGAACTACAGAGAACCTTACCTATGAGATGCAGAACGTTATCCAATTTGTCCAATTTTCCTTTCAGGAACTTTAAAAGAGAAGTCAAGTTTGAACAAATTCACATGATATATTGAGAAGTAATTGTCATAGAAACAATCTGCCGAAACTGATCGATGTGGCATATTAGAACTCATAGTCATATATCTAAATCCAGTTTAACCACAGCACCTGTTCCATCAACCTCATTCTAGGATCTAGATCCATGACTTGTTTTCCTAGAAGGAAGCATTTCGAGTCCCAAAATTCAGCTTGCTGACAGTGATCTTCAATCATTTAGTTAAAACTTTGGCAAGGATTTTACAGATGCTGCTAAGTAAGCTAACTGCCCTAAAATCGTTCAACTCATAGGTTCATTTCTAACTAAGGAATAAAAGTAGCATTGACACTCTCAAATATTTATGTTTTTAGAAGTGTTGACATTTTCAAATACAACCTTTTAAAAAAATAAAATAAATAGGCTGGTCAGCCAGATAAAATGCTGTAACCGTCCAATCCAGGAGCTTGTCTCCAGCATATTTTTAGTTACCCAGTACATTTTTTCAGAGGAAGTCTTTGCAACAAATCTCGTTCTTTATTGAAAATCATCCACTTTGACCCCATTCTGGCCTCCAATTCCTACTTGAAACAGCTATTCATAGAATGCTAAGATCATTCCACCTACAACTTCCAACTTATGCATATAATTGTATCTTCTACTCATATTGGCTATTTCCTTCGAATAAAACTGTTGTTGTCTACCTCTAGAAGTCAGCTGCGGCAAGAATTTTTTTTTTTTTTGAATTTGGTAAATTGTATTCTTCAGCATTAAGGTTATGCTGGCCACCTCCAAAAGTTTACAGGAAAGGAAAATAAAGAAGCTTACAAGGAGCCTATAAAATCCACTAATTGGATTTCCTTCTATACTCTGTTCTTTACACCAAAAACCTAGTAAAGTAGTGACTTTCCACTTAATCTTCTGATAGAGGATTCTTTTCTTTCAAAGATCCTCTGATTACTCTCCTTCCAAATGGTCCACCAGATCTAAGTTGCTAGGACTCTTCACTTTTGGTGCCGCATCGGCGCACCCATGTCGACAGGACTTGGGTGTGGGTGGGGTCCGTGTCCGATTTGGTCAACCGGTTTCAGGTGCTTTGATCAAAAATTGATGGCGAAAGTTTGGACGGCTTAAATGATTTCTATAATCAATACAAAAGCTAAGGTGAAATTGAAGAAAATAGAACATCTTTTATATAGAAATTTCTATGTCACGTCTTTTTCTTTAATCTCCTTCCAGGATTTCTTCAAGTTCTCCACATAATATCTCATAATTTAGGTTTTATCACTTTATTTTTAGATATTTTGATTATTTTTAGGCGAATCCACACACCCATATCCATAGATGGATCTATATCCCCGAATCTTAAAAATTAGATCATGAAGGATCCGACCTCTAGATCCGCACCCATATCGGACACCTGCACCCGAGTCCAAGCAACTTAGCACCAGATGCAGGCTGGGACTGTTCTCCACCATCTTTTCTGGCTTTTGCTTCCTCTTCTGATCCAACAGCTAAGCAAGTCTCCTGTATGTTCAGGCATGATCCATTTGATTCCAGCAATGGAAGTGAACATAGTCCAAACTTGTGTTGTCACTTTGCAATGCATGAAGAGGTGTTTGCTGGTTTTTAGTGCCTCCTTGCATAGTATGCATCCAGATACTATGTTGATCTACCTCTTTTGTCCTCATGCGTCAGGCATGCTTTCCTAGATACTTGCCAAGTGAAGCATTTCACATTATTAGGAGCCACACTCTTCCATATAATATTCCAAGGTCCAGTTGACCTGCCTGCAGCTTCACTCAGTCCCTTTCTGTAAACTCTTAACAGTGAAAATTCCATCATTGTGGTGCCTCCAAATGAGTTTGTCTGGATCCATATTAGTGCCTGGGAAGTACCCTATTAGGTTTAGGAGTTCGGCTACCCATGGCATTTCCCAATCATTTAGAAGTATTCTGAAAGTCAAGTTCCATCCCTGAGGGGACCACATTTTTTGTCTTATCGAAAATAGTCCAGGGAATAGGGATTGAAAAGTTCCACGACCACTCCAGTCGTCTTTCCAAAGGAGTACCTTGTCTCCTCTACCAACTCTAACTTAAGCTTGAGAGTCATCCAGAGGTTCCTGATAGATTTCCAAACTCCAACCCCAGGTATTAGTCACTTTATTGGTGCAACACTGCCCCTCCGGACCATATTTATGAAGGATTATGAAGCTTTAGGTTCTCCAAAGCCATTTCATAAATAAAGTCCTATTATGCAGCTTTAGGTTCCTCATTCCCAGACCTCCAAAACTCTTGCTTTGCTGAACTGTGCTCCATTTTACCAGGTTAAATCTTGTTAGAACAAGAGTAAGAATAAGAATAATATATACAATCCTACTTAGAATAGGAATAGTATATAGAATCCTACTTGGAAAAGGATTGTATTGTAGTTTCCTAGTTGGATAAGGAGTCTAATGTAGTGTCTATAAATAGGATCTTAATGTAATAATGTTGATACAATTCAATAATATTCTTCTCCAATATTTCTCATAAATCTCTTCTCAATCTTGCTTCCTTGCCACAAAAAATTCCCTCCTCAACTTGTCTAAGGTTTTCACCACCTCATCAGGAATGGGAAATAAAGACATTACATATGTTGGCAAAGAATCAAGAACTGCATTGATCAAAAACAACTCTACCTCCTAGGGAAAGGTATTGTGATTTCCAAGAGCTAGTCTATTTTCTGCGTTCTCTATTATTCCATCGCATATGTTCACAGCTTTGTGCTTAGCACCCAATGGCATTCCCAAGTAAATTGTGGCCAACTCCTCCATCCTGCATTTCGAAATATCTGCCAGACATTGAATTAGCTGCACCTTCTTAACTGGAAAAATATTGCTTTTCCTCCGACAACCTTCAATCCAGAGCAAGCTTCAAAGATCACCAAAATCACCCTTAGGTAACAAATTTGTTCTTGTGCAGCTTCACAGAAAATCAGAGTGTCATCAGCATATAATAAGTGAGTCACCTCCATGATTTCATTGTTCCTGTTCTTAATGTTGAAGCTTCGTATCCAGTTATTTGTTGCAACGCTTCTCATCAGACAGGTAGCCCTTCCATAGCTATGATGAACAGGACAGGGGACATGGGAACTCCTTGTCTCAGACCTCTTTCAGCTGGAAAATAACTTGCAGGTTCTCCATTTATCAGAATGGAGAACCTGGTTCTTTTAATACAGAATTCTATCCATTTAAGCCACCTACTCCCAAATTCCATTTGCCTGAGAGTGTTCAACGGGAAACTCCAAATTAGGTGGTTTTTTCTATATCTAATTTGCACATAACTCCAGGCTCATCTCCTCTAATCCTGGTGTCTATGCATTCAGTAGCAATTAGAGCAGCATCCGTTATTTGTCCCACTTTGATGAAAGCCGTCTGGTGGTTGTTGATAACCCGCTTATCACCTTCTTTAATCTCTCAGCCAACACCTTTGCTATGATTTTAGCAGATCCCAGAGATTAGACTGATGGGTCTGAAATCTCTTAAGTCATTTGACCCAACCCTCTTAGGAATTAAAGCTACAAAAGTGGAATTGAAGTTCTTCTCAAACGTGAGATGAGAGTGAAATCTGTGGAATGTCTGCATCCATTCTTCGTTTATTGTTCCCCAAAAAGCTTGGAAGATGATGGTATAGCCATCTGGACCAGGTGCTTTTTCTGCAACACACATCTTTATCCCTGCCAGTACCTCTTCTTCTTCAAAAACTCTCTTCAAGGTTATTTCTTTCCTGTTGAAATGCTCTGTACTTCATTAAGATTCAGATAAGGTTTCCAATTTTCTGATTCTTTGTAGAGATCTTGATAAAAATCCACAATGGAGTTGATAGCGATCGGATCATTAGATAGTTCTCCATTGATCAACAGGGAATCTATTGAGTTGAATCTCTTACGTGCAGTGGCCATTCCGTGAAAGAACTTAGTGTTTTTATCACCAAATTTGATCCACTGGACTCTGGATCTCTGCCTCCAAAAATTTCCCCATTTCTGGCCGCTTCCTCATATTCCATGGCTAAATGACCTTTAAGCAGTTGCTCATCATCGTTTAAGGGTCTGCTCTCTTGGATGGTTTCCAAGCCCCCTATTTGGTCTAGCATGTGGCTTTTTCTTGCCTTCCAGTTCTCATTATGCTCTTTGCTCCATTCTTGACTTTAGCCTTTAACATGCTTAGTTTTGTTGCCAGGATATAGTCAGGAGTACCAGATACAATAAAAGAACACCGCATTCTTAGACTTCTTCCTTGAAACCTTCTACATTCAGACACCATCCATGAAACTTCCTCAACTTTTTTCCACTTCTGAATCCTCTAGACTATATATCTGGTACTCTACAACCGTCCATTCTCTTTCTTTGATGATTCTAGTCCTTGTAAATGATCTAGCATCTCAACTAACCTTGTTTTCATTCTCTCGAACAATTCAGAGCTTCAATGCTCCATTTCACATCTCAAAAAAATCACTTTTTCTTGGGGAGGGGGGCCGGGGTGTGCGTGTTGTGTGTGTGTTAAAAAACAGTGCCAGGATTAGAATAGTTGCCACAAAACCACCAGCTCTTCAGTTGATCCTTAAAGCCCTTTGCAGTTAAGTCACATATTTTAGAACCTGAATAAGAACTATACTTTGCTTCTCACAGTCTAGAGTCACAAGTATATGAGCAGAGAAGGTTCTGGATAATGTCATAGTTTAATGTACTTGGACATTTTTTATGGAGATCAAAACCCTATAAACTACTGATGCTGAACTGCTGTTACCATCGCTATGCCATGTGAATTTACTGTCATGAAGTGGGATATATCAATGAACTCCATCTATTGAATCCATGTCTTGAGTAGATGAGAATACTTTAATCCTAACTCCTAAGAGCTAGAATTGAACTCCTTTCTTTGTTCAGCGAATCCTGCCAAATAGATTCAACCCTAATTACCATGATTCTATAACACCTGTATCTTCGGGCTAAGGTTTGATCCATGGAATATAATAACCCGATTCAAATCATGAGAACTCGACTATCCAGATAAACTAAGGTTTAAGTTTATGTATTACGTCGTTGCACAAGTATGGAAATGGTGAGGAATTAAGGGAACTGAGCTTTGGAAATTTTCGGCCAAGTATGGACAATATATTTGACATATGGGTCATACATTTCACCTATGGTGACAAAATTGAATTATGGCCTAAATGACTAAACTTATGGTCCATACTGGATCTACAGAGGGACTACGATGAAGCTTCTACAATTCTAAGTGTGGAGAGGACGTTAGGCCGTAAAATGACATATGGACTGTACATGGAATTGTGCTTGGAGGTCCCCCAAAAGTTGAGATACTTTTTAAGGATTGTGTCCATGTACGGCCAACATACAGACCGTAAACAACTTCTATGACCGTACATGACACCATAAGTGATGTTACTGGATATACTTGAGAACCAGGCATGGATCCCATACGGTCTGTAGTTGAAATCCACAGTTGTACCCAGTACCGTATGTGAAGCCTCCGGAATCGACAACGCCAATTATGGACATGACTTATGACTGTGAAATTGATATACAAACTTCTATGACCATACATGGCACCATAAGTGATGTTACTGGATATACTTGAGAACCAGGCATGGATTCCATATGTCTGTAATTGAAATCCACAGTCGTACCCAGTACCGTATGTGAAGCCTCCGGAATCAACGACGCCAGTTATGGACATGACTTACGACTGTAAAATTGATACACAAACCGTACTCGGGACTGTCTTGACCATGCTCAATTTTGAGGCTACTGCTTAAGGGTTTGGTATGATTTTATGGGCAGACCTACAAACCGTATGGCCGATTCACAGACAGTACTTGGAGACCTAGGCTGCCGTAAATCGCCCAACACAGCTATAAGTACGTTTTATCCTGATTTTTCTTCCATTTGTCACCTCTCTAAGCCCAAGCACGAGTATTTCTCTTCTCCTCTTCCTCCCACATCAAGGTTAGCATATTCTAAGTAAATCCAAGCGATTGATGGGTTCTAAGTGCAATGCTACACTTTAATATTTTGAAAACCTATCTCAAGAACCGATTTTTTGAGTTCTTCAAGTATTTTGGAGCAATTATGGTATGTAAGACAATCTTTTCATGCGGGAGCATTATTGTTTTTCCCCATGTTACGTTTTGTCGGAAAACCATACATTCTCTCCATGAGATAGTAGGGTTAATTATGAAAAGGCATGCTTTGTTAATATATATTCACTATGAACACCATGAACCCCTTGAAATCCTTAGGTTCTCATTATGATCTTATTCAATGAAATTCACTATTCTCCCACGAAAAATATGCTTATATGAAGTATGTTTTTTCTTCAAAAGAGAACCTTGTGATTTTACGATATGATGAACAAGATGATGAAATGAACTATGATTTATGAGCCCTTGAACTAAACTTTACCACATAATGAGATGGGATATTATTGTTAAACCGAGAAGGCATGAATCCTACAGTAATACCCTGAAACTATGTGTGCCAACATAGGATAAGGATCGTTCTAAACTTTACAGTGACATCTCCCTGTCATCCACTTGTGGATATGACATGTATCCAATGCTAACTTATGATATGTATGTCTCATGCCCCGGCAAGATGGGATGGCTTAGCCAGTCGAGCTAAGATTGGGCTCCATATGCTCATATGATGGATTATGTCAGTAAACTAAGAAACTCCCATAATGGACTAACTTATGATCAAAGATGAAACGTTAGCATCAACCTAATGATTAAATCCTTTGATTCTTTTTCATGTCTTATTTATACTCTTTGTTTGTCCTTTCAGTTCATATATTATTCTTATGTTTCATTCAATGCCATATTGATACAATTACTATTCTACATGTACTAACGTCCCTTTTGCCGGGGGCTACATTTCACGATGTAGATTCAGATGCACAGAACGACAGGGTTGTTCACTAAGATTCTGCATTATCAGATTATTGGTGAGCCCCACTTATTCATGAGGCATAATTTTCTTTATTCAGTTCTGCTTATGTATGGGTCTTGTCCCGACAAAACATTTTTTCATGATATGTTAAAGGCTTCATAGATAAACGAGTCTAGACATCCATTTATGTAATAGTTCTTTCTATTTATTAAACATGTACTGATGAAACGTTTTGAACTTAATGAAAGCTTTATGAATGAATATTCATTTTTAAAGATTTTATTCATCAATCTATTTCATTCTATTCTGCATGTCTCAAGGGTATGTCATGCTAGCAGGTTAGCTCATGCAAGTTTAAGGTATCGAGTGCCGGTCACACTAGGCCCATGTTGGGGGCCTGATAGCTTTACTCCATGGGCCTCCGATAGTAGATAATTCATATTGTAGTTCACTTACCTTTTTAATTGGTGGTCCACATACTCTAGAGAACATGCAGTTGCATTTGTAGAGGTATTTTTCAAATTTAAAGTAATGGAATGAGTCAACCATATCTAAGTGAAAATAGAAAAATTTGTCAGTCGCTTGATTAACAACGTACAAAGGTAATCCTTATATAGTTATATAGCAATTTGAGCTATGCATGATATGGTAGGTTATAAATTTACGCTAATAGAGTGACTAAATATTCTATAATTAAATTCTAAATATTCCAAGCCCCAAGGTATCTTATTTTATATTGATTTTCCTCTTCCATTTTTTCAGGAAAAAACCATCATCAGGTAGCAATTCAATAAGATAAGCAATTTAAGGGAAGGAACCTGAGGAGTTTGATTGTAATCCTCATCTGTTTGCTGCTCCAGATGATGATATTGCTGCTGTTGTAGGTGAGAGTACTGATGTAATTGGAGATGTCCCTGCTGTTGCCATTGTTGCTGTTGTTGCATACACTGATATCCTTGTTGATGTACTTGGTATTGGTGTAAAAGTAGCTGATAACCATGTTGTTGCATCTGGTATGCAAGTTCTTGGGATTGACGATATTGCTCTAGCTGCTCCTGTGTTTGCAGATAGTGTTGCCGTGTTTGCTGGCCTTCCTGTGGTTGCATCTGTTGTGCTTCCTGTTGAAACTGCTGTTGCCATAGTTGGTGTGCCTGTGGTAAATATTGTACCTGGTGAAGAAGATATTGCTGCTGTTGATATTGTGAAGACTGAATTTGCTGGAAATACTGTTGCTGTTGCAGTAGAGGCGTTTGCTGCTGACTCTGTTGCTGAATAAGCTGCTGCTGCTGATACAGCTGTTGACTTGGATGTGGATGCATTTGTTGCTGTTGTATACTAGTGTAGGGCTGTTGCATTTGCAGCTGATGTCGCTGATACTGACCGTGCAAAAGATGCTGCTGCTGGTAATAATGTTGGGATGTTTGATTCAGTGCTTCCTGGTGGTGTAAGGCCCCAATTTGCTGGCTACTCTGCCCAGAATGTTGAGGTGTATTTGGTTGAGAAAAAGAAGCATGTGAGGAAGACATTTGAGCATGGTTTTCTGACAGAGAGATGTGTTGTGATTTTTGATTCAATGTTTCCTGACGGGGACTCCGCCCAAATTGCTTGCCATTGTTCACAGAATGTTGAGCTGTACTTGGTTGAGAATAAGAAGCAGGTGATGAAGATGCCTGGGTATGGTTTCCAGACATGGAGATCTGCTGTGGCATATTATTCACTGTCCAGCATTGGTTGCTTGGGATATTCCCCTGAGAAGTACTCGATTGACACTGCACAGTAGCCTGTTTGATCTGTGAATCACCCTGAGAATCACGCAGGCGTGGTTCTTGTGAAGAAGCTTGTTGTGGCTGCTGTTGCTGATCATATCCTGTAGGTTGATTGGGCATCTTTGAACTACTGCTCTCAGGAACTGCGACTGTATCATTTAGCTGTGAACTTTCAGCAGTAACAGGACCTGGATGCGTTTGTGCTGATTTGGAATACAGACATGTTGCTGGAGATGAACAACTAACTGGTCCATTTCCATCATTTATAGGATCTTGTGATTTGCCTGTGCTTGATGAAGGAATTTCTTCACCACTTTCAGGATCATCAGAATGCATGGCAACGAAGTCCTGGGATTTCCTTTCCCCAGAAACCAAGGAAAGATTCTCCAAAGAAACCGGCATTGGTGGCTGTTCAAGTTCAACATCCTGATCTCGATTGATAATCTCTGAACTTGGATGTTCTTGTGAGGCTTTTAAAGCAGAAAGGGGACTCGAGGGTTCTTTAAAGTCCAGGACAGGCCCAGGTGACTTGGATACATCTTCTCCAGGTTGGGGTATGGAATCATAAGAGAAGTCCATTGGTCCAGGCAAATCTTCTCTCCTCTGCTGTGATGGACCATGACTTAATTCCATCGGCGCCGATGAATCATCCTTTGATTGCACCGCAGTTTCGAACAACAACTCATTTCCAGAGCCATTTCCACAGGATAGACCTTTCATTTTGGGAGATAGCTCTTGTTTACCTGTCACATCTTTGTCATTGACCACAGCTAAAGACGGGTCTGCAGAAAGCTGATCTGGTTGATTCCCATCTTTAAGTGTCAGTAAATGCACCTGCTCTACTTTGGACAGCTGGATCATATGGCCAGAGCTTGGTCCTTTTGATGGCTGATTAACTAAGACATAGGAGTTGTTTCTCCTTTGCTCAGTAAAGCCGTTCGGTGAACTCTTCTCAGTACCTATGTGTTTAGATGAGGTATTGGTTCTTATGAACTGAGGAAACAATTTGATGTGACGACTCCATGCCTTTCGTATCTCAGAGATAGAACCACAAAGATCAACTAACTGTTGTAACCATAAATGATGATTATCAGGGACAGGTAAAGTGGACTTAGCACATCCAGAACACAAAATAGTGAAACTTGGTAAATATAATTTAAAAAAAGGACACTTCACTTTATAGAAACCTAGGCCAGATTCAGTAGGTACAAGACCATGAGGAATTGTTAAGAAGAAAAACAAATAAACATTTTGCTTTAAGTATGGGACAGATTTGGTAAGGGTCGGCATATCTCCTAGCAAACTGAATCAGAAGTTTCACTTAAACTGAGTTCTTGATTAAATATTGTTATTCCTGTAGGCAGGTGGTATTCACACTTTGGGCTGGTTAAAGGAGGAAGTGGTTTGTATAGAAATATTAACTATTCCATAACAAATGAAAATAAATCCAGTGTTGAAACTGAGACCATCCCACGTACATTTTGTACTTTCCAATGAGATATTAAGTAGAAAACTTCTATACATATCTTTTTTATAATTTAGAAAAAGGGCAGAAGGTGCACTAAGCTCTTGCTATGCACAGGTCTGGTAAAAAATCACTACACATGAAGAGAAAAATCGACTTATCATGTATATGCATACTGAGAGTATGATTTTTTTAAAATCACTTAGTTTTAAATTTTCTCATTCACTTTAGTACGATCAGGGCTTTGTTAGCCGTGACACAATCCCCTTCTACCTCAGCTAGTTAGGAAGATTTGATAACACGTCGATAGATCTGAACTGTTGCATCAAATTTACAATGTGCACAGCAGTGTTAAGCTCACTTCCAAACCGTTGTTAGGTGTCCCTGTATGTTCACTAGTTAAAGTCTTATGAAACAGATACTTGATTCATGAGTATGTTGCACTCAGTCATTTCTTTCAGATTTCCATTCCATTAATTATTGATGGACCCAGTTGACCAGCAGTATCAGCAAATAGATGAAGCCACAAAAATATTCAGCAATTTTTCCACTTATATAAGAGAATTCCCCTCGGTTTTCCTTCCACAGTCAAAATGGAAAATAAGAAAAGAAAACAATGTAGAACTGAAACATTTAGAGGGGAGCTCTCACCTCCAAAAATAATAAGGATATACTCTCTCGATCTTTTACTTCCAAATCTTGGGGTACGTCTGACACAGGAGAGATTGCATTAGCTATGATAGAGTCTACAATACTCAATTGCTTAGTTCCTTCATGCAGCATTGCAAATCTTATCAATTCCTGCAGAAGTAGAATATATTCATATTTGGTATTTGTCACAAATCTCATGTAGTGCAAAAATAGCTCACGACTAAGAAGCTCTCCAGGATCTTTTTCAAGCAAAAGAGGAGTAACTTTCAGATGTTTACCTTCTTTTTTGGATGAAGTTGTTTCATTATTGGCATCAAGAAGATGCAAAGAGTACAAAAGTAGACATGCTAGCTCCATTACATGATAAGAGTTAAGACCCGGGAGCCGGCCACAAAATATAGATGGTGGTTTTGACTTCTTAATATAGATTCCCTCGAGAGTTCTTTATTATTAACAATGGAATCCTCACTACACAACAGAATTCCAAATGCACAATTGACGTTAAACCTTTCCAAACTCTAGATTCTGATCCTATTACTTACAAATTTGTTCTACCCTCAATAGAAAACTGAATGCTACATGTGGTTAAATACTGGTGGTGTCTGGGCAAGCTTGTGCACGCCTGGACCATTCCACCAAGTAACTCTACTTGCAAAGGCTTAGGCAAATGAAAAGAAATCACCTAATATGTTTTGTTTTACTTGGAATTTGAACACAGGTCTCCAAGGTTTTACCAGAGCTTCATTTGACAGCAAGGCATTCAAGGAAGAGAGATAATGGAAGAAAACTAGTCAAAAAGTGAGCCACAAAGAAGAGGACAGAAGAAAATATTAGCAGTAGGCAAATTATCGCGATAGAAGCTCGTGTTAGTGAAGAAGGGAAAGGTAAAGATTTGCAACCGCAACGCCCATTCCTCAATAATGATGCAGAGCTCCCAGATATAAAAAATCATTACCCTCTTGGGTAGCAATGCATCATTCGGCGATCACGGAGAACTGGGGCCTGGGCATGTTATAAGATTGTATATGATTGAGTTTCTACATAAGATTTTACTTGGGTCAACTTTAAACGTCCATATCTCTAAGAAAATAAAGAATTAGGTGGCCCATGGGACTTCTATTAATTATTAATTTGAAAGTAGGGACTTTTATCAGCAAACTAGTCTAAAACAAGAGGCCTATCAAATTAAAGGTCTCTGGATCCTCTTTCCAATGCCACCAAGTTCACCTCATTTTGAATTTGGAGTAAAAGATTAGGACCATTTAACCTGAGCCTGCCAGATCAGAGTTTTCTGGGGTCGATTTCTACGACCCTGAATTATAAGGTTGAAAAAGGGTCTACGACCCGTCCTGTTGACTCGTGAAAAAAGTTCCGAGAATCATTTTTTGGCTCCAAATTCATACGGACCCAACAACAGGTCGTAGAAGCACCTAGGGGCCGTAGTTTAGGCTCGTAGAATGAACTCCAGGACCTCAAATCTCAAGCCAGTTTCTATGATTGGCTTTTACATGCCTTGGAAGGCCTCGTAGATGACTTCGATAATGTTTTAATGAGGGTTAGTTTGGTCTTTTCCCACCCTTCCCAAGTTTAAGCCTCGACGGTTTAGGACTAATTTAAGCCCCTTATCATTATCATTAAACCCTTCTACCTCATTATTACTTCCAAGACTTAAAGTGAGGTTTAAAAGGAGAAAAGTTGGGGTTCCAAGAGCATCCACTGAGTTCTTCAAAGTTCTTTAAGAATCTAATTCTTCCAGGTATGTAAGGTTACTCATAACATTGAATTGAATTCGTCCAAGTGCTTAACATCTAAATTCTGTCTTGATTGAGTATTGAATTGAGTATCCTAATTCCCGAATTTTGAATGCGTTAATTCTTCTTCTATTGAGTTCCTTACATTTACGCATTGAAATTATCATTGTTCTATCTATTAAATTGTTGGAATTGATGTTCGTGGCACATTCCCATGAACTCGAATCAAGTAGATGATCACGGTTTTACTATGCATTATTTTGAATTGAGATGACAATTTTCATGCATCTAATGAAGTACGATGTCAAAGCTAAGCCTTCCCATGTCTTATAGAGTTTTAAAGAGTTGAGCATCGAGTCTTAATGAGCATCATATTTTGAGCATAAATGTTTTTTCGAGAAAAGACATTTTTAAATGAAAGAACACGATGATTTGAGATGATTTGAAATTTTGAGTTAAGAGTCTAGTTTTTGGGTTAGCTAAAAGTTTTTTAAGTATAATTTAAACAAATAGACAATCTATACTATATTAAAATCATGAATTATCCTTAGAAATATCCTTTGAACTATTTGCCCTTCATTAGAATACTCTACTTTAGACAAAATCGTCTTTTCATTATTTTCTTAATTTATTATTTACTCTTTTATTTATTTAATTTCAAGATTCACTTTTGAATTAGAAATTCTTTATACTTAGAATTTACTCTTGATTTAGGACTATTTTATATAAATAATTGTCTAAGCTGCGAAGGAAAGAAATGAATATTTTTTAAAAAACATTTAAGACTTTGGAATTAACTAAAATTTAGACTATCAAATATTTTTTTAATAAAAATATGTAATATAAAGAATTTAAAAAGAAAAGAGTAATTAAAATTACAATGGAAATATTAAACCAATCTTTTTACATTTAGGAGTCTATTTTTAAAATTAAGTTTTAATCAGTTAACTATTTAACTCTTAACAATTCAACTCCAAATTCTTACTTTATGTATTCATAAACTATTAACGTATCTATATTATAAGTAATTGAATTGATTTTCTCATCTTTGCCCGTTCAAAATAGATTAAACCATTGCATCAAATTAATAGTATTTATTTAATTTTGTTTACATGAATATTATATTTATGTTAATGGCAAGTACTACTTACATATAAACTTTAAATTGACACGATACATACGTGCAAAGCATGTATACTAAACTAGTAATGTCTAGATGTCTATCCAACTCAAACCCACAGAATTCATTCATAAATTGCAGATCAAAATAGTAAATTCATCTAATATGCCTAATCATCTTTAAATTATTTCATCACTTCTTATATTTAACCCTAGAAAAGAAAATTAATAAATGCCTAAATATTATTAATAATTATATAACAAAGAACAAATGAGTTTGGGATTAAAATTATTCGTTTAAACTTTCCCTCCCAAACTTTTCTCTCAAAATCTCCCAAAAATAACCCATTCCCTAGTATCTCTCTCGCAAAGCCAAAACCAAAACCAAAACACTCAAGTTCCTTCTACCTTCCCCAACTTTCCCCTCTTGCCCAAAATCCCTATGCTTCAGTTGAATCTCAAGCAACTTCAGGAATAACAATAGAAAATGTATTTCCTTCTTGCTTATCCCTATCGTTTTTCTTTTCTTCATTTACTAAACCTTGAAATAATACGGGTTAGCATTTTTTTTTTTGAATCTGATTTGTTCTCTCTTTTCTGTAATGTATTTTGATTTCACAAATGAATTGAATCATGTTTATTTATTGTGCATTTGTTTGTGGCCGACATGTTCATAGTAGAAGCATTGAAACCTAGTTTGTAGTTTTATATGGTTTTTGTAACAGTGTGGTTGTATTGGAAAATGGATTTGTTGAAGAAAGTTGTATAGGGTTTCTCATGTCTACAGAATATGCTAAATATCATATCCACATATTATGCCCTACAAGTGTTCGAGGGAAACATTGCAATCCTTTTTTAAGAAAACTTTTTATAAGTTGTAAGAGATTGAAAGAAGAATACCCTCATTACTGTCCCTTCAAACATTGTTTTTAAACATACGGATTAGAATCAAATTTTGAGATATGAGATTTTAAAAAAATCACTATTTTGGTTGGTACATCTTTTATGGTGGTGATTTCAGCAAGTTCAAGCTTGATGTTTTTTTGGTGAATATCTGTTGACATGTAATTTAACTTTATAGAGCCTTTATGTCAATACAAGATGTGGAGCTATGTTTTCCAGTTTTGTAGAATCAATTAAAAATGACCCTTTGTGTTTGACGTAACTTGAGAAATTGATAGAGCACGAAATGCATATGACATTGAGACTTGAATCCTTCAAAAACTACTCTAGCATGAGCATTTGACACTTAATGAATTCAGTGACTTGATAATATACACCAGAATATACGTGTTAATATTCTTATTCTTTTATTTTTAATTCTGAGAAGAAAATTAATCAAATGGCATTCTTTTAGTCTACTGTCTTATTGATTGTGTTCTTGGTTGATTTTACTATTGTTTTTATAACAAATCTTCCATAATTGTGAGCATAGGACACTAGAATGTAGAAAAATAAGCATTATTTATCTTGTAGTTTAGTGGATCTTCAGTTCAGTGTGTCTTTTTACTATTATTTGGTTTTTTCTGCATACAAGACCCTTGCTAAGCATATTGCAGGGGAAACAAGATTTTGGTGTACTATTAGCATTCTCGTGTACTAGTTATAGGCTTCATTTACGTGTTACCATTTATTCCAAATATAGATTCCTTGTTCTAGCCAGCTTGTCACACTTTTCAAGTATGTTTCTTTTGTTCTTCGGTCCTGATTATCCTAGTTCTCTTGCTATGTATTTTTGTCTATTTATTTTGTGCTATTGCTATACAGTTGCTGGTGAGTTCAGTAATGCAAAGCCTAAGTATCACATGACTATTTAGTGTATCAACATTGTTACCTTCAGTTAAGTGTTTCCTATAATTGTTTCTGAACAAAAGTAAACCTTTAGGAAGTCAGTTCTAAAAAAATACTCTCAGACACATTTCCCAATGCCATTCTCCCTCCTACTTACTAGGAGAAAGAGTCCCTTCTTTCCGGTGGTCGCCGGGATCTTCCCAGACCCCACCACCCTCTTCATCCCTTTCTCAGCTAACTCCTTACGAGGTAGCTTTCTTCTCTTTCCTACTGCCTATTTTCACAAATGGATAACTTCATTTATTTCGCGATCGGCTTCAAATCCTTCAAATCCTTGCAGAGAATTTTATTTTGGCACTTAAAAATTGGGAACTGAAAAGCAAGGAGTCAACAAATAAAATCGATGAAGCTGCCAAAGTAGGGGAACCTTTTCTCCAACAGGTTCAGTCGAAAATCAGTGATAGTCAGGAGCAACCAGAGATAGAGACGACAACTCCTACAGCTTCTCGATCTGTTGCTAGAGAAAAGGAATTGCAAATTCAACAAATTCTTCAACCCGACCCAGTTGATGTTCAAGACCTAGTAGATTTTGAAGTTATGGAAACTGAGGCTCCACCTTGGGTGAATTCCCATATTCTGGAGTTAAGCAATACCTACGGGGTTGCTTTTGAGGGTTTTGAGAAAGAAACTTTGGAACTCCTGATAAGAATTAACAAGCCGAAATCGGATTTGGAAAAGAAGAAACAGAAAGGCACCATAACTCCAACAAACAGAGGCATAGGCAAAAATGAGTTAAAAAATCTTCAATCTAGTCTGAACAAGAAAGTGGAAGGGACAAGAAGCAGGGGGAAAAATCTCTATTTGACTTTTAAATGAAAGTCAAAATTGTGTCATGGAATG
>JAABOM020000049.1:14808906-14833498 GCA_011800125.2 Solanum clarkiae | reverse complement strand
AAAGGAGAATCTACCAGCTCCAAGTCATTGATGCTCTCAGAAAATTCAGACATTGTCCTTGAGATTCTACGACAATTTACTCTCTTTGCCATAAACCTTGTGACATTAGGTCCCCCCTCTGCCACCTCTAGCATCCAAATGTTCTTCCCCCACCCACCTATTAGCCCATAACTCCCTTAACAAATGTTTAACATCTCCTTCTAAATTGGCTTCAATTAGGACATATATATTTTTCCCCATTGTTGCACTAACTGCTTTGCCAAGTTTCTCTTATCCCTCATCTGAACCCCTAACATTCCACAAAATGATTTTGGTTCTCATTGATCACCAATAGGTAGCCTCCTCAATTCACTTCTTGGTTCCCTATCCTTATACCTTACATCAAAAATTCAATTCCTAACTTCTTTTGGAACTAGTTGAGTATCTCTGTTGCCAACCATTGGTAACCCCCTACTTTGATCATCTGGAATAAAACTTCGGTATCTTTCTCCAAACCATCAAACTCTAACCCCAAATTGCTTGCTCAATTTGATGATGTCTTCTCGTACCCAGGCAGTGGCACAAGCTCCCACTTCCTTGGTACACTCACTGGAGTAACATTGAAGTGGTGTTGGTTCCTCCAAAGGAATTATTTGACTTTGTGAAGTGTCGCTGTTTTCTCCTTGCTCCCACCTGCATCAGCCATGTCAAAATCCGAGCTAGGAATCTTTGGGGTTACGATCGAGCCCACCACAAGACTCGCCTCACCCTTCTGCATGTGATTTTTGGAGTCTCCTTTGATGATAAACTCTCATGCCTCATCACCATAACTGAAACTTGAGAAAATTCTCTCCTCTGCAACATTTCCAAGAGTTAGATTAAGAGCCGTTTGGATTGGCTTTTGGCTTATGACTTATGGCTTTAGCTTATTTTTGTTATTTTTCCTTATAAATTAAGTGCTTATGGGCACTTTTTAACTTTACCCAACACTTCAAAACTTTTTAAGAACTATTTTGGCTTAAAAGCAACTAAAATAAGCCAATCCAAATGGACACTAACTCCTGTAAAAGGCTCAACAACTAAAGGCCCTCTTTTACGGGCTGCTAATTTGGGCCTACAAGACCTTGGCCCAACATCATTTAAAGAGAGAGTCCAGCAAAAGAGTGGTCCATTTAGCTCACAATTTTTGAATTTGATACAGTTGGCCCCTTATGGGTCCCTTTAGGTCCTTGTGTAAAAACCCACTTCATCCTCCATATTTGTTGGTTTTTCCACAGTTTTCCCTTTCCCCTTCCCCTTTCCCCTTTCCTCTTTCTCTGTTCTCTCTCTCTTTCTCAGCTTAGAGGCCTGCACCATGTCTTCTTTGTCATTTTCATCCATAGAGAGGTCACATTATTGATGGTTGTCCACCCTAGCTCTCTCAACTCTCGTCGGAGCTTCACACCACACAGGGAGTGTATACCGCCAGTCGCCATCTTCGACTTCAATTGTCACCGAAATGTTTTCAGATGGGCCTTTGACTTTGATTCTAGCCCACATGAGGTGGCTTTTAAATTCCATCTCCTCCTGTGTCTCCAGACTCCACATTTATCCCATATCTCTTTCACGATTCTAGGAGACCATAAATGTAACGGGAGGCCTAGGACCATAACACAATACCAATTAAATCTGGTATGATTTGCAAAGGTCCCTGCCAGTGGTGTCCACCAATCAAGATTAATTCTACCTCTTGTTTCTTTCATTCTCCCTTCATAATATGTTCTGCATCTTTCTCATTCTGGAACTAAGCGGAACTGAATCCCATTCATGTCGAAGATTTGAACATTATGGATTCCTCTCCATGTTTTGTGAACCCATTTTCGTTCACTGCTGTTGGGGGGAACTTTGTCACAATCTGGGGAACTCCCCACCACACTTCCTTAGAATAAGATCTCCAGGGTGTGAGGCTCCTGTTCCCATGGATGTCTCCTCCCTTTCCCCTTTCTTTTCTTCCTAAAACCATCTAGGTCTATTTACAGCTTCTTTGAAACTCCTTCCTCCTCTAACCATCCTATTTATTCTTGTTTCTATAGCATTTAATACCTCTTCATTGGAGGATCCCCTCTTAATGAAACTTCTATGTTTTGCTGTCACAGCTAACCAACCCTCATAAAATACATTCTCTGGCACTATATAACCGTTCTGGATTCTCCGTGACGGCAATAACTAAAATAAAGCAACCAAAGTTGTTGAATTTCCAAAAAGAGGCATAGCCTTGTCTCTGCTTTTCCATGTCTGGTAGACTCTCCCTTTAACAATGGAAGCCTCTCTGATTCTCCACGATATGTAGAAAAGAACCTTTGTGCTCAGTGTCATTCTTCTGATGTGCAACCTAGAACTCTCATCCCATTTGTACCATATTCCTTTTTTGGACAACGTCTCTGTGATGTCAAAAGTCCCCCCCCCCCCCCCCAAACAAAAATAAATACGATTATGATTATCCATGGTAGACAAAAAACATTGTTATCAAAAGTAAAAAGCGCACATAAAGTATGGACTTCAATGAAAAAAGGCACAAAGGGATATAAACCATTTAGTCCACAAATAATTATAAGCATGAATGACAAATATATGAACAAAGAAAATGGAAAAAAAAAATGACAAAGTATTAATTGTTTAATGTCGCCTCTTCAAACAAGACTCATTGGCAAGGAAGTATGTCTTAGAACCTGGATGATGACACTGAAGCGCACATTAAGCGATGCAAAGCGCTCAACACTTTTTGAGCCTCACTATAGGGGTTAAGCGCGCGTTCGAATAGATAAAAGACTTTAAACAACAAATAAAAAATGAAATGGCTGCTCTGGCAGTCGAATACCACCAGAGAGGAGTAACTAGAACTTCTGTAAGGGACCCTAGCTGATCACCTCAAGAAAACAAGCCTGAAAGCAGGATGGGCAGCGTTTTTTAGTGAGAGAGATATATGGGTCTGGTTGGAAAAGTGTTTCCAGTGGTCAGTGAGCAGATCTGGTAAGGTTCCAGGAAGAGAGAAATAGATTTGAAGGTTAAGCTTTCATATCTTGGAATGGTTTGGAAGAGAGAGAAAGTCTTGAAGAATGCTGGAGAAGATCAGAGAGGGTTTAGAAGGGAGAAAGCCGATGGTCAGGCCAGAAAAGGTATTCCAGCGACCATCGATGACAAAGATTCACTATTTTTTGGCTTTGGGGTATGATGGAAAAAAGCAAAATGGCTTTTTAAACTGTCTGCGCTTCTTTCAATTGTGAAGTAACAGTTAGTCAATGCAACTTTCGACGCTCATCATGGGTCATCCGGAAACAGTCGTGCTATGTTTTTAAACATAGGGGTTAGGCTGCGTACTTCCGACCCCCCTTTATCCCGCAATAGGCGGGAGCCTTTGAGGCATTGGGGTAATGTTGTTGTTGTTGTTGTTGTTTATCGATGACAAAGGAGGAGAGCGAGTAGTGGAGAAGGTAGATCTGAGACTTACCTCCTGTAAGCTCCACTGCAAGATCAAAATGGTTTACAATTTACAGGGTTCACAAACAAATTGGGTGTTGTTTTTAGACAGTGAAGAACCTTTGGACTCTCAGCAATGGAAGTATCGAAGTTCAAATATACAGTCTCAGAATCAGCACATCAAGAGCAGTGTAGTATTTATATAAGCTCAATATTCATTATTCAAGCATGAGTTACACTAATTGTAGGTACTCTTGTGCCCCTAAAGTATGAAGTAATGAATTTGAGCCCTTTATAATTAATATTTTTAATCGAACACTTTATTTTTTATATCAGGTATATAATTTTTCATTAATGTAAACAATCTATATTTTAGTTTATTTCAGCAGATGATACACATCCAAAATTATCTAGGGCAAACACCATTCATTGAAATTTACTTGGGGGGCAATTACCAGAAAAGAATAAAAGTTAACTCAAAATAGAAGCAGAAACCAAGATAAATATTCAATGCACGAATGGAGAAAGGAACGCAGGACATACTTCTCGTAGTACTTATGCAACTTCTTTGTGGGGAAGCGTAGAGCCTGTACATAAACTAGAGCAAGGAATCCCCACTTCTCCTGAGAGAACTCAAACGACATGTACTTGTCCCATAAGACATGACAGAAGTAGTCCTTCCCAACAAGGGAGATTCCTTTGGTAAACAACCTGTCAAAAGTTTAAAAGGATATACTGATTATATGGATTACTATTTATGATCTCACTTAACTTGAACATAACTTACAATTGGATTTTCAGAAGCTTTTAGTGAATTTCAATATTGTTGCACACAATGAGGTTTTCAGTTTGTACGAAAATAAAAGGTGGAACATGAACTGGTAAAAAGAAAACGAAACTAAAAACATGAAGAGGTAAAAAGAAAATGAAACTAAGTCCAATCATATTCTATAAAAAGTTGTGACTCAACCAATACTCCATGATATTGTAGTTCAGTATTTAGAAGAGGTATGTGATGCAGGGATGCTACTTATGTCCATGTGCAAATCGTTGATGGTTCCAGACTCAGATAAAGGACTCCAGCTATGGCAGGTTGACAACCAGTATAAAAAAAATTAACATGGATGAACCCTCTCAAATGGATACAGATGACTCATATAGTGGATCCACTAGTTTGGGATTGAGACTTAACTGATCTAATTTGAATGTGATGCATTGATGATCTCCTATGGCTACTTCAGTCGTGAATTCCGCTGTTTCATTGTCTTTTTTGCTTGAAATATTTCTCAGATGTTAACAGTTTCATCATTATAGACAACAAATCATGTGGCAGGTAAGTCTGGCTTCTTATTCAAGAAACTTACGAAAGTATGATTTTCAAGGGTTTACCTACGAATATCAAATGGATCCTCAAACGAACTTACAGCAAAGGTACAATAGTCAGCCCACAGACCAACAGAAAATGGTGTTGATTCCACAGCTCGCTCGAAGATTTCAACAGCTTTTTCAGCATTACATAGCCGTGCCTCATGATAAGCATATCTTTTCCAATGCCAGTGACACAGTGGAAACTTAGACAAAAAGGAGTCAAAAGCCAAACAAATTGTATTTCTATCATCCTGCAGTATTTGGAACAGAATTACTTGTTTTGAGCACACAAGGCAAAAATATAATAATGAGAAGAATCATGTGAAATTGCATGTAGTGCACTTCACTAGCAAAACAGAATAAAGGAAGACTAATGTGCAGCTGATACTTATACTGATAAAATGATATGAAAAGCTCATTGTAAATTGTAAAAATGGGGGATTTTGCCCTATCTAATGCTGAAAACGACCTATTCTAAGCAAGAAGAGCTCTTTGGATTTGAAAAAAAAAAAAGCTTTGTTGACAAGTACATATTTTTTATTTTGTCAGAAGAGTCCTCTGAATATTTTGGTCTTACATTATTTTCGATATCATCAACATATCTAGATGCATATCTTCCATGTTCAAGTGACTGCCCCTTGAAAGATTTCATCTTCTACTAACACTACTTGCAAATCTGGAACAGGAAAACAGTTTGACTATTGATTACACCTGCTTCTAATAGAAGCAGAAACAGTTGTAAGAGAGCAGTTCCTGTAAGCAGGTAATTAATACCTATGATGTGCTCTGCCCAACAGAGCAACATCCTCTATCAAAGTCAATCATGACCCAGTTATCCAGTTTTCGTTTTCTTATTTGGTTGCTTAATATTGATACACAGTATTATGTACTTACACTGGTGACTTTGTTATTTTATACTTTGATCATAGTTGGGTGTATAACAAAAATGAGTCCTTATCCCCAAAAAAAAAGTGTTTTAAGTGGAGATGGACCAAGATAGAGAAGAGGGTACATGGACACTACTTTATACTTTCTTGCCAGGTGAGTATCCCAAGAATATTAGTTGGGGGTTGACTCATTATCCGTCCTTCGATGCAGGTTATATTCAACGATGAATCTTCTAGATAAGGGAGATGATCTATGTTGCTCGGACTGCATCATGTCAGATCCTTCAAAAATGCACTATTTTTCAAGGATCCAACCACATCCTTTGATATTTTTGAAGAGTACGACCAACATAGCGATGTTGCATGCATGGACAACCAAGAATTAAACTGAGTAGCTAATGATTCTAAAATAGAAGAATTGTCATGAGCAATGCGAACTAAAGCAAGAGAAGTTGGAATTAGAAGCAAAGAGCAACATGTTCTACCGAGTCAATCATGATCCAGTTCGACGCATGCACAACTCTCGATCTATGGGAAATTTGGATATGACTCATTTAATAAAATTGTAGCCCTCTTTTTGATAAGGTAAAGTAATTCATAAAAGAAAATTGTGGTTTTAAACATTATCAACAAAAAAAAAAAGTTACAAACGAAAATTGTAGCCCTTGACATCTAGTTTGTATGGATTCAAACAATTTTCATTTGGATTCTCCAACACAAAGTTCTGGCTATTACACTAAAAGGTACAGAGCTAAGTGTGGCACATAACTGCACGGCAAGAAGGAAGCAGCCAATGCAGCCAGCATGATGCACTGAAATCAGAGAAGTGCCATTTCATAGAGGGGTAATTAACCCAAAAGACCCTTCAGTAATATTAATTACCAAGAAAATGGCCAATTTCTTCTTTGTCCTTCTTGGACGTCTTCCTTTTCCTCCTCCTCTTAAAAATTTGACTTCCCGCAAACGTGAATTGCTTTGGATGAAACGTCGAGAGGATTTCACGTCTAAAGTTTTGGACTATTTTAGAAGTGATTTTGAAGTTGATCGAGATTAAACAGTCAGTGTATAATTCATAAGCTTATTGAGTGTATCATAATGTATAGTCAGTATATAGATCATGTATGGATAAGCTATATTGTATATGTTAGTGTATTTTTTATGACTTTTGTCAAGCTATATTGCATATTCAATGTATACTTCCTACAATTTTTGGCTATTTTTTATGTAAAGAAAACATGACCATATTTGTTGTGAACTAATTACTTTATTATATATATTTAAAACTAGCCTTTTTCTAGAGGAGCTTAATGTGTGATAACTGTTGTACACATTTTGTTATGTTGTTGTGAGAGATTTTGTTATTTTTGACCAAGCTCACGAGCTTTCACGGACAGATACGATTATTCAGAAGTCTATACAATGTCACTCCAAGAAAGGCTTCTCCCCAAAGTTCTATTACAGCATTTTACTTTGCTACCTGAGATGGAATCCTTGTAGCATTCATTCATCTTGTAGATTAGGCTCATAAAGACAAAGTTTATACACCTTGCTTTGTGATAAATTTCCAAGTAATTGGGTTCAATCTCCTCCTCCTCCATCTTGACTCTCTGGATTTTTTATTCAATTGCGAGTTGAAGTTTTACAGTTATTTGCCTTTCTATTTTGGGCTTTTGATTTTATTTTTTTAGATGTAATAATGTTTTTTATTAGAGAATATCACCAAGAGAGTGCAATTGATGAATAGTACAACCCAAGCAAAATGCGTTCAAATACACTAGCTACATGTGAAAAGCACCAAGAAAATTAATCATCCTAGTACATTTCCTCTTTTTACATCAAAAAAGTTAATAAAGCTAAACATATATGCTTTAAGGTGCAAATAGTTTCCTCTTTGTTTTCAACCTCTCTTATTTATTTCCTTCCATACAATCTACTATATAGCCATTAGTATAGTGTTCCACAACTTCTTGTCACCTTTCGTAGTCTTCTTTTAATCCAACAATGTAGCATGTCTTAAAAGATTTTGGCATGCAAAGTTTAACTTTTTGGGCTTTTGATTCAATTGGTAATGGACAAGCTGACACGGTCTATCCAGGAGAAGGTGCAATGGTGTATGTTATTTGCGGATAACATAGTACTGATTGATGAGACTTGGGCTAAAGTTAATGATAGATTGGAAGTTTTGAGATATACTTTGGAATCCAAAAGATTCAAACTAAGCAGGACCAAAACAAAATACTTGGAGTGCAAATTCCGTGTTGTGAGAGATGAAGCAGATATTGAAGCTACGCTTGCCAATCAACTTGTTCCCAAGAGAGTTTCTCTAAGTATCTTGAGTCCATCATCTAGAGTAGTGGCGATATTGACGATGATGTCACATATCATATTAGAGCAGCATGGACGAAATGGAGGCTTGCCTCTGGAGTATTGTGTGATAAGAAGATATCACCTAAACTTAAAAGCAAGTTTTACAAAATGGTGGTTAGATCGTCTCTGCTATATGGGGTGGAGTGTTGGGTTCAGAAGATGTAGGTCGTGGAGATAAGGAGGATGAGATGGATATGTGGACACACCAGGAGGGATAAGACTAGGAATGAGATTATTCGGGGGAAGTTAGGGGTGGCCTCTGTGGCAGACAAAATGAGAGAAGCGAGACTGCGATAGTTTGGGCATGTGCAGAGAAGAAGTGATGATGCTCCTGTCAGGAGGTGTGAGAGGATGGATTTAGGGGTTATGCCGAGGGTAGAGGTAGACCGAAAAAGTATTGGGGGGAGGTGATTAGACAGGATATGGTGCAGCTTCGTATCACTGAGGACATGACCTTAGATAGAAAGGAGTGGAGGTTGCGTATTACGATAGAAGGTTAGAACGTTGTACGGGTAGGATGATGTCGGGCCTTGTGTTATAGTAGGTTAATTGTTGTGTCGATATATATTGTGTTGTTATTGTCCATCATTTATTTTGTTACTTTTATTGTCTTTATATATTTTCATTTATTGTCCACTCTAATCATTTCATACATAGTACTTTCTGCTTTTGGGGATGATCTTTTTTGAGATGAGGGTCTTTTGGAGACAGTCTCTCTATCTCTATAGGGTAGTGATAAGGTCTACGTACATTTTTCCCTCCCCAGACCCCACTTATGGGATTTCACTGGGTATGTTGTTGATGTTGTTGCTTTTGATTCAATTGAAGCTTGAAGTTTAATTTGCATACTTCCACTTGTCATTGACCATTGGGTTCAGCATCTATCAGTATATTGTAGGTGTCAGGCAAATGCTCATCATAACTACTAAGGCTTAATTTTTCTTAACAGAGTCCATCCTAGTCTACACATTTTTATACTTAATTTCTCTCATACAATCATCCGAAAGCCATGACCATAGAAGAGCCAAACCCACCAAAACATTGACGATTGCACTGAACTAATCCAAGAACAAGAATGTTGTTTCGCTTTCTGGACTTGGAGTATTGTCGTTCTTATACAAACTAGAAAGTGCATAATAGTAAAGTTCCCCACGACATTAACAAAGGCCCAATATAAAGTTGTGGCCTGTATCAAGCATGATAATAAATTTGACCCATATGTAGCCAGGTGAATTTGGACTTACAGGGTAGATTTTCTCAATCTCTGATATCAGTGAGTTCCATGAATCAAGGTCTTCTGAGCCTCCAGAAATCATATCCTTAAGTCTTTCGTAATGAACTTCAATAAAGTGAACCATAATGTCTTCAGAATCAAGCAATACTAAAACATTGAAAAGAAAAATGGCACATCTTGCAATACCAAATGAGGCTAGTTACAAGAAAACAAGAGAAACAAAGAGGTTAATAACTTAATCAAACTTCCTGAAGTTTGCAGCAAAAGGAAAAATGTGGAAACTGGAAAACTAAAATTTTGAGATACTCATAATTGTCAAACATAAATGAAAAAGAAATGAGAAACAGAAGAGCAAATAGCTGATTAAAGCCTTAAAATTTCCTTGCTAGGTTCTCTGTTGCGTTCAATGGCTGTTATTCCGTGCAAGAAAGGCCAAGCCACTGGGAATATCATGTTTGAAGTTCATGCAAATGAAAAAGTTGTCAATCTACAACGAGTGTGCTTTCATTTTTCTTTTTTAACAAGTTACATTATATGTGTTCATTAGAGAATCATGGCATGAAAATGTCTGAGAGCGGAGGTTCAGGTTCCAGCTTAATCATATCATATAATGCACAATGAACAAAGTGACTATTTCTCTATAGTGGAAACCAAAAAAAGAACGTGCTATTTAAATGGATAAGCTAAATAGAAGGAGGCTGATCATCAACAACTGGTATCAATTATGTGAAGAAACGAACAAAAACATCACCCACATGCTATTCAATGTGATGTAATGCTATATTTATGGATTTTTAGTATCTCATACTCAATATGAATGGCTGTGTTTCTCATGTTTTCTAAAATAGATATAGTCATATAGAACCAGGGTGTAAAATGTTAAAATCACAAACCAGGAGATGACTGTGAACATTCTAAGGTATTCGGCAATCTTTCATTTTAGAAATTAGCTTCACAACAATGGTGAATTAACATCTGTCCACAAGCTACATGGACTAAGATGGCTTATCTTGGACCCCGGCTTTATTATAATGGGTACTAGTGTGTTTCATTTGAATGCTTCATTTTCTTTGTTGACTTATTTCAGTCACAAATTTCTGTAGACGAAATGGTTATACCAGTTGCTACCCCCTCATCCAGACCGTTCAAACTCAAGAAACACTAGGAAGCTTAGAGGAGGAATAAAATCATAAAGTACCAAATAGCAACTTTCTTTAGATAGTAGATATCGTATTTCAGATTTTCATATTACATTCAGTAATATTTGCATTACAATGTTCTTTGGTAAATTTTAATTAGCGACTCCAAATTTTACTTTCACTAATAATATTCTAGTACTTTTTGAGAATGAAACAAGATTCTGATACTAGTAAAATGAGCTTATAAAATCATTCAGTATAAAGTTTTTTATTCTATTCCAACACTTTAACAATGATGCTCACAAAAATAACAAGAAGATCCAGCAGTGGTGCATTATCTCCTCAAAAATTATACACACATGAATTACAACATTACATAAAAAATGATATTCAATCTGACAAAACTTGAAACATCCTTTGCTTTGTTTTTTCTTAGCAAATCATCCTTTCTCATAAAACTTATTCCTAGAGCTACAATCCTAGTGAAACCAGAACCTAATTGATATGGTCTCCCACTTCATTTAATTTCAATCTTTTCTCATAAAACTAGAACCTAATGTAAGTTTCTTATCCCATAGAAGATGATAACAATCACGAGAATGAGAACGAAACTGGGACATGTGGACTGGGCACACGTTACACATTCCAACCTTGCCTCTAACACGAAGCCTGACCTTAAAGTGATAGCAGGATGGAGGGGCTGATCTAAACTTCCCTTAATTTCAAACTTATGGGTCAAAATGATACTGGGACAACTAACTCACAGCGTATTTCTCAATCATAATTTTTTTTTCACAAGAAAGATTGAACATTTAAGCACATATACTAAGAAATATTACACACAAATCATCTTATCATCAACTATATCACACACGTGTGCTGGTTATGTCTATTAGTTAGCATGAATGTTCTTTAATAAGTTTGATTCTAGAAATAGCAGTTCCTATGGGTTAACCGGGCGAACCCATATTTGAATCAGTTTCTCATTAGCAAGCGATTTATTAGTTATCAAAGGAAGTTATGATGCAAAAACTTCAATTTAGAGGTATAAACCTTGAACGGGATGAGGTCCGTCAGCAGCATTGTGATTGTGCGCCTCCTCCATAACTGGAGAACTCCGTTGGAAGCAGAAACTAGGGTTCACGTTTGATGACTGTATGCTTTATGTACATATAGACCGGGGTTCAGGTTTTGGCTGGGAACTGGAGATGAAGCGTCGCCGGAAACAGCGCCTCCAACCGGGGATATTTTCTTTTCCCTAATTACCCCTTCTCTTCCTTTTAAGCTAAACTAAATTAAATTAATGCAATACTTTTAAAATAAAAATTTAAATATTCAAGAATTATAAGAAAAATATTACTATTGGTTATAATTTTTTACATATTACCGTGATGACAAAATATGCCTTAAAATCTTAACAAAATTTATATAGTTTAATTCCAAAAATATAAAACTATGATGATTAAAAAGAGATGAATAAAGTACTGAAATAAGAAGTATTATAACATGAAAAAATAAATTAAATTATTTGATTGCACAGATATAAATATACAGTTAAGTACAATTTTAAAATAAATATTAGCTATAGTAAAAGTAAATAGATGCCCAACAAACTTATTCAATTTATGAAATTAAGCGATAATTTTACATTTAATTTCTGGTTTACCTTTATTATTAATTATAATTGTCTTCTTATTATGTTTTTCAGAATATTATATTTAAAGGGTAATATGATAAGATTATCCTTCTATTTATAATTTTTTAAGAAACGTGCAAAGTCAAATAAGTATTGTTTGGATGGAAGGAATATTATACAAACGTGTGTTTTTTTATAAACACGATAATAACAAAACATAGTCGTTACAATAATTTGTTTGTCTATCATAATGTAATTACAAGTAAGTATAATATTTGATTGCACAAGTGTAATTCCATAAATTTAAAATAAAATTAAATTTTATATATATATACATGCAACTGAATTGTAAAAAATAATCGATATATCTTTTAGAAAGATAATTATATATAATTTAACTAATTGTAAGTAGAAATTAATGTAGGATTGCAGTGTTGGTTCAAGCGCTATCAGTGAAAGGAGACAAGTCTAGTATTATTGAACTCCTGTTGTTGTGCTTCTTTAATATACTTATTTCTTCTTATGAATGAAAAAGGAAGCTATTGTTTGTTTCCCACCTCCTATCAATTCATGTCATACCATTTGGTTGACATAAAAATTGATAGACAATTATGTGATTGTAAATTATTTCCAAAGATAGAAGTTAACAATTCAAATTAAGTTATTTTAAATTATAGGAACATAACATTTTTTGGGGACAAATCGAGTAATAAAGATAAGTTGGAATTGGGGGACTACTAAGTACTACTATCATAATAATTTTATGTACACTTAGGTTTGATCTTAATGTTTCTTTTGTAATTTTAGATTCTATTCTTTCTATTTGGAGTGGATCATGAGAATTTCGAGTATTTTTATTTATTTTTTTTAAAAAACGTTGAGACGCACTTAAAAGAACTGACTTACTAATTATAGTCAGTATTGTCAAAAACATTAAATAAAAGGAGAGAAAGAAAGAAAAAGCCAAAAAAAATACTTCCACCATTTCAAATTATTTGTTATGTTTTGCATCAAGAATCAATATAATTATTTTTTAAAAACTAAATTTGATTAGTCCAACTCTATATTTTTACGTTTAAAATTTAGATATTAAAAAAATACAAAAAATATTATAAGTTGCAATGTAAAAATTTACATAATTTGACTCACGAAAATCGAAATATGAAAACTTATTTGAGACGAAAGGAAACATATATACTCCTTGTTCAAATTTAGACGACAATTTTTCCTTTTGAATCAATTCCAAAAAAATGGCACATTCTAATATTTAAAAATTGGATCTATAAAAGATTCTTCTCCTTGCAAATGTATGTTAAAAAGTTCAAAAGTTTGGGCTTCAAAGAATAACTAGACATAAACAGAGTAAAGCTAGACTATAAGAAACTAATCGTGCATTTGAGTGATCCCATGACTACTGCTCATCAAAGAAATCTTGAGGGCTGTGTATGTACCAAATTAGTGTTGGCGACCGCAAGTACTCTTCTTCAATATAATGGCGGTCTACACTTGTATCATCCAAATTGTAGACACCAATTTCATAAGGGCCCTTTCGAGTACCACCTGTTGTGCCGTAAACCATGGACTCACTATCTGTAAATAAATGTGATTTCCTTTATGTCCATGAAGACAAGAAGGTGGTATGGAAACTGAAACTGATGCATAGCACATTTTCACCGATCTTTTACACCTTACACCAACTTCGACGGCTAGGTTTGTGATTTCCTTTATATGCATGAAGACAAGAAGAAGGTATGGTAACTGATACATTTAGTCCCAAAAACACCACGTTTTCATCGATTTTTTCCACTTTACCCCGACTTCGACCGCTAGTTTGAAGATTTTTGTTTCTTGACGATGACCTCCTTCCTCCAGAGATTCTGTCCAAATCTAATGTCGCTCAACCAGAAGCAGCCCAATTGAAGTATTGACCAAGCGTCTATCCCCTGGCCATTGCCCTGGTCGTAGTGGTGGTTGTTGTTGTTCCGGTGGTTGTACAGTATCGACCAATTTTGTAGAACTAGAAACAAATCGAATATGTGAATGTGACAGCATATACTAAGTTTTGGTCATCAAAAATAACATCATCATAGTTCCTCGTACCTTTGTCAATGCATCTCCGCCTTTCATCTCCAAGTCTGCAGTAGGCCAAGTTATGTTTCCCAATACCATAGATGGCAGAAACCATACAATTAGATTTGGTAGGTGCTGAAGATGGGACAAGTTTGTATATTAATCGATAGTGCACAAAATCTGCATGTTCAAATTTAACTTCTATCTGGCCATCATTATTATAGGTTTCAAGCTCATAAAAAGGTCGAATCCCGTGTTCTGTATGGACAGTATCTTCTCACATCAGGAAAGTTATACCGCGGTGGAAGGGTGATTAGAACCTTAGTGAATGGGTTATAAAGAGATATTTTAAGAGAGAAAGTCATTAGTAGCAACTAACCAACTGTGGGAATCCGTAAAACCTGCTATGACCGAGGACCTCTGGAATAAAGCCCACATGGTGAACCTTTCTTTCATGTAAAGAAACAAACTTTTTCATGTATTTCATGTCTGTATAGAGAGCACGGATGTGAGCGACGAATACTTGGCAATAGACCTACAAACACATCCGAACCTAATTTGATCCTTCACTGTAACAAGAGAATTAGCCATTAACCTCAACAGATCCGGTGGAAGTTCCGACCACATCATGACTTGTATATGCTACTCACAAGTCAGATTGATCCAGGAGCAATACCAAGGTTTAGTTCTATATATATATACAGGAGTAACCTTTCTAATTTCTAATCTAGTTTACATAGTTTTTTTCTTTTCCTTTTCCCCACCTTATTAAGGTTAATATTTCTACAACCACACAATTATATACCTCTTTGTTACAATTTATACGGCTTTTAAATAAACTGATTTAACTTGACACGAAATTTTAAAAAATTAAAAAAAAAATAATTTTATAATTCTAAGTAGGTTTATACACCCTCCTTTGTAATTTATAGTTAAATAGGTTTAAGACTTAATAACATTAATGGTAGGAAGGAGAGGAGGAGGGGTTGATTTGTAGACTTTTGATGCTTTCAGGGATGATAAAAATGGTGAAAAAAAATTAGTCAATGACAAAAAAGATGAAAGAATGTTGTAGTTTTGTAACATCATTTTTCCATAATGAAACTTGAAATTTCGTAACACCTTTCATTATTGTAAGTCTAAAGTTGTCACAAATGAAAAGTTGAAGTTTCCTCTTCAATGGCAGAAAAATTTTCATCAAAGAAAAGAAGAAAAGGGAAAAAATATAAAAGAGAAATGGAATAAATAAAAGAATCTTCTTATATTAAAAGTAACATATGCTACAAGACGCGTGCATCCACTTTTTAACACAAATCTAGGTGTGATTTTTTAAGGAGTTATATATTCCACTCTACAAATATTCACATGCAGTTGGAAATTCCATAATAAATCAAGAAGATAATTTGCTGCATTCGATAATGGATTAAAAATTAAGAGTATATTACCCAAAGGAATCCATGAGAAACAGACAATCAAATAGCTTGCCGCGATCAGCCATCGAAATTGACAATTAATTTGATGATCTTTACTTACTGATTTGTCAATTTTATCTTGAGTAACATTCTATTTTTCTTTCCATCAATTTTGTATGGATCTAAAGATTCATTATTTTTTTGCTTTAGGGGTATAATGAAATAAAACAAAATGGCTCTTTAAACTGTCTGCACTTCTTTCAATTGCAACTTTCGACTCATCATGGGTCATCCGGAAACAGTCGCGCTATGTTTTTAAATATAGGGATCAGGTTGCGTACATCCAACCTCCCTTACCATGCAATGAACAAAAGCTTTTAAGGCATTAAGGTAATATTATTGTTGTATCTAGAGTGACGTTCTAATTTCTTGATTATTATTCTTGTCAGAAAATTATTTGTATTTACATTGAATTGACTTATTAAGTAACATCTATCAAAATGGTCCATAGTAGAAATCAATGTGGGGTAGAGCTGTTGGCGGCATGTGCGTATGGTATTAATGAAGGGAGACAAACTCTGGTACTATGGACTCCAAATGCTGTGTTTCTTTACTACTCCACCACTTATTTCTTTGTTGGGTACCTAAAAGGAAGCTACTGTTTGTTTGTTACTTGTGTTATGCCAGTTTATGTCGTATTATTTGATTTTTGATATAAAATAAAACAATATTTATACAATTATAAATTATTTTATTTATAATAAATAATAAGTATGTTCCCGAATTTATTTGCATTGATTATTGATTAAAAATCAAGTAGTTTTTAAGTTATTCAAATCAAATCAAATACAACATAATTTATATTTGTCGATTTCAATGAAGTTTAGTTTGGTTATTAATTATGGATAAAAAATTTAAAAAATGATTCACTTTGAAGAAAAAGAAAGATAACAATTCACTCAAAGAAATGAATTATCTTCATGCCATTTTGAATCTTATAATTCTTAAATCAAAAATTCAATAATGTTGAATTTTCTATCCGGTTTTCATAGACAAATTTGGAATTTACGATCCCAGGTAAGATCGATTTAGGATCATGGGATCCCAGGAAAAGCTCGAGCGACTTGAAGTAAGAGGATACCTGTACTCGAAACCAACACAGGTGGGTAGGCTCGAATCGAATTTTTTGAGGAACGTATCGAGAGAGAGTGGAAGGGGAGAAAAGCCCTCCATTCCTGGTTCTCCCGTAGTCCTTGGATTGGACGAATTATCCGAAGTATAAAAAAAGGGTCCGGCCCTCCTCAGTAACACCTAAGAAGAGGCCATTGATTGGAATAACCGGTTATTGGGGATCCCATTTTCGTACCCATGGCTTTTCTTAGATAATTATTGATATGAAGATTGCCAGGCATATGAACAAAGTTGTGTTTGGACGGATTGGAATCATCTTAAAACCAAGCTAATTTGGGTGCCGCTTTATGATAATGAAACCAACCTGCAAAAAACATATTCTATGTACTAAACAACATAAACTTATCAAATAATGTATAAGCTTTCGATATTACTGCACAAACAAAAGATGCATCATATCTTACTCTTTTTCATTAAAGTATTATATATATTGCACAAAAAAAAATTATTCATAAAAATAATATTATATGTATATAATTATAAAAGTATGTATATAATTTGTCGATTTGATTTGGTTGTTTCTTGAGATTTTTTAAGAAAATCAAAATCAAATAAAATATTATCGATTTTTAAAAATATAAAATCAAACCAACTAAAAATCAATTTATTTGATCAGTTTAATTCAATTTTCTAATTTGAATTGATTTTTATCCAAATATTGATAACGTATATACGATTATTCAAATTTTGAATTATATAAAGATTATGTACTTTTTAAGACAGATTTATAAACATAAATTGGAATCGTGGGAGTACTATTATATTTTATTATTACAAAATGACTTATCTATACACTTTTCTTTGATTCTAATCTCATTCGTAATATTATATTCGCTTCTCTTTTTATTTCCAGTGGGTCATGTGAATCTAGAGACCCCTTTTTTGTTTTTGTGAGAGCCATCCTTCCTAAAATTCTTAAAAGGGAAATCTTCCGTAAATCCGCACCTTTAAGTTAAACTTTTAAGTTTTCATCATTTATGCAATAAATTGTGATTATGTTTAAACCTATTTAAAATATGAAAATAGTACGATGGCTTGCCATGAAAAATATGGTGTAAGTTAGAGTGTTCAAGAATATGTGAAATTTCTGTTAATTAAAATTTACATTGAGCTCTTGGTCATAGTAACATAGATGATGAGGCGATTAATAGTAACATAAGCACGTGGGAGGTTTTAGTACAACAACAATATATTCAATATAGGATGACAATTGTGTGGATTGGGTCAAATTTGAGTGAGTTACAATGGGTCAAAACAACAAACGACTCAAGACCGAATCCAACCCAATTTGCTTAGGTTAAAATTCATCGGGTCTAAACGGGTTGAGTAATAGGTTACAGAGCGGGTCAAGATCCAACCTGACCCAAATTTTTACTAAGTTTTACTTATTTTTATTTGTTCTTTTTCAATATTTTAGTACTTAATTAAATTATATCTTTCTTTATTATGGCTATATAAAACACATCAAATTAAAAAAATTATTTTAAAAATATTTTAACAACATCTTTCGAGTCAATTCGGGTTGCATATCAACCCATTTTTAAATGAGTTGGGTTGAGATAAGTGGAGCTAATATAACCCGCCCAAACTTCAACAAGTTGGGCGGGTTGGAGTAGTTGGGCTTAATTTTGTCATCCCTTATTCAGTGAAATCTCACGAGTGAGATCTTTGGAGGGTAAAATGTATGCAGACGTTACCACTACCTCATAAAGATAGAGAGACTATTTTCGAAAACCCTCATCTCAAAAATATCATCTCCAACAACAGAAAATATGTAGGAAGTTTTATTACTTTCTAATTTTTATTTTTATTTTTGCTTTAATAGAGTAATATAAATAAATAAAACAAAAGATCAAAACTAATTTTGGCTGGCCTAACACAACAGGTTCTAACTTTATTGCAGTTTTCCCACCTAATATTTGCTAGTGGTTTATAGTTGATTACCACTTAAACTGTTTGGTATAAACAAATAGGAAAACTAGAAAATTCATCACTATTTGACTAAATACAAAACAGAAGATTTGAATAAAAGATATTACGTACGATTTTTCAAAATTGACTTGCTAATATTAGATTAGATTACACTCTAATATAAAACGTGTGGTCCAACCATAGAGAAATGGTAATCTTTTCCATAGAAACTTCATAGCAAAATCTCAAAAGAAAATCATAGTCAATATTGTCAAACATTAAATAAAAGGAGAGAAGATTTTTTTTTAAAAAAAAAGTCATACTTACATATTTTAAATTAGTTGTCATGTTTAGCCTTATAAAAATTAATTTAATAATTATTAAAGCTAAGTTAAATTAGATCAACTTAATATATTACTATTTAAATTTACATATTTACGAAAATACCTAAAGTACTACTATAAATTATAACTTTCCTCATGCCAACAACGATAATAACATACCCTGTGGAATTTCACAAGTAGAGTCTGGTAAGGATAGAACGTATACAGACTTTATCACTACTTCATAGAGATAGAGAGGTTGTTTTCGAAAAATCCTCATCTAAAAAATCAAGACTTATATATTTTAAGATATTAAAGGAAAAATTATATTTTAGAATATTTATCAAAATTCTCATAATTTGATTATTAAGAAGCAATACAAGTAAGGAAGCTAAGTACATATAGAAATGTCAATTTTTCTTTTAAAAAAGATACATTCTAATATTAAATAATAATATAATTTTAAATGTTTCAATTTACTTTTAATAAGATGATTTATAGGTGTATAATTTTTTTGACTTGCTTTACATTATAATTTTTTTTTTAAATTACGATTAATACTAAATCAAATATAAAAAAATACTCCTTATGTTTAAAAAATAATGACCTGATTTTTTTTGGTAATATTTTAATTTTAATTTTCACGTAACATGTTTAACGCTATGAGATTAAAGGACATTTGATATATTTGACGTAATTTTAATTTATAATCACAAAGTTAAAAAATCTTCTTTATTTTCTTGAACTTCATATCAAATCAGAATAGATATTTATTTTAAATGGAGATACTATTATATTTTTAAATATGAATTATAATTAATATTCAATCAAATATCATCATACTACCTCTGTCCAACTTTATTTGGCTCCGTTGACTTGATACAAGTATTAAGAAGTAGTAAATGATGGGATAATTTTATGAAAGTATGCTTTGAATATAATAAATACTATGTCTTGAAAAATATAATGAAAAAATTACTATAATTAATGATAAGTATAAATTAAGAATTAAATATAAAATTATTTTTTGATTTCATAAAATGATCAAGTATTATTGGACACCCAAAATAATATTCGACCAAATAAAATGAGACATCTCTTACCCACTTTGATTTTAAAAAAACATAAAATCAAATGGTGGGATCCATTTAGCACTGAATCCATCCTTTGCCTTCTCAAAGAGTCGTTTTCATAAACAAAGGGCCCAAAAGATTGATAAAATCAAGAAAATCAACATAGAAAATCCTTAAGATTCTGATTTGATATCTCCATTCGTATCTCTCTTTCTCTTCTGTCAAATATTTTGCGTATCTTCTTGAAATCAACACCATATCCCCAATATAAGTATATATTAACCTCACAAACACCAAACCATCATCACCAAAATTCACAAATTCATATTTCTGCAAAAAGAAGGAAACAACAACAATGGATACACAATTTCATGTTCTAGCTGTTGATGACAGTATTATTGATAGAAAACTCATTGAAAGACTCCTCAAAACTTCTTCTTACCAAGGTACTGTACTACTTTATTTTTTACAAAAATCCTCTTTTTTTTTTCCTTTGTTGGATATGTTACTAATATGTATTTTTTTAACAGTTACTGTTGTGGATTCTGGAAGTAAGGCTTTAGAGTTTCTTGGATTGTTGAGTCATGAGGAGGAGAATGAAGTAAGAGAAGTGGGAGTGAATTTAATTATTACAGATTATAGCATGCCTGAAATGACTGGTTATGATTTATTGAGGAGGATTAAAGGATCATCTTATTTGAAGGATATTCCAGTGATAATTATGTCATCAGAAAATGTTCCATCAAGAATCAATAGATGTTTGGAAGAAGGAGCTGAAGAGTTTTTTCTAAAGCCAGTTCAACAATCAGATGTCAATAGAATTAAGCCCCATTTGATGAGGGAAAAACCAAATGCTCTAAAGAGAAAGGCTGTGGTTGAATGCATTTCCCCTGATAAAACAAGAAAGTACAACAGCAGCAGCAGCAATAACAACAATTTGTGTGGCATATTGTTGCAAAACATTTGTGAGTGAAGAAAAGCAACAACATACCAGCGGAATCCACAAGTGGGGCTTGGGCAGGAATAAGGGAACTTCATCTCAAAAACCCATAACCGGAATTGTGAGTGAAGAAAGGGATGTTGAATTCTTTGAGAAGGCCATGGTTTGAGGGGAAAGAGGGAAAACGACAACATATTCAATGAAATCCCAGCACCGAGAGGCCTGAGAAGGGTGGTGTATATGTAGACCTTATGCGTGGTTGTTTTTGAGATCTGTATCTCGGAAAGATGGTTTTTGGAAACAAAGACAGGAATTAGCAACAACTAATTATCAAAAATATATTTGTTTGCTATGAGTTATGTAGCAACATATATACTGGCAAATGTTGAAGATGATGAAAACTTCACTATGGTATTCTGGATTTGGATGGAAAGGGACTGAATTAGCACTTTTTTGTGTTGAGAGACATGATTAATGATTCTGTAAAGTGGAATCACAACGATACTACTGTAATTTTAGCAGATCTAATCTAATTTTTCATATACATTATACATAGGACTTAGAAGTAGTACATAATTTCATTTTTGCTTTTGTACACAATCTAATTGAAATCACATCTGTTTTAACTTTTCTCTTTGTGGGGAAAAAGATATAGCAATTGACTATTTTCTGTTTACTTCTTGTAGATCCAATTTGTGCAATTCAAATGACTTTGTTTTAAAATCGTAAAATTGAATAATTATTTGAGAATCCCTTGAAATCCTCCTTTCCCCAATTTGACTGGACAAGTCGGGGCAATTTAAATTTATAACCTCTTGATCACATGACAATAATTTTAAATTACTAAAAAGCTCTCCAATTTGATTATAACCATAAAATTGAATTGGAAATCTGGAATTATAAAAGTAGCGAATAGGTTACCCAAAGAAATGAATTCTAAAGTCAACAACCAGAAGGCAACTGAAAAATAAAAGAGTAAAAAAACTATAACTCTAGATTAATTAATAACTTAAAAAATATGAAAATACTTTATTAAAAGGGAGTCAACGATAACAAAGCTTTGCACCAAACAGAAAGAGATAATTATTTTGCTAGAAAACAATCACTTGCGGTCTAACATGTAGGCATAGCTGTCAAGATAATAATTGGAATTAGGAAACGATTACATTCATAAATCATAATTGATTTGCTGGACTTGTTGGTACACCACAATAACAATTTAAATCAAGGCAAACACTTATTGAGGGTATCTAAAATGTACAAAGCTTATTTAAGATATTTAAATCCGTGAGCTTATCCAAAAACATTATTTCGATATTATCATATTAGCTTATCAAATTCGTGAGCCAAATTTTATTATTATAATTTTTCTTCAAAACTTTTTTATTATTGATATTCTAGATTCCTTTTCTATCTAAATTGCGGAGTAACCTAACACCTAAAAAGCTGAAATTTGAAAAATCAAATTTAAATTACTCTTTGTGATCTAAAGTTATTCTTACGCTTAGATTCAAATTTAGCTCGAATGTTTGAATTTGAGTGGTATGAAATTAGAATTTGGCAGACTCTTTGTATTTAAAAGTTTTAGATCCCTGATTTGAACTCTACAGTTCCAGACCTGTATGTCTAATTGGCTACAATTTAAAATTTTATTGGGCCTTCAGAAATCTGTAGACTTGAATGCTGGTTAGGCTCAAATATACTGAATGGGCTACAAGCAAATAATTTATCTTTCCAGAAAATAACACTTAGTAATTCAAAAAGGAAAATTGTTTAGCTATCATTTTGCTTTTATTCCTCGTAATTTTAATTATTCTCGCACATTTGATGTTATTTAAATATTATATACATTAGAAGTACTAAGAAGGAAGTGACAGTGGTTCAGTGAAACTATTTGATATCATTATATATAATTGGATGGTGTAAAAAAGAAATAAATATTTGATACATTAGAGTATATGGATATTACTATAATAAATAAGATCACAACTTTAATAATTTTCTCCGAGTTGTTTCTTATTTATTTCATAATAAAAAATTTTATATGACAAGATAAGGTATCAATGCACTAATGGAATATCACAAAGGATTAAGTTTAGTCGTATATGATACCGTTATGGTATTATATGCAAATGGAGTTTCATAGAGTTGTGATGCTGACGACATGTACAAAATAGGAGTAGTTACCTTTTTTATCAACAAAAACATACCCAATGGAATCCCACAAGTGGGGTCTGGGGAGGGTAAAATGTATGCAGACCTTACCACTACCTCGTAGAGGGAGAGAGATTGTTTCATGGGAATCCTCGTCTCAAAACACATAAACAGAATAAACTAGATATGACAAAAAACAAAGAAAAGGGCAATATAACGAAAAACACATAACAATATGTAAATACGATACAGTTAATACATATACGATAGATAATGACAAACATGATATAAACACGACTATTCCTACTACCCTATTATACTTCAAGGCCAGACAAACTTACCTTTTTGATCATTTTTATAAAATATTTTACTGTTTCTAAACATATTTTTTATTTATTATCAGAATATTTCATATTTGAAAAATATTTATCAGTTATAGCAACTTTATTAGGTATTAAAAGTGAATTATACATGTAATATATATGTATTATAAATATATTAAAATGTATTATACTTATTTTGATAAGAAAAATACATTATATATTATAAATGAATTAGACTAGTTATAAAAGTAATGTTGCATGCACTAAAAGTGTATTATAAGTGTCTTAAATATGTTAAATTTATTTGGATACAAAAAATATATATTACATATTAAAAGTGAATTATATTTAAAGTTGTATAGCTATAAATGATAAATATTTTCTAATAAGTAATATGAGATATAAAGATAAGTCTTTCCGCAACACAAAAAAAGAGAAAGTAAGACAAATAAATAAATAGTTTAGTTGAATTGTTTTCTAAAAAAAATTGACAATCAGATTTATTTTATGTAGTTTTTCCTTACATTGTCAAATAAATTTTAGTATTTAAATGCAGAAATGAAAATAAAAATAAAAATATTGTGGCTGCGATTTCAATGGCGGATCTAGCATAGGATTAAGAGCTAACACGTGGATATTTTCCACTGCTAAAGTAACCACACACATGCAACATAAACCAATTATCATTTCCAAAGGGCCCGTTTGGATATATCACTTCCCTTTTTTACTTTGTTTGGATTGGTTTTATATATTGTTTCACAATATATGGTATTATATCATATTATATTGTATTATTTTGATGAATATAACAATTGAATAAGTTATAGCATTATCCATCATTAAATGTTATCGCATATTCATAATTTGTATGACAAATATAAAAGAAATTACAGAGTAGATGATAGAATTATTTTGCAAATGTAAATGATAAAAGAAAATTATTCAACAATAACAAATAAAAATAAGAAGAAAATATTACGATAACAGTGCAACTACACTAGATCGATCATTACATAAAATGCATTTTTTTATCATTATCTTATGATGCATTTAAATAATAATAAATATAATATATTTAAATAATAATCAAAATAAATATTATATTTAAATATCCAAAGATGTTATTAAC
>JAABOM020000049.1:14788388-14808806 GCA_011800125.2 Solanum clarkiae | reverse complement strand
AAATAATAATCAAAATAAATATTATATTTAAATATCCAAAGATGTTATTAACTAATAATCAAATTTTTACCTTATTGGATTTTGCAAAAGTGGCTTAAGCAAGAGAATTTAAATAGTTGAATTTATCTAAATTATTGCTTTATGAATAAAAATTTAGTTTTGATCGAGAAATGAGTTAAAATTTTGGCACAATAAGGCCACTTTGGAGGTGATTCTCAAATCATTGAATAATCCAAACGAGACACAGTTGTCCCAACTAAATTAAACGCTCATTGTTCGACAAATGGCACACTATTTCTTGTACGTATGAATCACCGGCTCTTTTACACTCTCACATTCCACATTCCTTCACCAATTTCTTTAACTCTGATTTCCACTCCGTTCATCTTCATTCGCCGGCGTTAAAAGCAAACTAATAAGTTAAACAGTAGACGAATTTTATCGAAGAATATAAAATGATGTCCCTTTCTCTTTCACTCTCTTCTCCTACACACTATTTTTGCGCTTTGAGATCTTCTCAATCTTATCACACTAGGATTTCTCAGCACAAGTTGCAGCAAAGCTCTAATTTTCTTGGCTATAACCCTCTCAGGTAATTTAGTTTGAATGATTCAATATGTGAACCCCATTTCAATTCTTTGATTGGTGGGGTTCTCCAAAATCCCCTTTTGCACGTATTTTGGGGATTATTCCCCAAATTTTGTATCTTTTCCTTGTTTTTTCAGTGTTTGTTTCTTTTACAGAATTTCAATTGATCAAAGTGGAGAGATGAAGATGAGGAGAAGTAAAAGAGTTGTTTGTTATGCTGCTGCTCTTGCTCCTAGAAATCTACAGTGGGTCTGTACTATTTCCTCAGTGTAAGTCTCCTTTACTTCATTGCGCGTACTGGCATTGGTGCTAAGTTTGCTGGTAAAATGGGGGCATCTAAAGTTTTGATTTTTCTTTTTCGTTTTGACCAAGTGAAATTAGGAATAAGGAATGGCAGGTATAAAGCTAGTAAGATACTCCCAATGGTGTTGTATGAATTTTTTTAGGCACAAGGTGGAGTGACTTCAATGGAAGACAAGATGTTAGAAGCAAGGTTGAGATGGTTCAGGCATGTCATGAATATATTCATGGATAGCCAGTGCCGAAGTGTGAGAGTTAGACTGAAGAAGTATTGGTAAGATGTGATTAAATAGGACATGATGCAGTTGCAGCTCATTGAGGACATGACCTTAAATAAAAAGGTGCAGAAGCCACAAATTAGGGTAGAAGGGTAGTAGGTGTGAATGTGCCTAGACCAATAGATAGGAGTGTATGGACTTGCTACAACTTATCGAGCACATGACCTTAGATAAAAAAGTGTGGAAGACATGAATTAAGATAGAAGGGTAATAAGTATGAGTGTGTCCACACAAGTAGGTAAGAGTGTATGCATTTTCTATAGCTCTTCGAAGAAATGACCTTAGGTAGAAAGAGTGGAGCACACAAATTAGGATAAAAGATAGTAGATATGAGTGTGTCCATATTATCAGGTAGGATTGTATGGACTTGCTGGATATTCTAGTAATCGTAGTATTAATCTTGCTTCTTATTCTTTGATTCTGTTATGATATGTTGTTTTGTGCAGCTTGATTATAGTATTATTTTGTTATAGTATTGTTCTGCTACTATATATTGTTTTATCACTGTCTGTTGTTTCTTTTTGTGCCCATTACTTCTTCTTTTAGATTGTTTTTATCTTGAGGGTGGATCTATTGAAAACAATCATTATACCTTTGAGGTAGAAGTCAGGTCTGGATACACTTTACCCCATCTAGACTCCACCTTGTGATACTGCACTGGATATGTTGTTGTTGAGTGGAACTCTCAGTTCACTTGGGAAATGAAGCTTTTGTTTTTTGGATAAGCAAATACTTTATTAGAGTGCTGGCACCATGAAGCAGCTAGTACGTAAAATAAATATGCAAAAATTAGCCCCATGTAAAAGTTGTAGGGAGCATATGAAGTCCATCAAAGCATTTGCATTATTCAAACTACACCAAACATCAAGATGTAAAATGTGATTAGCTAGAGAAACTCCATTAGAAAACACCTCCAGTTCCATTCCTCAATTAGGGCCAATACAATGCATTATGGAATGTAACAAACATTTTGCAGAGTGTTTTGTGGCTTTCTTTCCTTTCAATTACAATATATATCTTAGCACTCCACATTATCGTTGGGTCCCAGGTAAATTTACAAACATATTCCGTATGTCAGTAGTCACCTAAGAGTGTAGACAAAGGAGATTCTGTCCAACTTATCCTTCTCTTATATTTATCAACTATTGCACAAAACCGTTTCTCTCTTCCCCAGGTGCGACACATGCTTCATTTTGTGCTGTCCAATTGAAACAATATACATTTAGAGGAACTTATTTTTTCAATTTAATTATCAAGGCCGAATTCCAAGATTCATTCCTTTGGTGTATATATAGTAACACCCGTATACTGTAAACCTCTTTTGTGTGTCCCTAAGTCTTCCTTTTCATTTATCCTGTTTTCTCAGTTCAGTTGTCAGCAACAAGGTAACCTCTCTAATTTCCAGTGTTGACTCTCCTATTGATGTTATCTCCACCTATTATTTTCTCGACAATAGGTAATTGTGCATTAGGACGTGATCTGAAGCTGGGTAAGTCTTGACATACCTCCTCATAAGGGATATGACCAAATCAGTAATTCCTGCCAAATTTGATCTTCACATCATTTCCCAATTCAACTTAAACATATTGCCTCAGGATTCCTCTCACAGGTTTATAATATGCACCAATGATCATGTAGATAATATTTCCATCCATATGATTTTAGCTCTATTTCGTCTCCTTTTCCCCTTCAATCATCACATGATGGCATGTGTTGATCTGTGCAGGAATAGCCAAACCATCTCACTTGACTTTCTCTCGTTTGATCCTCATGTTCATCTTGGACTTCCAAAGCTTCTAGATTACTTGATGATAAAGGGTCACTTATAGGCTAATGTACAAGGTTGATCTTTTAAGAGCTATGGTGTAGAAGGAAAACAGGTTTCTGGTAACACCACATGTTAGAAGCACTAACCAGGAGAGAGCGTTGTTCCTTGGCATTGGCGCATTAGCTTTGTTTGCGAAACACACTTTCATTAAGGCTTCAGTGAACCCAACACGTACAGATGGAAAAGATGAAAAGAGAGGGATATGTGCACAAGTCTTTTCTATAGATTGTACACTTGTTCTCATCATGTATTATTTGTGAATATCATTTTTAGAGATTTACTCTTTGCTTTCTCTTTTTTCTTGAGTCTGAGTGCACATTATTTCTTTGACAAGCGTGTAGAATTTTAAGAAGATGCAAAGTACGTTCCCCTTGTTTTATAAGTCAGATATAATTTAAGGCGAAGAAACTATCTTTTTTCCTTTTAAAGTAAACCGTGTTCTGCATGCTGTACCATGATTTGTATATTGCAATCTGAAAGTCATATGGTTATCTGTAGGGTTCTCATGCTTGCAAAGGGCACTGCTATTCACAAGTCTTTTCTTGTTCCTTTATTTGCTTTACAAGCTCCGACGGCAGTTGTCTCGTGGATCCAGTAAGTGTATTAGCATCAGTGAACCAGCTTGTGCTTACTTCATTAAGCAGAATGTTCTTGCAGTACAGCAAACTGACGATAAATGATTTTCAGGGGTGAATATGGCATTTGGTCAGCATTTTTGGCACTTCTTGTTCGTCTCTTCTTCTCCTTTCCTGGTAGGTCTTGTTGGTTCCTTTATTATGTCTATGGTTTAAACCTCAAATCTTGAAATTGACAATCCTGTGTTTTGCTTGTGTAATTTTTATGTCGTTGGATATCATTATCCAGCCAATGTTCCCTCGGGAAGCAGGCTGTTAAATTTTACCCAATATTTTTCCTGGTTCTATTTTAAGGTGAAAATCTCAATAATTGTGTGGGTAGGAAGTAAGAGCATATGCCTAACTTTTTTATGCAACCCTTACTGAGTTTATCATGATAAGAGAACAAGAAAAAGTCATAGTAGGAAGCAGAATATGCATTCATACTACTAAGCAGAAAATTGCAAATGAACTTTGCGAATTGAAAGTTCGACCCTGTTCTATGTTATCAAAGGTGATAAGGAGATTGTTGTCTAAGGTTCTTGTCAAGGTTTTAGCTACTTATTTCTTTTGCTGTTATATTTTTAGCTATTACATTCAATCATTTAGATGATTTTCTTAGAAATATCTGACTTTGGTCTTGATTATTTGTAGGTGAACTGGAGTTGCCATTTATAGCGTTGTTGATGGTAATTGTGGCACCTTATCAAGTTGCGAACCTAAGGTTGGTATATCTTTCTCAATAAATGCTCTTTGGTCTGATAGATTAGAGTTATATCTGGTTCATATTGCTCTTGGCAGGGGGACAAAGGAAGGTGTCATTCTTTCCTTGGTAATAGCAGCTTATCTGGGTTTCCAGCATTTCACACGTGCTGGCAGCTTGCAGAAGGCGTTTGATCAAGGTTCAATTATTGCCACCCTAGCCATCATTTGTATTCTTGCCGTGCCATGCTTGCTCTTGATATGATCTTAAACTACAGTGATATCTCAAAGGAGTCCTGTAAATTATTTGAGTCATTTGAGGGTTGGAGATCATCCAGAATAATATCTTTCTTTAAATGCCTCGTGTAAATTTCTAGCAATTTATCTAGTCAAGTGTGTGGGACAAATTAAGGTGAATGTATTTATGCAGGAATAAATTGGATGACCTCTGTGAACAATCTTTCATTTATATCCTATTAATTTTTATACTTTGGGCAACATCTGGTGTCACTTTTCAACAAAACAAAATGATTTTTATTTTGGGTTTTACCATTTTTGTAAAGAAAGAAAAAGTGTTTTTTGGGCCATTGCATGGAATGAGATTGCAAATTCCAGTGGTTCCTAAAAGATAAAGAACCCTCCTCACAGATTCTTCTTAAAATGTAAAAGCTTAAAAGTGTACAGAGGGTGTAACTGCTTTTTGTATAAGCACAGGGTTGGCAGTTGGCACCACTGCCATGCAGGTCAGGACTGAATAATACTTTGTATACGTTCATGTTTCTGGAAGAGTGAATGGGGCTTACAGAGCATGTTTGCTCCATTGAGGTCTTCAGATTTTTAAAAATTTGTTATTTCTAACATGAGTTAACATTCTTCTGAAGTAGTTCAAATATTATAATTCAATTCTGTTTTCTCTCTAGTGTTGCTGTATGAAAAAAGGACTCTGTCTTGCTCTTTTTGTTTCGAATAATGTTAAGTAGTGACTGGTGCGAGGAAGAAAAAAGCAAACGCAAAACAAAAAGAGGTCAAAGTTTCGAATGTTCTTCAAAACTTAGTTTTGCTTTTGCAATTTATATTGTGTGCTACTGTGTTCTCTGTATCTCGGAAGCAGCATACCTCGTATGCCATAGTTTGGAGGATAAATGGTAGATCTTATTAGTCTCCTGTCGATGGGTCACTTCCTGGATTTTGTACATGACTCTTCATTGAAATTCCTAAAACGAGATATCGTGTCTAAAGTATTTATTAACTGCAGAAATATTTTAATAGAAATTGACTACATTAAGATGTTGTTCTTCACTACGACTGGCTTCCTACTTTGGCTAAAAGCCATAAATGGACGAAGTACAGCAAGTTTCATGTGTTGAATGCCATGGGATTTTCACATCTCATGATGATTCTGCTCTTTAGAATCAACGGGAGTATGGAGACAACTAGTGTCTTCTTGTAACCCCTGTGAACAATGTCTTGCCCAATTTGTTTAGAAATGAATTGCTGTAACTGCCACCATGAAAGAGGCCACGGCGAAGAGAAACTGGTAGTTGCTTGATAAGTTGTCTGCTCCACTGGGGGTACCTGTTGGTTCAGCACCATAATCTGTTGGTTCAGAACCAAAACCATTCTGTCCACCTGGGGTGTATGGATTTGTGGGCGTCATTGTGCTGCCGTTACAAAATCAGAAAAACATCTTTACATTTCTTGGTTGGGAGATAATTTAAAACTCAAATAATTTCAGATGGTTTATACCTTGGAGGTGGCAGGGTTGGGGGTGGCTGTGCAGGTGGTGTGATAGGGGTTGATTGTGATGATGCATAGTGACAGTTCCCAGAGCCTGCAGTAATGAAAGAAAAATTTAGAAGCTTTGCCAACTTTTCTGGATTAGCAGATTACAGAACTACTTGTATGTGAGGTTTAGCAGCTTTAGTGCTGCAGTCTTGCACTTACTTGGGTCAGTATGAGTGACCTGTGCTGTTCCTCCAAAATCACAGCTTGTGGGAGCTGGATTCTTTTGGTAGTAGTCATTAAAAGCATAGGAAGCATGGTCTTTTACTGTGTTTGGTTCATAGCAGCTTCCACCAGACTGAATAGCTGAACAATCTGCACCTCCAAAACCACATGCATAGTCCAGTGCTACTTGCAGAGCGGTTGTTGAAGCAGTGGAACTGGCTACACACCAAGTCCCCCCAGTAGATGGCCCCGGATTGTTGCCCGGGTTTGGGTTTGGGTTTGGGTTTGGGTTTGGGTTAGGATTAGGATTCGGGTTTGGGTTAGGATTCATGTATGGACTAGGGTTTGTGATTGGCTGTGTGGTAGATGGTGGCGGGGGGTTATCCATCGTAGGGGTTGGATATGTTGTACCTGGGGTTGTTGGATTAATAATGGGAACATCTAGCTGGTCAGAATACATAGAAGGTGAAATGGCAATATCCTCCTCTTGGAATGCTAGTTTCTTGCTTTTTCTGATGGCTTCAGTAGGATGCTTGTCTGCAATGCTTGTACCTGAAGTAAGTATAAATACCAGATAGGTGTCAGTTTGTTCTGTCTTTCTTTACTGGTTAGATTCTGCATGTTGAAAGAATTAGTAGTATATCACATGGTTGTTTGATTCCATCTCATATTCTTGAATCAAGAATTTGTTCTTAGCAGTTGTTGCATTATATTATATCTTCAGAAAGATGGAGCTTCATAAGAACTACTTTTTGTGCTTTCCCTCAGAAGATTAGTTTTATTATCTAGGGATATGATGAAATTGAATTTTCTTGGAGAAAGGCAAACTCCTTTCTTTTCTATTAGACTTTGTCGTTATAGTTCCAAAACTTTCAGGGGCAAATGGTCATTTAGTAGCCAATATATGAGCAAAAACTTGACTTATGAAATCATTAAAATTATTTGTATATCCATAATCCAACTTTGATTAGATCAAAATGTTTCACTGGAATGAAAAACTTAGAACAGTGCATGCATGCAAAAGAACATTGGGATGGTAAAACAGATGAATTCAAATAAGTTGCAAAGGAGCTGCACAAAATTGAATATTAAAACTATATTCCTATATTCAGCTTAACATAATCTCATGTATGAATTAGCTCCCAAATTTAGTTTGCCATCATTTGTGAACAATTTTTTCGATGAAAATATGGAAAACTAGCAAACAAACTGTAGGAACATATCGAAATATCTCTAGTCCAAAAAGACAAGAAATGTCACTGAAAATTTACCAGAGTTAAAGAATGTAATTTACATTTTGAAACGTTATAGAAGAGAAGGGGGTAACATAGTGATATTCACCTGAAAAAATCAGGAGGCAAAAGAGGAAACAGCAAGAAATTTTCATAGCTACTTGTTCAATAGATTTTCTATACTTGTTCTTCCTTGTTTTCTATGAGAGAGATTGTTTGTGATGAGAATAATAGTAGTTTCTCAAAGAAGAGAAGCACAAGTTGTGAAGAGGAAGCAATCATTTATTGCTGCATGTAATGTGTATATATATTTATAAGTTATGATAAAGTTAAGGAGGGAACAGAATCATTGCTTTCTTGCATTAGAGTACAGGTTTATTGAGTTTTAATTTAGAGGAATATAAGAAAACTTGAGAAATGAGGCATGAGGTAGCTAGAAACTGCAAGCAATTGGAGGTGCCTAAATAGCAAAAGGTTGTTGCCTCAACAAGGCAAAAGCCAACAAAAGGTAATCTAGTTTTTGATGAAAATTTAAAGTTGTATGTTTGGCACCACTCTATAGACCGAGTTGATTGGGTGTCCATCTCGACTAACCTTGGAATATCTTAAGTTGAAACCTCATAATTCTCAATACACTTCATTAACCATTTAGGTGTATTGTATAATTATTACTATTAGAATAGTAAATTCAATGATTCAACATAGTGTTTTGTTATAAAGTGGTAATTACATAATTAGATATTTTTAAAAATATCACGCCAAAATTCAAAATAAGTTTTTACCTGTATTTTTTATCTTATGTTTTATACGAGTGAGTTCACGAGTTTGGATATCTTTTTTTTAAATGTTCTAACAAGTGATGGTTGAGTTTGTTACAATTTTCTTCCCTTTCTTTGTCTCTACCTTTTCACTGTAATACAATACCTGGATAGGTAAAGTAAGAAGGAGAAGGGAAAATGACAGATTTTGTTGTTTAGTACTTGCTTTACATTTTATGCTCCGAGGGTAAAAAGTTTTGGGATATCTTGCCAAATTTTCCTTTGCCTGTTGAATATTTGCAATCTTATGAAGTGTATGGATTCAAACTGTCTAAAGAAAAGCCAATAAAAACTACCACTATGAGACAATACTTACCTTTTCATCTTTTGTATTGTATTAATAATTGCATTTTGATACCATACTTCATATTAGCAGCCTAATCAAGATTTCTACTACATAATAGAATCATGTTTACACTTTACATCTTCAAAATCATATCTTCTTCACATGGCCACCAAAGAGCACAAAAGGAACATCAAAAAGGAAAATTAAGGTAGCTTCAACTTAACCTTTTCTGGCACCTGCCCCTTTTCTCTGGTGTTACAATATCTTTTGAAATTTAATCTTAGCCCCAAAGTACCCTTGGCCTGAAGATAAACTTTTTGCGATACTGTGTAAAATTTTGGAGACACCACTCAGCTGACGAAGGAACTCTTTGTGGTATTGTCTTTCCACCAAAAAATAACAGTGGTCTGGGTAGAATTTGTGTGACCAGATGTTCATACAATATGCATGAGATTAGCCGCTTTGATGGGATCTTTTACCCTGGTTGGAGGAGAAATTACCAAATGTCTTTAACATTTCCTGTTTTTGCACTGTACTATCCTCCAAACGCAAACTAGTACTTGATACCAGAGGCTAAATTTTAACACTTTATTACTGCCACTGATTGACTTCAATTTTTCCTCTCTCCGCAATGAGAAACAGGTAGACCTCATTTGGGAACATCTAAGACAAATGTGTTTCTTACTATAAACACATCTATTTATTCTAGAAGTTCGTCTTCGTAGAATCTCGTCAATCCACCTACAGAGTGAGAGGGAGGAGTGAGGAACGGTTTGATCCCATGTGAAATGTCAAACTCCAGCCGAACAGGTATGTTCTCTGCTATAAAAATGAGGCACCAATGGAGTCCATCGTGTTGATTTACACAAAAAATGTATATACAATATCCACTGTTGGTACTTCAGGTAAATTGCTAGTTATTTATGTACAAACCTTGTGCTACTATAATCCCTTGGCACCTGCCATCGGTAAGATAAATACAATGACAACTCAGCTGGTTCTGGCTGCTATTTCATCATCCAGTGGCCAGTTCTGCATCTTGATAGATTAAAGTAGTTGATATCGATCTGATTTGTGCTTCAATACTGATGCCTAGGCGATAGAAGAGTATGCAATATGTACTTTGTTTCTTCATGGTGATGATCGGGCAAAGGGTGAAGCTAAATGACTGCGAAGGTTAACATCTGTTAAATCATACCAAACTGAATGTTGCACAAGCGAAGGAGCCCAAGTTATTCAACCGTAATGGTGAAGAATCAGACTGAGACTGAAAGGAAAACGTGCAAGCTGTATGTAACAGAAAGTGTCATGATAAGAAACCATAAGCTAGTAAAGAAACAAGAAGAAAGTAGAAACCTTTACCTTATCCTTCTTGTTGATTATGGCACTTCGACAGACGATTGTTGACTTCACTCCAAGCTGCGACAATTATTTAGTTTTATATTCAGAGAAACAGAATGCTGTTGACACATGTAAATGGAGTTTCTTACCAGGAAAATTCCTGAAATCCGGTTCAACTCCATTGCCATTAATATCCATGTGATTTGGCGTGACATACTTCCCAATTGTTACAACCATGCCCGAGCCATCAGGCAGCTCGAATACAGACTGAATCAGCCCCTGAAATGATGATAAAAATACAGTGACGTTGTACCTCAGAAATAAGATCAGCAAACCTATCCTCCCACGCACCAGAATTTTCTAGCTACCAAAACAAAGATAATGTTGGCTTCAAAACAATTTCAAGCTACTCCAACTTCACAGTGAAAGGCCATTTACAGCCAAATGTCTGGATCTCCTCCCCACAACTAAAACAACAAATTTCAAAAAAATAATTGATTACACAGCATGTATCTTTCAAAGGGTCCCCTTGGGATCTAGTTACCCAAAGAACGGTGTTTCTTCATACACTTTGACCTATGTAATCGTATGCATCTCATCACAACTCAACACTTCTCCAAATAACTACTGCAATGGTGTAGCAATTGCTAGGAACACGTGTTAAAAATAAAGTAGTCTTAAAGGAGCTGCAACAGAAATGCCTCAGACTGAGATCAGGAAGGAGTTGAGACCCCTACTCAGCCATTCCTCAGTTCTAAGTGTGCCCCTACTCAGAATAAATGAATATGTTAATCGTTATTAGTGCTAATTACTTTTCCTTTGGCTATTAATTACATTGGGCACAATAGAGGTCTATCAGTCCTCACAACAACAAATAGTGGTAACAGACTAGTTAAGCATTCATTTAGATAAACTCACATAAGCAGAGGACTATAGCACCAGGAAACTATCAAGAAGATAAGCTTTTAGGTCGGTAGTTAGGGAAAAGACTTCAATTGGCAGAAATCATAAATTCTACCAGACGATTCAGAAAGCATTGGCTATTTCATTGAAACAAATGATTTGATCACTTTTTCCCTAAAATGAATGAATGAATGAATGAATTGGCAATATCTAGGGCATGAAGTCAATGTGAAAAGAGATGACTTCATTAGGGGAATAGCTAGCTCAGTCTAGACGAATAAACCTTTATCTTCATCTTGGTAGTGTAAAAAATCATAACCAATGGAATATGCCACAGTTGACAAGGAAATCTAGAGGTTGCGAAATGGGTATGTGTTCTTAAACAGATTGCACAAGAGATCGTCACAGCCCCATGTGCATTAGTTTGTCCAACAATTATTTTTGGCTTCAGGCTAGTACACTTAGCCTCATCCCCACAAATTCCCAGGTCCCATGTATATTCAGTTTAGCACTACTGTGCTTTTTTGTCAATGACAGAGAATTTACACAAGTGAATCCATATGAAGATTTTGGACCTCTTTGAGGACTCGCAAATGGGATGAAATAATGCAAAAGCAGGAAGTAGGTTAATAAAAGAGTGATGGTGAAGGTTCACATTCAATCAAGTCATCAGAACATGTCTGTACACTCACAGCATTTTGATCATCGTAATGCAACATCCAAGAAATTTCTTTAGCTCTACTTATGCATTTAGATGACTGGAAACACTTTCTGGAGGAAATAAAGAAGCCCCATATAGCTGGATATACTCTCTCTAGTGTACTATTTACCACTTCGGGATTGAGGAGTAGTTGATAAATATAGTTTACCGGTTGAGGCGTTGACAAAAGTTGCTTTACAATTTATATTTTATAGAGACGTGCTTAATACTAACTAATATGCAAATAAAGAAGTTCAAATATTGGAAAAAGAAACCAAAGTAACCAGAAATTCAGACCTTGCCATATGTCTTGTCTCCCACGAGAACAGCTCTGCAATTGTCGTGAAGTGCAGTTGCAACCTGAAATGAAATTCATAAATTAGACACACATATTTCAGCACTTCAAGAACTGGTGTGGCAATGTAGTGTGAGTAGCTCACAATTTCACTAGCACTTGCTGTACTTTTGTTAACCAAAACCTGCATTTGAAGTTACTAAAGCCATCAGAAAGGTAAAGACAAATAGTAACTTTTGAATTTGAAACAATAACCACAGCCTCTCCACGATTCTCCAGTAAGAAACTATAAGCTCAAAATCAAATTGTTTGATCTTATATCAGCTGTTTATTTCATTTATCCATTGCTTTTAGCAACTTCAGCTAATTAAGGAAGTTACTATTTAGCCACCCATCATCTTATGATTTGATAATCAGGAAATCATTAGCACAAACCACCAAAATATTAAATATGAATACCTGTTTAATTCATTCATCCATTGCTCTTACCAACCTCAGCAAATTAACGCATCAAATATTTAAGTTTGAGATAGCTTCAAGCAACGCTCAAGCTAATGCTGATGCATGACATATTAGAGGACTAGAATTCAATATCTAATACTTCGTATACTTGTAGGGTAAAAACTGCAAACTTTGAATATGTCAGTGGTCAATATGCCTCAAAAAAATTGGGGTAGCATGTGGTTTAATTCGATGCAAAGCGAAATTAGGAACAACCTTTGCCTTACATCTATAATCCACTTGACCTTGAAAGCTCGAAGGTTTTTGTTGAAAGTGACGTCTGTTTCATATTTGACAGTGAACGGAAGTTTCTAAGTTTCTCATTGAGAATGAAACTAATGGAATTGTTCATTCATTTAAAAAAAAAAACAGAAAAAAGATATGCAATTTGAAGAGAGTTTTAATGGATTCTTCCGTTTCACAAGTGATATCACAAAATGGCTTGTAACAACGAACAAGAAAAATATGCAATTGAAAGAAAATATAGAAGAATTCTGCTGTTTTAAAGTGATATCTGAGATGTGGACTCTTGTATAATGAAAATAGTAATTTTCATTTATGAAGATTCTTACAATTACTGGAGCTGTAATAAGAGGTGGGGCTTCTGCAACAATATTCCTTGTATACTGTGGATCCCTTCCCACAGTGAAAATCACCTGCCAATATATATATTTCAGAAGAAAAGCTTCTTGCTGAACAATAAAAATTTAAGGCTGATAACTCAAGCATATCCATATCACAGAATTGCTAATGCTCCATATAGAAGATGAGAAATATAGCTACCGTGTCTCCTTCATTCAGAAAGAGTTTTGCTATTTCAATGCCAGCCTGAAAGGAAAAAAATTCACCGATTGATAAACAAATAACCTATCAAGCTTTGACCAAATCAAGTAAGGGATAAAGGAAAACCTGCACTAGTCCACCAAGGTTGTCTCTGAGATCAAGAACAAAAGATGAGGCACCCATGCCTTCAAGCCGCTTAATTGCTGCAGAAACTTTTGACAATTTCAGAAATAAACTACACATATAAAAAGCTAATACGCATTAAGTTGCTGAAACTGAAAGAGTTCAGACCATGTCTCAGGTGTGAGATCTCCAGAATGGACACTACTTTTAGCAAATCAGACTATAAAGTTTAAATGCCAACACAAAATTATCCAGATACAATAATACACTATCACCTGGCATTTCATTAGATATTCAGGTCTTATGAATAGCTATTATAACATGTATGCAGTTTAACTGAAGATGTTATATCCCGATGGTTCAACGACGTTGAGAGCTACAACATGCAATTATAGTCATAATAGAGTCCGAGATGTGCAAAACCTTTTAACTAGGCATGTACATCTTAAATTTTGTGCTTCCACTTGATTTTTGTGGAGCTTGGTTCAGCTTATCTGACAGAGCCATTAAAAAGGACAATCCAGTGCACTAAAGCTCCCGCTATGCGGCAGGGTTCGGGGAAGGGCCCAGTCACAAGGGTTTATTATAGGCAGCCTTACCTTGTGTTTCTGCCAGAGGCTGTTTCCAGGTCTTACACCCGTAACCTCCAGGTCACATGGCAACAACTTTACCAATAACTTCAACACTCTCCTTCTAGTGAAATAAAACTGGATTTCATTTCATATTTTATACAATTACTGCTTACTTATGGTGTCAGCATCTTTGCATTGGTCATTAGTAGGTAAAAATAAAATAGCTTTAATTTCTCTAATGAAGTTCTTTGGTAGCACTTAAACTAGTAACATCTTTCAGTTATTCTACTTGTTCTACTTGTTAGAATAGGAATAGGTAAATACAATCCTAATTAGAATAAGAATAGAAATAACAATAGTATATAGAATCCTACTTGGAAAAGGATTATATTATAGTATCCTAGTTGGAAAAGGATTGTGTTATAGTATCCTAGTTGGAAAAGGAGTCCAATATAGTATCTATAAATAGGGTCTCAATGTAATAATGTAGACAACCCAATTCAATAATATTTTTCTCTCATATTTCTCACATGGTATTAGAGCTTTTATGGTAGAAAATCAAAGAGCTTCCGCATATATGCCGCCCGGCCAGTGATTATGTTAGCAAAAAAAAAAAAGGATTAGGTCACTGTGTGTCAATTTTCGGTGACTTTCTAGGATTGTTTTGTGTCAACCCCACATCTGTCAGTTTTGTGTAACACCGTGCACCGTGTCATCATTCCGGTGACTACTTTTTTATATCTAATTGTGTAGCACCCTGCCATCTTTTCGATGACTACTTTTTCATATTTATCATGTGTAGCACCGTGCAATCTTTCCGGCTGAAACTTCCTTCCAAGAAACTGAAAACCAGACAGTTTCTAGTGACCGCCAGGTTGGTGTGCATCGTTCTTTTGTTTTTCTTGAGTGTTCCTTCCAAGAAACTGAAAACCAGACAGTTTCTAGTGACCGTCAGGCTGGTGTGCATCGTTCTTTTGTTTTTTATCTTGATTGTTCCTTCCAAGAAACTGAAAACCAGACAGTTTCTAGTGACTGCTAGGCTACTGTGCGTCGTTCTTTTGTTTTTCTTGAGTGTTGTGCAAAACCTTTGTTTTTCTTGAGTGTTGTGCAAAACCAACATCACCACGAGGTGCGGACTACTCAGACGACCAAAACCCCAGTAAGCTGTTGCTCCGAGTCTTACTGATTCACGCGCCCTCATGCACCGCCGGAAGTATCGGACCTGCATCTCCACGCGCCTCACGTGCCAGCGCGTGTGACTGTTTTTGGCAAGATTTTTTTTCGATTCTTTTCCCAGCAGGGTTGCCTCTCCATTCTGAGGCTATCCGTGTAACTTTTTTCCGAGATCCAATCGCCAGAATTAGGGTTCCGACAATTTCAAGCAATTTCCAACGAGTTTCCAGTGTTCCCGGCATCCTTGTTTCAACACTGTAATTGAAGAACTTATCACATTGTGTCTTATGGACATTGTGCATCAAATCCACTATTTCATGAGAAGACTAAAGCACACTGAGATTGAATATCGATTTTGTGAAGTCGAGTGATCAACTTGCAGATATCTCACCAAACTCTTCATCGATCCTCGTATTAACTGAGATTGATTGTCGATTTTGTGAAGTCGAGTGATCAACTTGCAGATATCTCACCAAACTCTTCATCGATCCTCGTATTAATTATATTTGTAACAAGCTAGGTACATATGACGTATATGCACTCCCTTGAGGGGGAGTGTTAGAATAGGAATAGGTAAATACAATCCTAATTAGAATAGGAATGGGAATAATAATAGTATATAGAATCCTACTTGCAAAAGGATTGTATTATAGTATCCTAGTTGAAAAGGGATTGTATTATAGTATCCTAATTGGAAAAGAAGTCAAATATAGTATCTATAAATAGGGTCTCAATGTAATAATGTAGACAACACAATTTAATAATATTTTCCTCTCATATTTCTCACACTACTCAACACATGGCTGCAAATAGAATAGATACGTACCTGTAACCAAATCTTTTCTGGCCAACGCATTGAACTCCTTTAGGCGCACATAACCAACAGAAGTAGAACCACTTTCAATCTGATCCAGCCGATAAAAAACCGGTGTCTTAGCAATAGATTGCCTCTCCACATCAATGGACTGGACAGGTCCACAATTCCCATGCTTAACCTGCAACCACATCATGAGAATTAACATGAAGATGTCGTTGAACAATTAAGCTATTGAGGCCCGGCAGTGTACAGAAACACAACCATGATGTTCACAGATGTCCCATTTGGACCTAGTAACAGTGAAGATGCTTCAAAGGAAGATTTACCCAGCACATCCACCCCATTCACAGATATTAGTTCATCTCCCTGCCATGAGTTCACATGAAAGACACATGTTAATTTTTGTTTGCTGAATGGTAAATCAAACTAGTATAGAGAAAATTGTAGTGCACCTAGATACTTTCAGTGGAGAGAGAGAATATAAAGAAGTAGTATATGTTAATATTTATACTCAATTGCAGCCAAAATAGCACATTTTCATGCAACATACCCATTGTAATTCGACAAATGGGGTGGGAGGGTGGTGTGTACATAGACAGACCTTACCCCTAGCTTGTGAAGAGGGAGAGATTATTCTCGATAGATCCTCAGCGCAAGTAAAGCATTTCAAAATAGCAAATCTTCATGCATAATTATACAGCTACAACACAATCAAACCCGAATGAACAAAATGTTGAATTGAATTGTACCAGTCTCTAATGGGGGGGGTCTATTTGGCTATAAAATTTCATCACTTAAAATTATTATAAGCCATAAAGCAGTACAAGACACCTATCAAGCAACAAGCAAATCCCCAGGCACGTGGGTGAGAAGGACTGGACACCTTGAGGGAAAAGCATATTGAATCTAGGTTGCTCGAACTCTTCAAAAATATTGCCGCACCCATGTCAGATCCTTCAAAAATACACTATTTTTGGAGGATCCGACACGCACCCGTCGACATTTTTGAAGAGTCCGAGCAACATAGCCCACCACTACCCCCTACCCTACCTCATCATACCCCCTCCACCCCGTATAAAAGTTCTTACACCGGGAATAAAACTTAAACTTGAAAAGGGAAATTTTGTCTGGTTATCTCATGTTTTTTCGAGCTTATTAAGGATTTTGTCTGATGTGCATGTAGGTTCATCATTCAACTTCATGCTACCCGAGGGTCTGAAAGTTGCTGCGGTGGAACATGACCCTAATGGCCCAGAATATGTTACTGAGAGAAGGCGGCTAAGAAGTGCTTTCAGCTGTCTTTCTTCAATCTCAACAAGACAAAGACAGTTATCGACATCTTCATTATTTCTACAATCACCCTTGAAAGGCTGCTTACCATCTTGGGAGTTAAGAAAGTCTAGCAACAGGTCTCTGAAGGAAAGGTAAAAGTAATAGACGCTTTTGAGTTCCGATTTTCTTGGAATCTGTTGGAACAGGAATGTTATGATGAAGGTCAATGCTTAGGAAGGGGTAGTATTTGTAACATGACATGATTTTAGTGTATGTAATTTGATTTTTTTGCCTTATTTTGAGTGCTTCATTTTGAGCAAGTTTGCAAGAAGTTAGAAGTTGATGAAGTTAGTTATTGTATGAAGATGCTTGTGGGACTAGTTTTTGATGGTGTCTTACCTATAGAAGGATGAACTAAAGAATGTGGATTCAAAAAGCACATGTATATAATGCTTTTACCAATCACAAGGCAAATGTTTATGCATCACAATTTCCTCAGATCCTGCCATAGCGGGAGTTTTAGTGCACCAAACTTGTCTTTTTTTTTTTTTGAAGAAGTTTGAGGTTGGGGTAGGAGTTTAAGGTTTGATAGCTGGTTAGCATTATGCATGTATTAAATGTATATTCTATTTTGCATGCGATAATACATCAATTCTCTCATAACTTATACATGTATTAATTATGTGGATTTCTAGATTGCAAAATCAAATATCGTATTGATTTTCTATTGAGGTACTAAACGTTGTGTAGCAAGTTACTTAAATTGTTGAACGAGCTATAAATTTATAAATTTTTACACGTCTATTCACTTCGGAAGAGGTTTGGCCATGAGGTTTTCAAGTTTTATGTGGTTGAAATTCATGCACACGTGACTAAAATCCATATGTTTCTAGTCGTCATATTAAACTTCAGGCATTTTTGTAAGGCCTAACTTAACCTAATGCTTGTTTGAACAAGGTTATAGTGTAATGGTGGGAGGATTCCACCTTAACCAGAGAGTCTCGGCTTCGAGCTTTGAATATGAAGATAATCCTATTAGAAGTGTTGTTCCCAAAATAAGCCTTGCAATGCGCGACTCAAATCTAATTGAAGCTCCGATCTAAACTTTAGATACCGAATGAAAAATCAAAGAAAGATATTGTCAAAACTGATAAAAGTTAAATCATTTTATAAATTTGGGTATAGGTTAAATAGCATGTCCAAATATGACATTTCAAACTAAGCCTACCGGACCGGGTTGACCCATAAGAAAAGGCCCAGAAGACAAAAATTGGGTATGGGCTGGTCCATGGTTTTTCAGCCCATGAACCTCTCTGAACCAGACCGGTTGAAGTTTGGACAACTTACATATTCCGTCGATTCTTAAAATAATTATATTCGCTAATCAAATAATATGTATATGTAACAATTACGATTAAAAAATATCTGAGGACATATAAAAAATTTAGTTATATTCCAAAATTTCATCCATACCATATAAATTAGGATAAAGAAAGTAATATATACTATGTAATAAAATACACCATGAATCATAATAATTAATTATTTAAATATTAGAAAAATGATAAATTTTTTAAATTTGAGTAACTCTCAAAATTTTATTTGTATCATACAATTGGGATAAAAGGGCTTATATTATGTGAAAAATACGTAAAAAGTACAATAAATTATAATAATTGATAATTTTAAATATTTAAGAAAAACATATAAAAAATTTATTGAGGCCAAGTTTCATTTGCATCACATAAATATAAAAAAAAAATAAATACGAGTATAGTGGACCCATACTAAGAGCTCTATATCTAAGTGTAAATTTAAGAGGGGTATCAAGTTATCAACATGTTAGCTTTATTGATTAAAAATTTAAATTGGGAGTAATTATGTCATTTAATTATGCTTCCTCCATTCACTTTTATTTGTTATTATTTCACTTGTCAAGGTCAAACTATATGAATCTTGATCAACATTTTAAGGTGTATTTTTTAATCATATTAATGTGAGAAGAATTTTAATTAATAGTATTTTCACATAATTTTCAGTTATCTAAATTTTAGACCTCAAATATTAAATTTGGCTTTGAAATTTAGTCAACTTAATCTCAAAAGCGAAATAGTATCAGATAAAAGTGAACAGACGGAGTACTTTTCTCATTAAATGTTAGGCATTGAATTAGTGGGTCCTTTGAATTAATTTTTATACTTGCCACTTGGTTGTATTGTCATTAAATCATTTACTTCGGTAGATCAAGAAAAAGTTATTTCAATTCCTAAGTTAAAAGGATTTTTTTTCAAAATTTTCAAAGGCATTTTTACAAAATGTAATACAGCACAAATGGTGTGAAAAGATATTCAAAAACTCATCCTCATAAAAGTTTTACCACATTTAAAACAAAATCTTACATTCAAATTAAAAACAATTTATTTGTAAGCTATATTTAGAATTATGTCACTTCAAGTATGGATTAAGAATATACACTTAGCATAATATATTGATAATTGAATAGTTTAATTATTGAAAGTGATGCATTTTCTAGAATCGTCATTAAGAAGTCAGTCTATGAATGAATTCTCTACATTCAAAGAAGAATTCAAATCAAAATTGTATTCTATATTCAATTTGGACTTGAACTCTCTATATTCAAAAGAGAATTCAAACTAGAATTAGATTACTACATGATTCTAGAATTGGAGAAGAGAATTTAGAATTCTCTTCCTACCATTTTGTTTTTTATAAATAGGGGTCATTTGTAATGAGATGTGATATGAATATGAAAATTAAGATTAGTTCTCTAAAGTTATCTCTTTTCCAAATATTTTTTTGCATACAATATTCGTATTAGCATCAAGCTAATGCACTAGAATTTTCCAACAACTGGTATCAGAGCAATAGTTGATCTTGACGGCACAATTCAGGCATAACCGTTGCACTACTCCAGCACTATTCAAAAAAACTTCGTCATGGCTTCCTCAAGCTCAACAAATGTGATGTCCATCTTTGCCGGAGAAAACTATGATTTTTGGAGTATAAAAATCAAAACTATTCTAAGAGTTTACGATTTGTGGGAAGTAGTAGAAAATGACATTCCAGAAGTCGTTGCTCCGTTAAAGAAAAAATAGAAGCTGCGGAAAGCACAACTACTACTACCTCATTCGAAAGCTCACCAACAGTATCGATGAAGGAATGACAGAAAAAAGATGCAGAAGCACTCGCCAAAATTCATCTAGCTGTTTCAGAGTCTGTCTTTCCAAGGATCATGAATTCTACATCAGCAAAGGAAGCTTGGGACACGTTGCGAGACGAGTTCAAAGGCACCATCAAAGTTCGGGCCATCAAACTTCAAACTCT
>JAABOM020000049.1:14750643-14788288 GCA_011800125.2 Solanum clarkiae | reverse complement strand
GGGGCGGGGACTGGAAGTGCTTTTGTAGTAAACAGGCTGGAAATGACATACATGTCGTACACCGGCATTATGGGCAGGGCCATCCAATAGGAGCCCTAACACCTTCAATTTTGAACCTCCATTGCCATCTGGTACATCCCTGAGGTTAACTCCAATCCCAGTCATATCATATCTAGCCATCTTGGAGAACTTTCAATGACAAGCAGTACATGTCATGGAACAAGAACACTGGAAAGTTTGTAAGTAAGACGTTTATTTGTTAAGGAAAATGCAGGATACACTGAAAAAGAAGGAATAAATAGAAATCTATCTCATGACTTAGGATATAATAGCCATGCTTGACTGAAAGTAGAAAAGTATAAAAAAATTTCTCTACCATATTGGCTTCATCAAATTGTGTTTCATCCAATTAAACAAAATGGAAGGATGATAATGCAGGAGGATGACAAATAAACGATATATACAGATTCAGGATGGTTTATAATACAAACATATATTGGTATCACAAAAAGAGCAGGTGTGAACATAATGTATAGGAACTTCAAATCGCTAATGCCAACGAAGAAGTGTCGAACCTCTTCTAAACTTCCTTAATAAATTTATTTCAATCTATAAATGAAAGAAAAAACATCCAAAATGCTTAACACTTTGCAATATTAAACTCTGAAATAAAATTTCTAGTCCAGTGTAACAACCCGAACCAAAAAAGTTTTTGAATGCCCATGTGGTAGATATCCTGCCTTCCTCTAAAAAATTGTATGCTAATGGAAACATACATATCAGAATCAACAATACAGACGTAAATATAGGTGTAAAGAGGACTTATTACCTGTTCAGGAGAAAGAAACCGAGTATAGGGGTCACCCAAGCTAGCCAACATACGCTTGATTATGTCGTGTGCTTTTGACCTTGTCGGAATTGATGAACTTAAGATGTCATCTTTCTTTTGCTGGTAATAATATAGAAAACAAAATATTTAGTTGTAAATACTTGTAAACCGATATCTAGACAAAGAATATGATAGGGAAAGCAATGATCTAGGATGAAGTAAAGGCAGGAAGCCAGGGAGAAAAAAATGTCTGTAGAGACATAAAAAGCTCAGGGCTTCTTGAAAAGACATAAAGACATGATGCTATGCTAGAAAAATGCTTCCACTAGCTCATTTATCACTTTTATCCACATTAGATGTGCTGAGAAACAAAATTAGATTTATTTTTCACCGTATCCCTTACTACATCAGACTTACTGAGCAGTTAAGTGGAAGACCTATATTTCACCACTATTACGATATATCCTAGTTAAGTGCACTATCTACAATAGCAAGAAACTACAAACTCTTCAGTATTATAAAATATTTGACATTATATACATATATCAATTTTCAAGAATCTGACTACTAATTAATCTAAATTCAAACACTACATGATGTTTTCCTTGTCAAACTAAACATCACGTAAAGTCCATGCCTCCAACAATTAATTTCACATTTTTGTACTTCAATGTTCTTAGAAATATTTTTTGTTGTTCCTCCAAATCCAGAAAATCATATGGTTTTAATGACAGTACGAGTAGAACACTATAGCATCCAATCATATCCTTACAACGTACAATGCCCTTTTTATATGAAGTAATTGATTTTATTAAAGCATCAAGCAGATGCAAATAGTAGAAAAGCGAGTGAGAACAGAAGTGAGCTTGTACGATCATTGAAATGAGCCCTATACTAAAGATAAGGAGCTAACAAAACCCAAAAAGTTGTACAATTCCATTTATTTACTAAAACATATTTGCATTCCTGCCCCCACCAAGAAGAGCTAATCAGCCTTTCAGGGAACATTAGAATATGAATCTTAACCTCCAGCCCCCATCAAACTGCAAAGAGCATCTCTTTCACCATGTTGGAAGAAGAATTTTCAGGCAGAGGATTTTAAAGCCATGAAAGAAATTCCAATATACATAAAGAATGAAATTAAACATATTCTCCTTGTAATATTATACTATGTTGGAACCATGTAATTTTTACAAGTTTAATGATCCAAGTACAGCATCAAATTCAATACCCCTTAAGCTAAAGGAAGGAAAAGTTCCATATTTAGAATGAAATAAAGCATATTCTGACAGCAGAATAGGAAACAATCAACAGATACCTATCAATAATTGATGTCCAGGAGAAACCCTTTAGCTAAAAAGGAAAAAAAAAGATTCTACATGTAGAATGAAATAGAGCATATTTTCAACAAAATACAATCAATCAATGAGATAGCTATCGATAATTGATATGCAAGAGAACCCCAAATTAAAAGGGATAAAATATTCTACATTTAGACTGACATAGAGCATATTTCTGGTAGCAAATACCAATGAGATAGCTATCAATAATTGATATGCAACAGAAACCCTTTAGCTCAAAAAGGAAAATTCTTTTTTTTTTGTCTTAAGAGAAACAACATCTTACGAGCCAAGATTCAGGAGACCAAGAACGACGATAGCTGGTATTAAGAAAGCTGTCATTGACAATCTGCCAAGCTTCTTCCACAATCCTTTCATTGCTCACCACTTTGGGTACTTGAGTGTCTTTCTCATAGACCTCCTCCGTCTCGTTCTCTCGGCAAATCACCTCCGAGGATGAATTAGGAGATTCCAAAGCTATGGAAATAGGAGCAGAAACAAGAAGCCCCAGAGAAAGAACAAATGAGACCCCAGTAGAGAGAACTTGCTGAAGGGGTTTATGATGAGAGTTCAAAGATGACTTTTTGGGAAGATTTGAAGCTTTGATTGATGAAAAGGGGGTTAACAATGGTGAAGATGGTGGAGGTAAGGGGCTGTGAAGGAGCCTCATCTTCAGAGTGAAGTATTTCCAACACAAAACTAATACAGTAACTAATAATAAAGTACTCTCCTCTTCGTCCAATTTTACCTTAACATCCTTTAACTTCGCACAATATTTAAAAAAAAAAAAAATTCTAAAATATTTATCTGATTGAGAATCATATTAATAAAATAAAAAAAGAATTTTAAAATTAAATTATTTCCAATTAAAATAATTAACATTTTTTGGGATAAACAAAAATAAAAAGTTATCACATAAAATACGACAAAATAAAATGAATTTAGAAAGAATTAGATATTCCATGTCAAATTTGAAGAATTAATAAAAACCCGTACCCTTATTGTCCCATCTTATGAAACACCTTTTAACTTGGCAAAATATTTAAAAATTAAAATTTTTGATGTAAAATCATTCTTATATATCTGTGTGGCTAAGAATAATTTCACTAATGATAAAAAGAGAATTTTAAAGATAAATTATTTCTAGTTATGATAAAATAAAATTCTTTTTAGAGGAGTTAAAAAATGAAGATATCATATAAAATGAGACGTGGAGAGTAGCTGTTAATAGGATGCACTTAAATCCAAATTCATGAAGATTAAATTCGTAATAATAATAGTACTTAATATGATTTTTGAATGAGAGCCTTGGAGGGTGATGTATTCATAGCCCATCTAAATGTTTAGCTCAAATAAAAGCACAGTAAAAGTAAACATGGAAACAGTGTAGTAGTTGTAGTGAACATAAAGGAAAAGTTAATAGAAGTAACAACACATGATATGATAATTAAAATTGAGAAAATAACAAGTAATAATAAAATTAAAGGACAAATAGTCTTTGAGTTATATTTTTTTGGTCTTATTTTAATTTTCATGTTACAATTTTTGAAAGTTAATTTAACTAATTTTTAGAGGTAAATTAGATTAAATTAATTAGATATTTAGAATTAAAATTTAGATTTTCAAAAAGTTTTAGAATTGTATTGTTGATTGTAATTTTTGTTATATTAATTTGATTAAAAAATACAACTTACATATTAGTCAAAATATAATTTAACTCTGAAAATAAAAACTATAACAATTAAAATAAAACAAAAGGAATAAGAACGATAGTGATAAGATAAACTATGAATTTGTGTCTGTCTACTAAACAGGTTAAAGCCAATAATAAATTTTTATTTGATAGAAAACCAACTTATTTCATTTGGAATATCTTTAAATTAACTATAGTTTTTTTCGGAAATAAAATGACTCAAAAAGGGATTACTAGCTAGATTTATTCATTAATTAGATAAAATGTGTTAGCAATTCTAATCTTATTTAAATATATGATACAATTCTTTTTTATCTTTTCCTATGAATTCTCATCTTTTTGCTCCTCAAACTCGCAACTTTTTGAGTTGAAAGTGAAAGGTATTTGCTATTCAAACAACTCCAATTTATTACATAAAATAATAACAGTACTAAATATTTGATATATTTATTTTGAGAATTAAAGATGACATATGTGACTCATATATAATGAAAAGGTAGATAAATAAAGAGGAAATAAGAGCAAATGAAAAAAAAAAAAAGCCAAAATTGATATTATAGTTAAACAAGAAGCAAGCTGCTTTTCTTTTTGCCCCAAAATGTAAAACAATATTTACCACAAATGTGACGTTGGAGTAAAATTTATCATTTCATTTTTTTAATTATGTGATTTGGATTAGTTTGTACATATCTTGATTATTTTTATAAAAATATTTATCACTCATTACTAGTAATACGCACCAGATAGATTTATCTACCTAAATTAAAATATATGATGGAAATTATTAATGTTTTTGACTCAGTTAGACTTTAAACTCAAGACCTTAAATGCTCGCTCCATTTCATTAACTACTACTTATCACTTCATTCTTACTTCAAAATTTTAAATTCAACCCCTAGAAGTAGAGATTGGTAGGAAGTACTTTCACCTTAAGTGATACAACAACAACATATCCAACGAAATCCCACAAGTAAAATTTGAAACGAGTAAAATATTCACAAACTTTATAACTACTTTAACCTTAAATGACAATCAAATATAAATCCGAACTAGTCAAGTCTCAAAATGGATATTTGACAAGATAATATGGAAAATAAATCAAAACAACACCTTCTGCATCTCCTTCCGGGGGACCCGAGCCATCAGTGAGATACCACTTTGGAAGGACTAGAATCTTCTATGTCGGATCGGCCGTTGAATTCGTTTTTTAAGGAAAGACTTTACTACTTTTTCCATAGCTATATCCCCCGAGCCAAGTGGAGCATGCATGAAGTAGTCAGATGCTTCTTCTATTCTTTTTCCTGGCGCAGCTGGGCCATCTTGGACTTGAACCAGAGACCTCGCCCGTGAAGTAAATTATCGCACCTACGATCCAACCAATTGGGAAAGAATCAATAGATTCCTTTTCGGGAAACAAAAGGCATATCATCTGCAGTTCTGTCCAAATGCTTACTCCAGCTGATAACATTCTGTATAGGCCCATTAATAGGTGTTAGACTCTGTCAAATTTCAGAGCCCAAAATGGAAACTCTAATTTGTAGTGGCCCATTAAGAGAAAACCTTTTTCCCAACACGTCATCTTCTTTACCAAAAGTTGCCGGTAAGTTGGAAATTTGGACCAACCAATCAGTGACTTTTTAATATTAAAAAAACATTATGGATAAACATCTTTTAGGTAACTGGATTCCCATACTCTCATTACTAGGCGCGTGATTCACAAGCACAATGTAATCCACAGAGCTAGTGGGCCTATTTTTTATCACGTGCTTCTACCGAGCGTGACGTCTTTTTTCGGGTATCGAATTTAATTGAAATTCCATCAATAACGCGGCTATATCCAATAATTTACTTCTATATCATGTAATCTTGGATTTAATAAAAAATATATTTTTAATTTTTTTTTGTTTAACTACAATAAATTAATATATCAAGTGGAATCTTATGAGTGAGATTATTGCATCTTAGAGTTAGAGAGTTTATATTTAAAAGACTCACGAATTAAGTGCAATAATTTCAAGTACAAAAAAAGAAGAAGAAAATAATGATGATAACAAACCAACAAATAAGAAAAGCAATGCAAAATCTACTAGAAAAGAATATAAATAAGAACAAAATAGTGCAGTAACTAAAATACAATGAATAGATTATGATAATAATAGATATAAAAAATCTGAACTATGAGAATAAGGCAAGTATAACAACAGACATCAACAAACCTAAACCCTAAAAAACGAGACAATACTCTACTACCTACTAACCTTCTACCATAATACGCGATATCTACACCTTTACAAGGTCAAGTCTATAATAATATGAAGTCGTGTCATATCTTGTTTAATCATATTTTTTCTGTACCACTTTGATTTACATCTACTTCTCATCGTGCATGCTGCATCTAACCTCTTGCATCTCCTCATTAGAACATCTAAATATTCCTACTTCAAATGTCTAATTATAAATCACCTAACCTTATTAATATAAGTATGTTGATAAAAAAAAAAAAGCATGCATATCATCAAATTTACACACACAAAAAAAAGTAGATGATCTCACTTATTACAAAGTCAAATAAAATATTATTCTTATTCAATGTCGTGCATTTCATATTGTTTATTTTCTTTTTTCTTTTTAAATATTTCTTCATTATTGTATTTTTATTTTAAATTTATTTTATTTAAGCTATAATTTTTCACAAAAACTTCATAATTTTTTAAAAAAGATCTATAAATACAAATTTTTCCCAAATCCTACTTGTAACCTTGACAAGTTATTGTTGATTTTAGTTATATAAAAGTATTGATTATTCTCCATAAAATAATAAAACCTTCCAAAAAAGAAAGGAAAATAACAAGCGGCATAGACAGGAAAAAATAAAAGAAGGTTTTCGGAAAAACCCAAAAAAGGGAAAAATACATTTATTTTTTAGTATTATTAGAGGAGAAGCCCACATAGTGAAATCCCAAACCCACAGAGAAGAAGAAGAGAAGTAGCAGCAGCAAAAACCCCTTCACTGTGTGCGTCTTTCATAATATAACTAAGATATACAGAGGAGGAGGAGACCCAAAAACCTAACTTTAACAGATCTGAAACAAGAAAATATTTTCTTGTTTTTCCCTCTCTTTTTTCACAGAAAAAGAGTTGTCTTCTTCAAGATGAGTAACAGAAACAATGGTGGAGTATCCATACCCGCAGGGTCAAGGAAGATGGTACAAAGCTTAAAGGAGATAGTTAACTGTCCTGAGCCTGAGATCTATGCCATGCTCAAAGAATGTAATATGGACCCTAATGAAGCCGTCAATAGGCTTCTTACTCAAGGTCTACCATAAACCCTAAATCTTTTATTTCGTTTTAGGTCTTTTTTCGGGTTTTAGGGTTTTTTAGGTTTTGGGAATTTTTTTTGTAAAGTAACTGTTTTTATGGATACAAACAAGAAAGGGAAGAGAATCTGTAATAATACTTTTTTCCAGATACTGGGTGTTAGAAATTTTGCTTTGTAAGGAGCAGGAATATGAAAAGAATAATTTTTCATTTGTTTTTTTTTTTTTTTTTGCATCCTTTCTTTGTCTTCTTAAGTGCAAGATTTGGTTTTTATGCTATACCTGGTAGTTAATTCCATATTTATTAAAAGATTTAGCTGATTGGGCATGCAGATATCATCATTGAATGCAATTTTAGAAAATGAAGAGAAGACAAAAATAGGGTCTTAAGGGATTTTGGAATCAGATTACTAGGATTGCTCTTTTAAATGCACTCTGGTGTTAATTATTGTCTTTTTCTTCTCTGGTTTAATGGGACTTTCCCTTCCTTTTTTTTTTGTGTGCGAGTCATCTTATTTGGCAGGGTTTCTTGTACTTTTAAATTAATGTTGTTGCAATTTTGGTGGTACAAGCACTAAATTCCATGTTAGGTAACTTCTGTTTTCAGAAGCGGGCGGTATACTATGAAAAAACATGTGTTCGCTTCTCGTTTCTCTCTTAAAGCCTCAGGAACTTGTTACTTTTTGTGCTTTTCACTTCTACAACATTAGTTACTGCAGTTGAAAGTCCTTGTTCAGTGTTTGCTATCTTTTATGGGGTCCAAGTGAATCATGTTTGCCTTCCTATGTGCTGTAATTGTAATTGAGGTGATATTACTTGTAGTTCTTTACTGCATGGTTTTCTGTCATCCCATTGAATGGTGACTGGAGTTTGTGATTAATATTGATCACCTTCTAATTGAAGTTTGTTGATTGGCTAGATACTTTTCATGAGGTGAAGAGCAAACGTGAAAAGAGGAAAGAGGTTCGTAATCTTTACTTAAAAGCAGGAATTCCAGAGACAAATTGGTTGTGGAGCTGTGGCTTCAACTTTTCCGTCCTTAATGCCGCCTGTTTCTCTTGTGATTTATTTGATATGAGATAAGGGCTCAGATCTTTTACTACCCTGGTTTGATGATTAATCTCTGATGGAATTCTGAATGTTTCATCTGTAAAAACAAAAGAGAAAGTGAAAGATCCTGTATTTGGAAATTTAATCAGTGGAGATTCTTTTTTGTCGGCACCCTATTCTTATTATTGATGTTCCAATATCTCTCTCTGTTTCATATTAGTAATAGATTCTGGTGCATTATTCTTTTCAAAAAAATTATGCGCACTAGGTTGTCTTGAGTTGTGCACAGAAGTTTCCTCTTGATATGTTTTATGTTTTATCAGATGCATTACATGCTCTAGCGGAGTATTATAAGGTGTTACGATCATTTCTTCATTCTTCACTCATATTTATCTTTGGTTCAGAATAAGGATACGACTGAATCTAGGCCACGTGGTGCAATTAGCAACTCAGGCCGTGGAAGCAGAGGAGGTGCAGAACGATATGTTGGGCGTGGTGGGTCAGGTATGTACGTGATAATGTACAATCTTTTCAAACATAATTGAATCTTAAAATTTTGCGTAGTTCATCGTGTCATCTCATGAGGGTATTGTTTTGTTTCTAACCACCCTTTCCAGAGTCAAACAAGCCTATTCCTGGGTACAGAAAAGAGAATGGATCAAATATGAGTAACCTGACTTCTACTCCTGGGGTTTCCGGAAGTAACATAAGCAGGAGGGCTACAACCATCAGGTTAGTAGTTTCGACTTCCTAAATGGTTTAGATTCTCTCAAAAGGTTGTCAGTTGCTTTTAGATGTTCATCTTTTTGGTTCCAGTATTGTGTAGCCCTGCAGTATGTTTCTTTGTATTGAGGTGTCCCTGGCATTAACATAATTAATTTAATAATTACTAACAGTCATCATTGTATTGGATTAATTAAGTTGGAAATTTTTTTCATGCACTTTAATAATCATGTGGTGTGAGATATTTTCAAAATGCATGTGACGAAGCGCACTTTGAGTGAGCTTTTTGGAGATGCATAACAATGTCGTCAATGCTTTTATGATATGTGTTACAGTGATGCTGCTGCAAATGAAAGTAAAAAGCAAGCACCTGCAACAGTTGATGGTGTTTCATCTGTCTCACAGCGTGAGACTTCTTCTGGATATCAACCTACTTGGGGTGGGGTGCCCGGTCAAGTTTCCATGGCTGATATTGTGAAGATGGGTAGACCACAGAGCAAAGTGCCAAGTGTACCAAATGTATCTCACCACAATGTCAATGCCAACCAAAACCATATTCAGGGGCTCCCTTCTGGTGCAGCACATCAAAATATTCAGTTCTCTGATGATCATACTACAAAAGTTTCTGAGGTACATCGAGAGTCACAGCATCTTTCAACTGATGAGGACTGGCCTCTAATTGAGCCACCATTAGTTGCTAGTCAGCCGTCTATCTCGGAGCCTCCTGCTGATTCAGTGCTGCATCCTGATCCAGCTAACTTGTCATATGACAGAATCAATCAACAAAATGAGATTGATGAAGTCCGGGAGACAGATAACTGCACGATTGAAAATCTTGGTAGTCCTCCAAGCAGAAAGTTGCAGGAGGATAATGCTGGAGGTGCATCTCTTTATGAGAACGATCTCTACAGATATCAGAACCAGAATCATACTTTTGACCATCAACAAGGTTAGTATATCAAAGTTTTGATTTGTTATGGTGATATACATTCATTATTGAGAATATGTAGTATTTGCTGTCAAGTAGCTTGTGTAATAGTTCTTTTGACATGATACTGTTGTTTTTTGTGCTTTTGTTTTTCTCCACGAGGGTTCCAGGCTTTGGCAAGTCTTTAGTTTCGGTAAACTAAAGATTCTCTCTTTCTCCGTTCTGTCATAAGTAATCATTAAATGTTTCATAGAGCAACTATACTTGCACTTTGGTTTCTAGGAATGCAGTTCTATAACTCAAGGTTTCATCTCATACTACCAATTTTAGCTTAAATAAGCTGGACATTTGGTTAGCCCTTTGAGATGTGGGTTTTTTAATATGCGGAGTCGGACATATAGCAGCAGTGGAGTGCAAGGAAGTTCATCTTAATTGCCTCCAAAGCTCTTTCTTGCTGTATTTGGAGCTTCATGTAATTCTACTGGTTGTCACTTTTGTTTGTCTCGTCACTTTTTGATGGTAATGCACCATGTCAAACTTGGTTGTTTTAAACAACACACTCCCAGCTTTTTGTTTGTCATAGATTTTTTTAATGGGAATTTAAAATATCAATTTTTCCCGGAATATGTGCATTTTGGTATTATTAATGTTTTGTTTACTTGTTTGATTTTACTGGGGCACTTTATAGATGTATAAAGAGGGAAGCCTGTAGTGCTGATCACTTGCTGTTCATACTCATAGGTTGTGTCAACATGAGGTTATTTCATTTTAAGAGGGTCTTCTCCTGCAGTGTCTAATTTACCATGTAAAGTTTAAGCTTGGTGTTCTTGCCCATGGCCCCCTATTTGATAGAGAAGAAAACCCTAGCAAATCTCAGGCCACGTTGAAATTCCGCTCTTTTTTTGGGGTGGGGGTGGGGGGGTGGGTGGGGTGATGTTCATGGGATATGCTAGCTAGGAGATATAAATCTGCTTTACATGTCATTTTTCAGTCTCAATTTTGTGGGAAAGCCGTGTAAGTTCATAATCAAATCATTATTGTTCCATCATATGGAGTTCTGTTGTGAACTTTTTGGAATGTCTATTTGTGTAATAATGCTCTGTCATTGCCTTGCAGTTGAAGATGTTAATGACTCTGTTTCGTCAGTTACTGCAAACTTGCAACAGTTAAATGTACAAGATGATGGAGCGTTGCCACCTGAGGAAGATGGCCCTGCTGTTGTAATACCAGACCATCTTCAAGTTCAAACTGCAGACTGTTCACACCTGAGCTTTGGTAGCTTTGGCTCTGGTATTGGTGGCTCCTTTAATGGGCCTTTGGCGTCTGCTCCAGTGACTAGTACTTTGGAAGATGCACCTAAGGAAGTGGATGGTTCTTCAGTTGAGCACTTGGGATCCAGGTAGCCCTCCTTCTAACTGTGTATTTTCTTTAATTCATTGATGCTTAATCTAATTTTATCAACATATAGTGTAGAAATTATGTTAGTTTAACATGCCAAAACTGTACAGACATTTCCCCTACCTAGATATGTGGGTAATATAAGCAGAAATTATGTTACATTAATGTATAATGTAGAAATTATGTTACATTAACATTTGACGTAAAAATTATATTACGTTAAAATATAATGTAGATATTATGTTATTTTGACGTACCAAAACTCTAGTGGCGTTTCCCCTACCTAGATATGTTGGTAATTTTTAATTATTATTTTGCCTCAGATTCTTAGTAAATCAAACTACAAATATCCTTGCATTTTCTCTTAGTATTTTGTAGCTGACTTGTTCTAAATGTTCATCATATTAGTCAATCAAAATAATCTATTCTATTCTAACATCCCAAACAGAGTAGCATTTTATGAATCCTCTGTACCATTTCACTATATTTGGATTCATTTCATTCCAGTCAAATAATTTATCATTTTAGACAGGCATGCAGCTTTTTTCTGCCCTCCCCTACCATTCATTCATCGGTTAAGACAAGTTAAGAGTTCTCTAAAGCTCACTAAGCAGTGCACTTGTCAGCTTTTCTCCATAAATGTGTCCATATTTTGAAGTATAAAATATCCATCTTACAGGATAACATTAATCATCTTATCGAGTATTTCAGATATTAATCTCCCATGCAAAACGTGGGAGCTGCAAGTATTCCTCATAATTGTTAGTGCATCTTTATATTGCAGAGCTTCAGAATACTATGGTGATGAGTCTCTCAGACATGCATCTGAGAGTAACTTATACCATAGAACTAATGCAAGTTCTGGAAATTATGATTCACCTTCTGCTTCACAACCAGAACCTTTGAAAGCAGAAACAAATGAACAAGGAAATCAATATTCGTATGCCACCTCTGCTGCTGGCGGCACATATGAAAGTGCACAACAATTAACTGCAGCATTTAGTCAGCCACAGACAAGTTCTCAGATGCAAAATCTTACTCCTTTCTCTAATGTAATGGTGAGTTTCATCCCTTGTCAAGGATGTAAAAAGTTTCTCTGCTCTTCATTTGATGTTTGCCTCGGCATTTGCATAGTTCAAGTCTGAAGATAACTTGACTGAGTCTATTGGAGTGAACTTTACTTCTCTAAAAAAGTACATTGTACTTGATTTCTAGTAGGTTTCTCGTCTCTGACAGTGGAAGTGTTTGCACATTCTCTTCTTCTGGTGTAAAAGCAAGCAAAATTAATAATGGATCAGTATATGGATTTTGTAGAACTCATAGGAGGAAATAGTTGCATATTTGATGTGGTTCAGTATCTTTTGGTTGGTGACTTTATTAATAATACCTTTATGCTTTTTAAAAATTATAGCTTTTGTACCATTAAGGAAAATGTTTTGCAAGTTATATGCATGAGACCATTAATGGAGGTCTATTAGTGGACAAACTTATCCTTTAGAAAAAACACTTTTTGAGTAGATTGTCTTGGAAACTGCCTTTTTCTTGTGATATTTTAGGCTCTTTCATGTGATTTTCTTAGGAAAAAGCCGAAGTTAAGAATTTCCTTCTGCGTAACCTGTATTTGAAGTCTATAAATATGAAACATTGGTAAACACATACAATCTATATTCTTCCAGGAATTTGTCTTTAGTTTGACAAACTCCAAAAAGATAAGACCTATAATACCTGCTTCTCACATGTTGGAGGTCTCTAGTTCGAAATCACTTGTCAGCGAAAGTAAGGGGTTGCCTTCTGGGTCAAGTTTGTCTAGTGCCAGTTACTTCTCCGGTGTGGTTTGTGAGCTATTACACAGGAGCTGGTTTTTCCTTGTACGGCTGCGGGTTTTCCTTATCATAAAAAAATAAAATAATACCTGCGTCTCCCATGGAAACATGGGTGGTAGGTCAATGGTGTACAAGAGAAGCAAAGTAGGAACATCTAAGTTATCATTTCATTTTTAAGAGAGCCTAACACCATAATTTTCTTCATTGATGTGCTCATTTTTCTATTTTGTTTGAGCAGGCATTCACAAATTCATTGCCTAGCACCTTGTTGGCTGCTAATGTTCATGCTGGTCGTGAATCTGATCTTTCATACTCACCATTTTCTGCAACACAAGCAATGGCTATGAAATATGGCAGTTCTGTTTCTTCAATTGGTGGTTCAACAATTTCCATGCCTGAGGTAATGCTATCCTGATGAAGCTAATTGATTCTTCATAATGAATGTCTATTTCCTCATGTGCACTTGGTGTATTGCTCATGACTTGCTGATTGTTAGCATTTTTATGTAATGTAATTAGCAAAGCATGTTGCTTTTTTATGCTTTTTGAAGTGGTTTTTGATGGTCCTAGTTCTTTATTTGTGCATAATGAAATTTTACATAATGGATATAGTAGTTGCATTTAACACTTGTGGTATCTCTCAACATTGGAGATAGCTTCTGCTATTGGAAAAAATTTGAATGTTCTCCTCTTGGTATCCATCCAAATGTTTGAGAGCAGCCAACTTGTATTTTGTAAAATCCCTAGTAGAAAAATATATACAGAGAATAGTAATTGTCATGGATTCCCAAAGTATCTCAAAGGCAGACTTGATGTATTTGTGTGGTAGGCTTTAGAGGTGCTCTTGCTTGTTGGGAGGAGGAAAGGAAAATCACTCTTTGGATTTAGGAAAAGGAGGTAGAAGTTGCGTGTACAAATCTTATAATAAATCTATATTTTGTTTTCCTTATAAAAAAATGATACTCCTCCATTTAAAAAAGAATGACTTGGTTTGATTTGGCACGGAATTTAGAAACTAAATAAGACTTTTTGATGTTAGTGGTTCTAAATTAAAGTTATGTCAAATGTATCAAAATGCCCTTTAATCTTTGTGGCCTTAAACATGCCACGTGGAAATTTGATATTGAAATGTTGTCAAAAAAGGAAATAGGTCATTCTTTTTGAGGCAGACTAAAAAAGAAAGGAGGGCATTCTTTTTGAAATGAGGGAGTAGTATGTTTTGGTTTCCGCATGTCATATTTTCCTTTGGGTTGTTGCAAAAGAAAAGAATGGGCAATAACCTGAAATTAAAGATTCACAATAGAAGTTGCTAAATTCGTTTCCTATAAGACTTACATAAAGATTGATTCCTTAGAGGAATGGGGGTTGAAATTAAGTTGACTTTTCATACAAAAGTTAATGCATAAATCTAATATAGTTTTCCATTATTGTGGAAAGGGTTGTTAGAATAGGAATAGGAATAAGAATAATATCTTCAATCCTACTTAGAATAGGATTAGGAATAGTAATAGTATATGGAATCCTACTTGGAAAAGGATTATATTATAGTATCCTAGTTGGAAAAGGAGTCTAATATAGTATCTTTAAATAGGGTCTTAATGTAATAATGTAGACAAAAATTCAATAATATTTTCCTCTCATTTTTCTCACATCGTATTAGAGCTTCTACAGTCTTGGTGGAAAATCAAAGAGCTTCCGCTACCAAAGGGCGGCTATGACCTATATATGTCGTCCATCTATCCAATGATATGTTAGCCAAAAAAAAAAAGATTAGGTCACTGTGCGTCAATTTTCGGTGACTTTCAAGGGTTGTTTTATGTTGACCCCACATCTGTTAGTGTTTATGTAGCACCATGCCAACATTCCGGTGATTACTTTTTTATATCTAATTTGTCTAGCACCGTGCCATCTTTTCGGTGACTACTTTCTCATATTCGATTTGTGTAGCACCGTGCATCTCTCTGGACTACTACTCATATTCAATTTGTGTAGTACCGTGAATTTTTCGAACTATTTTCTCATATCTGAGTAGCGTAACACTGTCTTTTTGGTGACTCAGATTTGATTTGCGTAGTTCTATTCGTCTTTTCGGTGACTCATCAAATCTAATTTGCGTAGGGGTGTGCCATCATTCTTACCCTATCCATGCAATTTCTCTTTTGCAGTAGGGTCATGCCGTCAATATGATCCCACCTATATAATTTCTATTTTCCAGTAGGGTCGCGTCATTATTGCGATCCTACCCATTTAATTCTCTTTCTCAGTAGGGCCGTGTCCTCATTTCGACCCTACATATAATTTTATTTCTCGAATTGTGACCACTTTCAGTCATCATATCTAATAATCCAATGCATGGCTTTTTTTATCAATTGGACGACATTAAGAATATCTTTTTTATGATGGTCTCAAAGAAGAAGTTTATATAGAGCAACCACCTGGTTTTGTTGCTCAGGGGGAGTTAGGTAGACTTGTATGTCAATTGTGTAGGTTACTCTATGATCTAAAACAACCTTCTCAACCTTGGTTTGGAAAGTTCGACACTGTACTTCAGAAATTTGTCATTCTGTGTTTTATCAACATTATGTATCAAACTCAGTATTTCATAAGAAGACCAAACACATTGAGATTGACTAGCATTATGCATCAAATTCAGTATTTCACGAGAAGACTAAACACATTGAGATTGGTTGCCAATTTTGTGAAGTCAGGTGATCAACTCACCTTGCAGATATCTTACAAAGCTCTTCATCGGTCATCGTATTAATTACATTTATAACAAGCTAGGTACATATGACTTGTATGCACCGGCTTGAGGGGGAGTGTTAAAATAGGAAAAGGAATAAGAATAATATCTACAATCCTACTTGGAATAGGATTAGGAATAGTAATAGTATATGGAATCCTACTTGGAAAAGGATTGTATTATAGTATCCTAGTTGGAAAAGGAGTCGAATATAGTATCTTTAAATAGGGTCTCAATGTAATAATGTTGACAACAATTCAATAATATTTTCCTCTCATATTTCTCACAGTTGTAAGATGGGACAGAGGTTTTCTATCTTTTGTCTTCTTCCTTTCTAGAGTAATAAGTTAAATGATTTGCACCTATCACTTATTTTGGTGGTATACATCATTGATTTTTTTCTTTTGACTTGCAGTCTTTGAAGAGTACTGGTTTTCCATCAGCGCAATCTTCAAAGCACACACTTCCTGGAACTAGTGTCACCACTGGACCTACTGTGCCGCAACATCTTGTGCATCCATATTCCCAGCCAACACTACCTCTGGGACCATTTGCTAACATGATTAGTTATCCCTTTATGCCTCAGAGTTACACATATATGCCATCTGCATTCCAGCAACCATTTGCTGGTAACAGTAATTATCATCAGTCACTAGAAGCGGTGCTTCCCCAATATAAGAACAGTGTTTCAGTTAGCAGTTTACCTCAGTCAGCCAGTGTTGCTTCTGGGTATGGTGGTTTTGGAAATGCAGCAAGTATCCCTGGTAACTTCCCAATGAACCCCCCTGCTGCTCCCTCTGGTACTAACTTGAGTTACGATGATATGTTGAGCTCTCAGTACAAGGATACCAATCATTTAATGTCTCTTCAGCAGGTAACCATTTCATTTGCTTTAACAGCTGTTCAATTCTTGCTGTTGATTTTCCCTTATTCTAATATAATCCCTTATTCTAATATAATAGGTTTTGACGGATTTCTAAATTGGACCAATAGTTTTTATAGCCATCTTTTGTCTGGTTATTAGCTAGCTTCACTTTTCATTTCTTGTCCTAGCTGTATTCTATTGTTTGAGCACATTTGCTCATTAACCCCTCCTTCCTTTCGTCGAATTGAAGGCAGCTCATTTATATGTTTATTGTCTCTTCCTTTCAGAGCGAGAACTCAGCTATGTGGCTTCATGGACCCGGTTCAAGGACAATGTCAGCTATTCCTGCTAACACATATTATGGCTTTCAAGGTCAAAACCAACAAAGTAGTGGATTTAGGCAAGCTCAACAGCCAGTGCAAAACCATGGATCTTTGGGCTACCCAAATTTCTACCATTCTCAGGCTGGGATCTCATTAGAACATCAACAGCAAAATCCGAGGGATGGGTCATTGGGTGGCGGATCCCAAGGCCAGCCAAAGCCATCTCAACAGCTGTGGCAAAATGGTGGCTACTAATCTCTTACTGCCTCCTGCTTTTTTGGAGTCTCGTAATGAGTGTGAAAGTGGCCTTTCAGGGTGTTGCTTTGGAAGTGATTAGAATGCACAATCAATTAGATGCTTCCATGTGCCTCGAGGTTGTACTTTACGTGTTCGTCATCAGTCAAATGTAACTTAGGATGTGAGCTAACGTCGTGCTAGTACACTTTTGTCTTCTTTTTTTTTTCCCCGTCAACTCTGTTACACAGTTAACCCCTTTGTTTCTTTATTAATAGTGAGAAGTGTTTTGTTTACACTTGAAATGCATTGCTATCCATCTTAGTTTCACGTTATTGGGGTCCAGTAATGATCTACCTCTAGAGAGCCTAATATTCCTGGCACTATAGATTTGCCCTTGAAATTAATTTTGCCCTCAATTCGATTTTTGTTAAAAGTTAAAAGGGTAAATTTGAACTTCTATTTTGGCACAATTCATTTGCAAGGTTTGGACCCTTTTCCATCCTTAAATCATATCTATCCTATTTGCTGTCAAGTTTTGTTCAAGTTCCACTGGAGAGGCATAAGTTTTTAACATAATTCATGCTTTCATTCTATAACAAAATCGATTTTTCATGAATGGTTGTGGACTCATTTTCTGTAAAAACCAAACTAAGGTGAAAAGGACCACATCAAACTTGTAAGATTTTTAGGTCCTTTATAAAGAATTTGAGGCCACTTGTCAAACTTCACTAGGTATGTTGTATAAAGAATTTGAGAGATCAAATAAGAGGAGCCATCTAGATTTAGATCATGATGATCTTCACACATGTAACTTAACATCCTTTAAACAAGCTCATTGGAAGTTGAGGTGTTGTAATATAACTTTGAAGGTCACGCGAGATGAACAAGAATAATTAACTACATTGAGGAAACATTATTATTGTTGTTATAGTAAGAGGACCAATAAAATAAAATCCATGAAAAGAGTCTTCAGATACTATGTGAGGCCAAAATCCAGTTGCAATGATTTCATTTGCCCAGTCTACACTAAAATCAAGTTTGCATTATATCATCTACATCTTAGTGTATCCAACAAAATCCAAACATCTAGAAACAACAAACTGGGAGTAGGTTGAAACTTCTTTTTTTTTTTGGGCCAAAACACATGCAGCTTGATGTTCATCAATTAGTTCATTCGAAAGGAAAGAAAATAAGTACTTGCAAGACTTTGGTTTCTCTTTTCTTTTGTTGACCAGACAAATTATTTGAGAAGAGATCTCGCTAAGTGTTCTCGTGCAGTTGCCAATGCTTGACTTATAGTCTGTATAAAACCAAAAAGGACGTATAGTGAAAAAATGAGTTAATTGGACAGGCATGGTAATTAATGAAGCAACTATTCTATTAGTTTGAAGGACCAACCATCAGGAAAGAGAGCAATATTTACCTGCTCCGACAAAGGCGCCGCAGCATCTACGCTATTGCTTGCCACTTTCCCAGCAATAACATTTGCATCCGTTTCAAGAACAATTCTACAGAGACAAGAAAGTGAACTCTAAGTTAATCAGAAGTAGTTTCAAATTCATCATCAGCTTAGTTCCCTATAACTGAAATTGAGAGCAACATTAAATGTCTGCTTTCTTTTCCATTCTCTTTCTCCAAAACACTCTAATATGTTCTAAAGAAGGTAAGTCAAAAAGGGTATGAATTCCTAATGCTTTACTAGGAAGTTAGGAATTGGGATGGATGAAGAAGTGGACATTTGAGGGTGTGTTTGATATGGAGGAAAACATTCTCCGGGAATGTCCTCCAATTTTACCTTGTTTGATTGATCAAAATAATTTTGGAAAGCATTTTTGCTAAGAAAACAAGTACCTTCAAAATCGCTATAGCTTCCCCAACAAGCTCATTGTTTCCTCCTAACACTCTACCCCATTATACAACAACATACCCAATATAATTCCACAAGTGGGGTCTAAGGAGAGTAGGATTTACATAGATCTTACCCCTACCTTTTGAGATAGACAGGTTGTCTGCAATAGAGCCTCAGCTCAAGAAAGTGTAATCAAAGAAGGATAGAAAGGAAAATAACAACAAAAAAATAGCAAGATAAACAAAACAATCAAACTAACAGAAAGTAGTGAAAATGAAGAATAACAAACTACGTGAAGCCTACTAAATAAAGAGGGTAAGAAGAGGAGATTAGCTTCCTTCTACTCCCTCATAAAAAGTACTCTAACACACGGTTACCTATTCTCCTTCTCCACCCGATAGGTTTACATTGCAAAATTGCATGTAAATACTCAAAAATATTTTATTTACTTACCGAATACCAGAAAATGAGTAAAAACCCACTTATTTTCAATAAATTATTTTTCATGGAAAACATTATTCGGCAAATCAAACACATCCCCAGTCTAAAGTAACAGGAAAGCAAAACTACTTGACTAAGATCGATGAACATATACCGCAAAGGAAGAAGCTACTCAAGCCAACTCTCATGAGGCAACATATCATAAAAACGAAGTCACTAACATAGAAAAAGGGTAGCTAATACTGTGATTGTCTAAAATAAGGCATGTGATGTACTGCCATCTATATATGACTCAAAATGTTAAGAGCTGAGCTGATGAAAGCTCTTTATAGCTTGTAAAAGAAATATGTCCGTAGGAAATAAGTCGCTGCTATAGGCTTAATAATTGATGCTCTCTTTCTTTTTTGGGGGGATGCTGGTGAGATTGGGGGGGATTAAGTATAATGAAATGTGTCCATTTACAGATTGGTCACGCAATTCAGCCCGCAAGTGCTAATTGAGCACAAAGAAAAGTACCTATAAGCAAATGATTGATGTAGATATTCTGGACGTAATGCTTAAGAAGTGTCCTATGATTCTTTTGGTCAGAAGTCTTGTCTTAATCAGTCTCCAGCAAAGGAAAGATATGATGTTAACTACACAATTGCCTTTTATTTTCATATTATGGTTCAGAAAGTTAGATAAGCTTTTGAAACTCCAATTCTCTTCAACTACAAAAGAAGAAAAATAAAGGTTTCTGACATGCTATATTTGTACAAACATCGAGTAAAAAGGTTTCAGCAAAACAGAAAGAGAAAGCGAGAAATGAGGATTTTATAATTCAGAATTTAAACTAAATAAAATAATCATGGTACCATGCTCTTACCCGCCATCAACAATTTCATCAAGACACAAAAGAATAAGGTCCAAATTTTCAAGCGCCTCCTTCTTTTCTACATTGCCCCTAAAACAAAAGGCATTAGCAGCAAGATGAGTACATGAAGATGAAAATATCAAGGGATGCATGCTGAAAAGGAAAAGACTGTTCCTGTAGACAACCTAAGAAGAATACCAACAGCATCAAAGAATCCCTGCAGCACACTGGCAAGGATTATTTCATTTTCGTTGTCACTCCCGGTAACAAAGAAATGAAGATCTTGGGCAAACTTGTAGACAACAATATAATTATCAAACATTGTTATCTCCGCTGCAGAAGAAGTAAGAACTGAGGTCAGATAGATGAAGGTTGGCTTTCCGATCACAAAGTTTAGTTTCAGCTTTTGGGGGGAGGGGGTTAGTAGAATAACCAATATGTAGCGGGACAGCTTAAGCACAACAGTCCAATTTAGTCACTGCCATAAAGACAATTATCAAGATGTAACGAGTAATCGCTGACCAAGACTTCCAATTCAATTGACCAGGAGACAATCAACTTCAAGAAGAAGACATGCAACCAAACAACACAAAACCAAGTCTTTTAAGATTATTATTATCAACCTACCAACCATTGATCATGGTTCCTATTTGGTAAACTGGCAAAATTTCTTAATAGCTTGTCTTTGCTTTTGGCTCTTGAATTAAGACAATACCACCAGAAATTAATAAAACTCTATGTTTGCAGAGACTGGTAAGGTATACTGCATTAGATGGTATCACAAACAAGTCTAATACAAAATGCAACCTCACCAACTGGCTGGATGAGTTTTGCTTCCTTTGCATGTTGAAAGGTAGATATTTGGAAAGAGCACAACCAAATATAACAAATAAATCAACAGTTAAAGAGAGATCATACCTTCTGTTCTAGCATTAGTCTTTTGAGTCTTGGCAAACACAGCCTTTTCAAAAGCTTCCTTTGCAGCATTTGTTGGCCAATCATCTGAGTAGTAGTTTACAGCAACACGCTTTCCTTCGGAATCTAGAAGCAGAATGTTCTTAACTGCAGGGCAGGACTCCTGCAAAAAGGATTTGAAAGACATTATAGCAGAATCCGTCTGCACATCCATATCTGATTTTAAAAAGGGGATGAATTTCTTTTACCACTTCATAGAGAAATAGTTTAAAGCTTATATTGACACATTTGTGATACATAGATCATCCATGAATTCTTATGGTTCACGTTTCATTATGGACCCAGAATTCCAAGATACACCCAATTTACATATTCTCCTTTTAGGCTTCTGTTAAAGCACAAGCGTACCAACACTCATATTCCAAACTAAGCACAACTGCCACATAAAAGAAGCTGACTTCCCTTTTTCATGGACAAACACAGTTATATGTGTCGAAATCAACTGCCTCCAGTCTGATTATATCCAACTCCATGTCATGTGCAAAACCAAAAAATTTAAACACTTTAAGCCAGAAGTTCTCTCGGCGGTCCTTTCCCTTTATTCTCTTGATATAAAGTACTCACTATTTGATAAAATATCTCCGCCCCACATCATATGCCCCTATTATAAATTAGTGCAATTCCTTCTTCTTGAGCAAGAATTTCCATTCTAAAGAGATGAACACAGCATCCCATTTCAAGAAACATTAAAAACTCAAACCGGCCATAAATGTGTGGGTTGCTGTCCAACTTAAACATTGGTGTTCTCCCAATTCAGACATTCCAGGAAACATCAACTGGTGCTGTATATGGTGTAAGTAATCCTACTTGCCCACATAAAAATGTTTCTTCTCTTCCTTTTGTTAATTCTTTCTTTCTTCCCATTGTTTGGGACTTATAGATGCCAGATCTGATTAACATACCCTCCCATTCTTACCTCAAAGCAACAAACTCCAGAAAAACGCCGACGATCAGAGAGATCACGAGAAAAACACTAGGCCATCTATCCAATTCAACTAAAATTAAAACCCGAAAATGCATATGTTTTTCTTCAAGTGATAAATTCATCCGTACAACACAAGATCAGTGATAAAAAATAATGAGCTTGTTTTGGGCAAAAACAAAAAGAAGCACGTTAACAAACAATAAATGTTTCACTTCTCAAAAAAAAAAATTCACTTAAAAAAAAAAAGAGAATTACGAAAAGCGGTTAAGGGAAAGAGTGAGAGCTTACCATTGCGAGTGGAAAGAGCTCTGAATTGACGTTGAAAATGGCGGATCGCTTGACCTACGGACACACCAGAATTTAACGCCCTAGAGAAAGGAGGAAGGTCCGAATCGCTGGGGCGTGAAGCTTGGTTTTTTACCTTTTTTTTTTTGTTTTCTTTTTAACTTTTTATACTTGTTGAGTTTCTATTTTGCTAGGCGTTACAACTGTGATTTCTTTGTCGAATAAATTTTAAAAAAAATATTGTTAGATTAAGTGAAACGTTATTTAATCTAGTCTGATAATATTATCGAGACTTAAAGTCTGAATGACCATATTTTTACATTATCATTTCAAATTTCAATAGTTAATTGCATTGAATGATCGTTTTTTTACCTTCATAGTTAAAAATACTGAATAACTAAATTCTCCTTAAAAGTAATGAGATTTTCCTTGAAAGCAGTCTAATGAACTTAGAATGGTCAATAAAAAATGCTCAAAGTGTAGTCACAAAACTTAAAATGGTCAATGAATAAAGCTCAAACATATCCATCGACTTCAGACCAACAACCAAAAAGAACAACTCAGAAAATCTACTGCTTCAACCCGTCAACAAAAAAAATTAGAACAGTGAGCAAATACGACGGGTTCGACACATGACATGTGAGTGAAATTCATATTTATTCGTAAAACTCAATAACATACCGGCATTCAAATACTAACCATCATCATAAATCTAATCGAGACTTTAAATAGGAACACACCAAACATGTAACACCCAAAAGTAAAGCTTATGAAAAGGGCAAAGTTGTTACCTTTTGAAGGGCAGGAACTGGAATGAAGCGAGTTATATGATAGAACTTCGACCATCAAAACGAGCTTCATATGGAACAATCAGCTTCGGACCCAGAGATGCACACCTTCGGGTAGCTTCAAATCAACGACTTTTTTTAGAAACATGTATAAAATATATAATATAACTCTAAATTATAAGACTTACTGCTAAAAATTACTCAAAAAATATTTTTCATATTTTTCGAAGAATTATTTTAAATCATTGAAAAATTCAAGAAAGTTAATAATTAATTATATTGCGGAGGGTAAAAATTGGATGTCAATAAATATTGAGACAAGGACCAAAATAATCCATTATCTTTAGGATTTAGCTCAATATAATCCTATTTCTTTTAAGTGGAACATTAATAATCCACATTCTTTAAAAAGATCGTGCATCTCTAGTGTCAAACTTAACCGCCGTGAACTTTTTTAACAGATAAAAACTAAATGCACGTGACTTTTCCTTCTAAGCAAATAACTTCTTTTTGGTTGTTGGTCTAAGTCGTGGATATATTTGAGCTTTGTTCATTGACCATTTTAAGTTCTGCGACCACGCTTTGAGCTTTTTTTCATTAACCATTTTAAGTTCCTTGACTACTTTCAAGGAGAATCTCACTACTTTTAAGGAGAAACTAATTATTCAGTACTTTCAACTATGGATGTAAAAAGGTGACCATCCAATGCACTACTTTCAAGGGCTTTAATTTATTTAACTATTCAAATTTGAAATGATGATATAAAAATATGATCATTTAGACTTTGAGTCTCAAGACATTATCAGACTAAATGACCTTTCATCTAATCTAAGAAATGTCGATTTTTTTCTCCAACAAAATTTTTAAGAGGTAACCTGTTATTTAATTTTTAATTTACCCTTATTAACTATGATCATGTTTCAAAATATTGAATTTATTGTATTTAAAAAATAATATCATAAAAGCATGATTTTATTTATTAAAACGTGGCATAATACATTAGCATAACGGTTGAAATTTACTCCTTTGAAATCGACTTTATTGTGAAATTATGCTTTTTCATTTGGGTCGGAGCTCTGTCAGGGCCAGGGGGACAATTTTTTTAATAATAAATTCATTGTGAATTTGAATTATAAAAAAAGTCAATTAGCTAATTTCAATTTCTTTATAGTGAACTAAAGCCTTATTTGTTTTAATTAAGATCAAAATATGTGGATTTGAAAAACTTGGGAAAGAAAAATAAATGCTCAAATAATAAATTCAAGGGGAACATATAAAGCAGTATCCTAATTTTACACAACATTTTGTGGTCATTAATGTCTTTTCGCTTATCAAACCATCTCGTATTTGATTGTGAAAAGATTGGCCCCAAGGCTTAACTCGATTGGCAAGTGTTGAGGCCGTTAGCGAGTTGGGACTTGGATCACAAGCTTGAGTCATGCATGAAATGAACCAAGTCTAATATTTAAGTAGAGAAAAACAGATCATACAACCAATTATTTCTAAATTTTGAAGAATATAGTTGATCCTTAGGTCGACTCCAAACAGATTTCTTGATCATGGAGAAAAAATAATAAAATTTTCACAGCAGCATCAATCTGCAATGTCTTAAAAGGACAGCTTGGTGCACTAAGATCTCGCTATGCACGGGGCAGGAAAAGAGTTGGATCACAAGGGTTTATTGTAGGCGGCGTTACCTATATTAATGCAATATCTATACAGTTATAATAAGCGTTTTCAAACTTGCAGCTCTGTTTTCTCTACCAGATTTCCACTTGTATAGTTTCAAAATCAGCAAAGATTACAGCAAAACTGACAAATGAATGAAGAGAAATAACTATCTATTTAGAGCAGCTACTGTTGTTTGCTGCAGACTGTATCTCTGTGGTGCACAGCACAACTTTCTATTGTTTGGATTCTTAAAAGAATTCTAACCCCAAATGCAGATTAATCACATTTCTCCACCTTGAGAAGAAGAGAATATCTTGACACAACATAGCATTTGGCATCAAATAATCATCCAAATCTAACAGTGGTATCTGCAAAATAACGACGATAGCAGATTAAAAAATTTAACCGACCTCGAAAAGGATGGAGAGAGATAATCTATTGGAGAAGCTTTCAGAATGATTCAGTCTGGTAGCAAATCAGTATAGAGCCACAAATCATTTCCGGTCAAATTATTAGAAATAACGACTTGTGTTATAACAGTTAAATCGATGTTAATTGTCTGTGATGTTATCAATCAGGTTTTCAAACAAAGTGCATGGCGTGCAGATGGCATACAAGCTAGACCGGAAACGTAACACCACCTGACAGTTATACATGGGGAATTTGTCAACAGTCAATCATTCAGAATGGCCTTCATTAAGGGTCTTAGTGATCACTTAAGAGTTGTATAATTCATGGGACACCAATTGCAGGAAGTTATTGTGTTTAATTGAATGGAATCTATCTCTAGATGGATTTAATTTTTGGATGGAAAAAGTCAAGTGCTTTGCGCATGATACATTTTGTCAGCCTTCTGAGGATACAAACTCCATTTTCATTGAAGAATATCTTTTGGAGAATAAAGTTCATCAATTGACTCCAAAATCTATTGGTTACTTCTAGCATGCATACAAATTGTCAATACATGTATAAAGACGTAATTGGTAGGTTTTGGAGCTAATTCACAAATCTTATTGCCCCTAGAAATAGTTTATAGATGAAACAAACTTTGAACCCTCAAAACAGCTGAAAAAATGATGTTTACGCCACATGGCTTCTTGCTGACATAAACCTTACATTGTCGAGGGAAGTGTTGACATTTTTGCAGATCATTTTTATTTCAAATAACTAGAACACAGAATATAGAATACAGGACCCCTTACAGATTTATGTACAAAAGTGTAATCGAATCAACAAATGATATAAACCTCTGCTGGACTTAAGGGGCTCGTCACAACGGACGAGTCATGGATCAGTTATTGAGAATCACATTTAAGAGGATCATCTTGAGAGAATACTGCAATAGGAACTAGATAGATCCTGGAATGACAAGCACGTAAGAAAGAATGGAAAATATAGATATCACTGCAGCACTTCAGACCAATAAGGAGCTCTGACAAGACAGAGACATAGTACAAACATGAAATATTCCACTTTCAAGCAGAAAGTCGCACTAGAGGTAACAATTCATACTGGCAAAAAGGCTTTTACTATGAAGGATCTCGACTTAATGACAATCAAGTGTATTGAGAAACAAATCTGTATCAGGCAACTTAAAACAACTGAAAACCAGATTTTTAAGGAAGTTGGATAGCCTCAGAAGGTATGAAAAATACAACGTTATTTACTTTGGATCAACTAAAGCTCCAGGCAAGTGACGCAACATGGAAAATTTGAAATCTGCTCTTTCAATTTCAAGCTACAATTGTTATTAAAAATAGAAGGGTGCGGGGAGTGAAGCAAAACCATTAATTTCTTCTTGGAGACACAAAACGTGCACCGGTGGAAGTGCATATCTACTACTATAAGTTATGTTTGCAGTAGATATAAAGCTTTGAACTAGTATTACTTGGACATAATTTAGCTTCTCAGAATCAAGCTAGGAAGTTTTGATTATGCCTGTTGGTGATTTCATTAGTCCAGTACCAAGTCAAAAGTAAGAGGGTACTAAACTACTTTAGATCTATCACTACTAGCAACATTTCTAACTCCAGCCACTAAAACAATATATGATCTCATTTCCAGAGAGACAAAGAGGTTACCTGAACTAAATGCTCATCTCAAAAGCGGCTTCTGAAGAAGAGCTGTCAAATAAACTTCCCCATTCTTCACACCACTAGCATCATTCTTATTAGCTACTGCCCACTTCACCTTCTTGTAGTTCAATTTCCAGATCAAAGGTTGAAAAACCTTGTCAAGATCTGCTTTTTTACTAAAGAAATGGTCCAACCAGAGGTACCCACCAGCCCTCAACACTCTATCAACATCAAAAAGCAAGAACTCCATCATGGTCACTGGTATCCACCTATTCACAGCATGGCCACATCTCACAAGATCCATCACCCCATCAAACACTGGCAGCCTCTGCTGCAAAGGCACATGTAAAGGCACCAATCCCCTAAGTGCCACAGTCTCACTATAAGGGGCACCAAGATTCATTGTTGTAGTCACAACAGTCACATTATGCGGCTTCATTTGTGCTGCAAAAGTTCCAGTACCACCCCCAATATCAAGTGCCAGCCTAATAACACTTTTTGAGGACTTAGTAAGCTGGAGAAACTGTGGAATTGGGAGATCCAGATCTGATTTATAATCCAAGTATCTTGATTGTTCAACTTTCATATCAAACCCCATGTTGGGATTAGACCTAGACAGACAAGAAAAGCTCTTACAAGTGTAACTGTTCCACAACAAGGCCTTTTCAGGGATTGTAGAAAATGGGGTTTTAGGCAGAGAAGTGGGGATACTAGAAGGGGTTCTTGAAAAACAGCGCCTCCTTGGAAGAGGGTGACACCCTCTAAGGATAAGGGACTCAGCTACTGAAGAATCTGAGGGGCAAAGACTAAAAGGTGTGTAGCTCATGTACTGATGAAGCAAATCAGGATTGTTTTTACAAGAAGAAGCAATAGGTGATAGATGAGTGTAAAGTAGGAGGTCAGAAGGAATGGTAACTGTAGATTTCTTGGCTTTAGCAGATGGAGGAGATGGAGGTTGGAGGCGCGTGAGGTGGTTAATGGTGGCGCGTATTGTCTGAAGTTGATGAAGAAGGTGGTCAGGAACAGGTGGAGCAACAGGGGGCTTAGATTGGATATTGGAAGAAAGGTGATACAAAGAAAGAATGTTGGTAGCCACCATAGCTACCAATAGAAGCAAGTTTAGACCCATTGTGAACCCCATTTTCTTTAGCTCCTGCAAAATTTTCTTGATTGCTGATACACTTAAAGAGTGTAAAGCTCAAGAAAAACATATAGTTTTGAGCCTTATAGTAATACTACTATTACTACCGACTCAGAGAGAGTTCACATTAATGTAAAGATTTGTATTTAGATCTAGAAGAAAGACATCTTTTTGATCTCTGAATTTCAGGGTGATTTTTCTTTTACTTAGTAATAAATATATGTGAATGTTTTGTTTGATCTTGAAATGTGAGTGGGCAGGTGCTATGTAGACTTGCATTTCTCAGTCAATTTGTTTACTTGGTTTTACTTCTTTTGTGTTTTGTGCTACATTACTTCCCCTTCTGATTTCGCTTTTCGAAAATTAATAACAACTATTATTCAGTGAAATTTCACAAGTGAAGTAGGAGGAGAGCAGAATGTATGTAGCTTTTATCATTATCTTATAGAGATAGAGAGACTTTTGAAGAGTTAAATAATATGAATTTTAATAAATATATATTTTTCATCATATTATATTATTTGTCACATTATGTCAAATATTTAATTTAAACTATTTTACTTGATGTGTTTGGCGAATCTTAGATGTGTTATGTTATTATAAAAATATCAAGTGGAGTTTTGGAGGCACGTGACCTGTGAACATGGGATTCTTTTGATTTCTAGTCCACATTATTGCTTGCTCCTTTCATTTTATGGGAATTTTTTGGGGGAATATATTTTCTAGAATAACTTTGTTACGAATTTTTTTGTTAATTTCTCTTTTTATTCTTTTTAGTGTATCTAAGTCTTCAAGTATGCATAATATGAATTTTTATGACTCTTTTTGAAGTGTAATAAGCGATACACAAAATAATAATTTACACACATAATATTGAGAACGTGATACACATACATTAAGAATTTGAGACTATAAAAAGGTGAACACACTAGTGAAGATTAATAAGGATGAACAATTACATAAATAAATATATTTTAGCATAAGTTCTTTTTTAAAATAAAAAAATTTGAAACCAATTTATTATGTTTTCTTGGAAATGAAATTTTATGTTCAAGACCAATTTGAGTTCTAACTAAATTTATAAATTATATCATTCATCGCATTTGACTGCAATTATCAATATAAGCTATTAGTAATATAAAATTTCAATTATATAAGTTGAAAAGTTATTTAAATTTTAGGTATTTATATAAAAATATTTGACCACGATAAGTTAAACTTTTAATGTTATTAAGTAGAAATTATGCATACAAATAAAAATATACATGGTATGACAAATATTTTATGATTATTGTGTACTTTAACTATAGTTTTAGTTAATTATTGAACGGGCGCTACAATTTTATTAATTTTGCCTGAATTTGTATAATTGAATTCCTGATTATATAAATTCAGGATTTGTACATGCTTACCCTTCCCATTTGTATATAATTTGTTAATACATTTGATTTGCATAAGTTATGAAAAAAAGTTATAATTGTTAGTTATTTGTATATTTTTGTTGATAATTGATACATTTGATTTGTGTAAGTTATGAAAAAAATCATAACTATATAAATAGAATTGTATAAACTTACTCTATTTGTATGTTAACAAGCGATATATACAAATGAGAATACCTAATGCAAACGTAATTATAACTAAAAAGCGTAACTAGACAAATTATAACTAAGGAACATAACTAAGTTATTTCTCTTTTCTATTTATGAAATTTGGTCTACAAATAATATGCCGAAACAATAACGACAATAACATCATTTTATCAAAAATACAACAAGAAGATATAAGTGTAACACTTTGTTTTGATGGTTGTTATCTATTGTTTCATAATATATCGTATTGGGTCGTATCATATTGAATTGTATCATACTGTATTATTTTGATGAATATAATGATTGAATAGATTGTATTGTTCTCTGTCATTATAATGTCACACATTCATAATTTAAATAATAAACCTATAAGAGATTATATGATATGTGGTTGAACAACTATAAAAAAAGGTAGGATAAATGATAAAATAAAATCAATATACAATAAATAAAGTTAAAATGAGAAGAAGATATTAAGATACGATGCTCATACCAAATCGATTTTTCATTGTTACCTTAGAATGAATTTAAATAATATATATAATGAAATTTAAATAACAATTAAAGGAAATATTATATTTAAACTATCAATAATACGTATGATATAAAAAAAAGGTGTAACTGTAATTTTACATATATAAATGGTCATATATTATAATATAAAAAATTGTAAGGCTAGTTTACTAAACGAACCGGATGCGCGCATAAGTAGTGCCGAGAGAGGTTAAAAAACTGCGTCTTCCAAACGCTGTGTCCCCCTCTTCTTCTTCTCCTCCTCCAATATTTCCCGTTTTCCTGCAACTCGGTGCTCAAATTCGTCACTTCCCAGAAGATGGTAATCTCATGTACCCTGCTTCTTTGTATACGTTTTTGGAATACAATTTGGGATGAATGTGAATTCAGCGTTGTAGTCTTGATGACTATTTCTTCTCTCTAGGGTTGTTGCAATTCCAAAAATGGTTATTTTGCTTTGATTCTCTTCCTGGATTTTTGTTAATTCTGGTACTTTACTACATCGAGCTAGGATTTTTTGGGTGTTCATCTGTAAGTTGGTAACTTTCTCTTTATTGATAACGTTTTTCGGACAAAGGGAATAAGGGAGACCGATAGCTGGGGTTGTTATGAACCTGTGGTGGGAGCAGTGCCTTTGTGTAACTTGGAATTGTATTTTTCTTTGTATTTGTTTTGGGTTTTGGCTTATGTTGTTCGGGTTCCTGAAAATGTGGGTTTTGGATCCTCCAAAAGTTAGTCTATTTTTGGAGTTTCTGACACACGCGACATCATTTTTGGAGAGTTCGAGCAGCATAGGTATAGGGTGAATGCATAGGGATTTTGTTTATTGACTTCTAAATTAGTTTTATCAAATCTAGAGAAGTTAATTTAGTTGGACTATTGTTAGAATGACTGGTTAATTTTGAAGCTTGAAATTGTCTGATTTGTTACATGTGAGATTGATTCCTTTTCTTTCTTTTTGCAATTGCTGTAGGCTGACCCAGAATTGGAAGCTATCAGGCAAAGGAGAATGCAGGAGCTCATGGCTCAACAGGGCGTGGTAAATAGTTATCACTGTATCTAGACTTTCTGTTTTTGATGTTCAGTTTTAACTTGGCAAGCTTTGAACTTCACAATATCTTAACTAAAATTAATTTTGGGGTAATAGGGAACTCAGCAAAACAGTGACCAGCAGAAATCGCAGGACGATGCTAAAAGGTTTATTTTTGTATTGCTCATTTGTTCAAAATTTATAGTAATATATTACGTAGTTCTTTCAACATTTGATATTCACTACGGAAGCGATTGATGTAGGGAGGCTGATGAGCGAAGGCAGATGATGCTCTCTCAGATTCTGACTTCTGAAGCAAGGGCCAGGGGTAGGTGCATGTTGAGTGATTTATTTTCCAAATGTTTGATGTCTTAATGTTTATGAATTAAGAACCTTACAATGTTTGTTGGATTTTGCGTTTGTATTTAAAAAGCTGCTCTTTGAAGTTGATTACACTATTTTAATGAATAAAACATTTTCTTATTTTTGATAGGTAGAACTAACATTGGACACAATTTTCAATTCAGTTGCAGAGTTTATTGCTTTAGACATTTTGACCTTGTAACTAGAACATATATTGTGCAATCAAACACCACACCGTCTCTTAGTTTCCATGTGAATAAGTGTTTCCGAAGGCATCTCAAGACAAAGGCAATAGGTGTCATAAAATTCTCTTGGGGAATAAGGAAAAATGGTTGAGGACCCTTTAAAACATACTCTTTTGGGGTTTATGCCTAGGCATCGAGCATAGAGATGCATTTTATTAGCTCTTTATGAAGGTGTTAGCTTATGGCGCCTATTTTTAGTTGCTGGTCTTTTGAATTGACTTGACATCATTAAGTAAATTTTAAAAACCTTTTCCAGGGGTGTGGCTTAGGGGTCAATGAAGTGGGTTAAGCACCATGAGGTCTTAGGTTCAATTGTCAATAGAGACAAACACTGAAAAAGATTTCTTCCAATCTATTCTAGCCTTGGTGGACGGAGTTAATTGGTACTTTTATTGTTGGGAGGTGACATGTATCCTATGGAATTAGTCGAAGTGTGCACAAGCTGGCTCGGATTCGCGGTTATAAGATAATCTTTTCCATTGATGCAACTTATCTTGGTCTTTTAGAAGGGTCAAACTAAGCTCCCACAATTGGTAGACTCATCACATTTATACACTTGGACTGACTTACACCAATTTTATGCTGCATTGACCCTGAATGGATCTTTGGTGTTGGGTTCTACCAAAGAACATTTCACCTGTTTGTAACCCAGAAATTGTTCAAGTGTTCTGAAGAAGTCGGCCACTCTCTGAACTTCCCAGTCATTTGTCTTCTAAAATTGATATTTCAACCTTGGAGTGTCCACATATCTGCTACTGTCTTTTGCTGATGACTAAGTTGAAAATATCTTGAAATAACTATTTCAAATTTCCAATCACTTGCCAATTGTCCTTCCAGAAGTTGGTTTTGTTCCCGTCAAACTCTTTGATCTTGGATTGAGCTATCAACTCATTCGTTAAGCTGGTATGAGGATAAATGCCTCCCAAATCCACTCGAAACTGAATATCTGAAAGACCATTGGCTAAATTAAACTCACGAGCCTCAAAAAGAATTTTAAAAAATTATGAGATGGATGTATGGACATACTAGTAGTGACAAGATTAAGAATGAGGTTATTCGGGAGAAGGTGGGAGTGACTTTTGTGGCAGACAAGATGTAGAAGTGAGATTGAGATGGTTTAGGCATGTGTAGAGGAGGTATGTTGACGATCCAGTTAGGAGGTGCAAGAGGTTGAATGTAGGAGTTACGCAGAGGGGTAGGAGTAGACCGAAAAGGTATTGGGGAGAGGTGATTAGACAGGATATGACCCAGCTTCATGTCACCGAGGACATATGACCTTCTGTAGAAAGGAGAGGAGGTCGCGCATTAGGATAGAAGGCTAGTAAGGATAGGATGTCTTGCCTTGTGTTGGTTCAAGGTTTATCATAGGCTTAGTCGTACCATTATAGTTGTGTTGTTATTGCTCTTCGAGTATTGTGTTATTTCTATTGTTTTTTCTTGCAGAATTTGACATTGCTCTTTGTTGTAGCTGCTATTCTATATCTATTATTTTTTTTTCTTCTTTTATTTGGGGCTAATACATTTGAGCTGGGGGTCTTTCTGAAATAGCCTCTCTATCTCTATGAGATAGTGATTATGTCTGAGTACACTCTATCCTTCCTAGACTCCACATGTGGGATTGCTCTGAGTATTATGTTGTTATGAAAACAAACATACATAAGGTCTTAGGACTTAGGAGCCTTCGCTGGCGTATTGAAATGTCTGAAATAAACTAAGATCAATCTTTTACTAAATGAATAGTAGGAGAGAGCTGGAGCTGGAAGGTTTAACAGATGGCACCAGGCTCAATGGTATCTGTGTCTGCATCCAAAAAAGAAGCAGGCCCTCACGGGCTAAGTACCAATTGCAGGTTTTCAGTGATGATCAAAAAAGAAAGTCTCTGTTGACAACTCACAATCTACAATAGTAGGCTTGCCATGTAAATTCATAAGCTACTAAGTTCAATTCATCAACTTGAACTAGGCCTTAAGCCCTTACATTTTCTTCCTTTTTTTTAAACAAAAAAAGAACTGGTAACATTGTATTCTTCAGCATATGTATATGCTGGGGAACTTTTTAGAAAGGAGAAACAGTTAAAGAAGTAATACTTACAAGGATCCTAAAAATTTGAGAAAATGATCTGAATCTTCTAATCCTAGCTGTTTACACCAAAAAAATAGAGATACAATGCAATTAACGTTGTGATTTGTGAATGGAATCGGATATATCTTCAGAGTTTCTACTATTCCTCTCCTTCCAGAGTGTCCACCAAGCTTCATCAAAAATTTTTTTTTTCATCCAGAGTGTCCACCAAGCTTCATCAAAAATTTTTTTTTTCATCCAGAGTGTCCACCAAATACAGTGTGGGATTAGATTCCACCAAGTCTTCTGTCTCTTGTTCCCTCCTCGTCTGATCCAACAGCTCAGTAAATATGATGTGTGTTTTGCCATAGTCTACTTCACATCTGAGATGTCGAGGGACCAAATTTAGGTTGTGAAAGGGCAGTGTAAAAATAGGTGATTGTTACTCTCCCCTCTTCCCACATAAAGAGCACCAAGGGAGTATGATCTTTGCTTTCTTCCTCAATGCTTCATGTGTCAGGCAGGCCTTCCTAACAACCAACCAACACATTTGACTTTTGTTGGTGTTGAGTTCATCCGGACCCCTAAAATCTCAATTATCTTGTTCAAGGGTAATCCCTCTTAAGGTTCAGTTTACAAGCATCGACTAACTCATAATAACTCAATGAATCCATTTGTAGCATGGATTTCTGAAATTTTATTAAAACAAGTCATAGCTACAAAATCCATCATTTTCCAAATTTTATCAATGTCTAACAATGGTTAATCATTAATTCTCCAATAGAAACCATCACACTACCATCAATTTATTTGGTCTCAATGGTGGAATTAGTTATAGGATCCAAATCTGAAAACTCCATTACAAATTTCTCAATTCATCATTCAGACCCAACATTTATATGAAACTAGGAATAATCATCTCAATATATACAATTGACAATTAAAGAAAGAAGAAAGGAAGAGAAACTGAAAAAGAATGGAAAATATCCTTACAGTGTGTCAATGGTGAGAACAATAGCAGCTAACAGAAAAATCTCGTTTGCCCGCATATTAGCTTTGGGGACTAAAACCCCTGTAGGAATTCTTATTGCTCTTGTTTGCAATGCCTCAAGTGTATGTGCTTAGCTACTTTTGATATCCTTACACGTGTTACCCGACTATGATCCCAGACATTCCGTCTCTTGAGATTGTTAAACATCTCCACATGAGCACATGTAGATTTTTCACCTTCCTCTCTTGTAGATCCCCGGATGTGGTCTAATGATCTAGTGTAATAGTTCTTGACCAATGAAATTGGTTATTGGCCCTTATTTTGTTAAAGGCATTCTATGAAGTTGATCAATTAATTGCTCCAGTTGGCAAGTATTATAACCAGAATAATTGGTGGTCTGTGCTGTTTTAAGTTTTTAGTTTATTCAGTCTTTGTCTTGCTTTGACGCCACAATGCAGCATATCTAGGTTTTCTCAATTTATAAGCTGTTATATAGTATGAGTGCTCAAAATTACTGGATTCTCCGCAAGTTTCTACTAACGTTTGGCCTCTATTTTCTTCTAATCTGTTATTAATACGACCCGAGTTCTGGATTTCAATTTTGTATGAGCCAGTTGCTCGAATTGCTCTTGTGAAGCCTGAAAAGGCCAGAGGAGTGGAAGATGTTATACTCCGAGCTGCTCAGTATGGGCAAATCACAGAAAAGGTAAGTTTTATTTTCTTTGATCTTTTCCTTCTGCCTGATTAGTTATGGCGGCCTCTCCCTTAGGTTGAGATGATGTTTGCATTTGCAGGTTTCTGAGCAGAAACTTATAGAATTACTTGAACAAATTAACACCCAAACTACTAAGCAAACAAAAGTAACTGTAAGTCTCTCTTCTGCTCAACCTTTTGATCCTACTTTTTTTTTTTTAAATAACGTGGAGCCTGAATTTTCTTGCATGCTTGTTGACCACTTCTCAGATCCAGAGGCGTCGCAATGTTCTCGAGGACGATGATTGAGTGATTCAGCATATGGCAGGCATGATAATATAGTGCTTTATTTTGTATTTATATGAGACACTTGGTTGTGGTCTGTATTGTAATGCTCGCAAACTCTGCCGAGCTCTTGAGTAGGGAGTGTGTTCATCTATCGGTTTGTACGGTTTTGAAAGAATTTGATATTCGGTTTTCAAAATGCCTATGGTTAGGGTTTTTACTTATGGATTTGTGCTGTTCATTAACTTAGGTTGTATTCGTAAAATAACTACTCATAAAATTATTACTCCTTCTGTTCCATTTCTTGTGACATCCTTTTCTTTTTAGTCAGTTTAAAAAAAGATGTCATTTACATGAGTTAGACACAATTTTTAGTTAAAATTTTCTTTCTTACCCTTAGTGAAATGATTTTCAACCATATAAATAACTATGGGTGATTTTAGATCACAAGTTTCAAAAGTCTTTTTTTTCCTTAAAAGCGTGTCAAGTCATACTGTGCCACATAAAATAGGATGGAGGGAGTATGTTTTATCAACAAAATTTAAAAATTGTAATTATGATTCATGAAATTGATTTTTTATTTAAAAGAAAACGGAAAATCATAAGGTTGCTGATATGTTATTCTAAAACAGAAGTCTACTGCTTTGTTTTAAAAAGCGTCAGAAACCATATTATTTAGAAGCTAAGTTGTATTCCTCCGTCTGATTTTATGTGACATTCTTTACTTTTTAGTTCGTTTTAAAAAATATGTTATCTTATTCAAATTAAAAATAATTTATCTTTAAATTTTTTTTTACCTTTAATAAAATAATTTTTAATCACATAAATAATTTATAATTTTAGATTATAAATTTCAAATAAATAGGACAGAGAGAGTACTAACTATCATATTTAAAATGAATGTATTTGCAGCCGCCGTTCAAGGTGATGATTAACAAGAAAATTGCAGACAGCTAATAAAATTATTTGATGAGGATTTGCAGATATCAGTAATTGTTGACTAATCATAGTTGTAAATCAGAATAAATAGCGTCTTAAAATCTTGATCATTGAGTGCACAAAAATAGCCAGAGGTCATTTGATGTCATTTTCATAAATATGTTGGTTTATTAGGCAAATGATTTAAAAATGTGTTTTGTATCCCTATTTGTACTGGAGAAAAAGGCTGGAATATCCTGTCATCATCACTATTGGTTGATTAGATTTCATTTATCAGTTTATAAACTGTATATGTGATGTGGGCCAAAGAATATCTCCATCTATCCTATACCTCTATTTCTATTCCCCACTAGTTCCATCCATTTTTCTTACTACTATTATTTTATATTATAAGATCTTCGATTGGATAATTTGAATTTAGGAAAGTTAATCAAAACGGGAAAAAGAAAATCTTTGACGCATCTCTCTCATATGTATAAAGGAGATAAAGAAATATTAGGTATTTGGCATTTTTTGGGGAATAGAATCTCACTTCTAGCGATAATTTCTTACATGTTTTATCGCTAGAATTTGAGTTTATGACTCTTAAATTCTATGAGAAAATAAAAAAAATTAATTTTTTGTAAATTATTTATATATGTTAACTAGATTTTATAATACTA
>JAABOM020000049.1:14738642-14750543 GCA_011800125.2 Solanum clarkiae | reverse complement strand
ATTAATTTATATTTATATTATATTAAAAGTTATTTGAACTTTTTGCCCTTTATTGAAAAATCTCTCTTTGGATAAAATCTTTTTTTTTTTAACCATTTTTCTTTAAATTATTATTATTGTTGTTTAATTGTATTAATAATATTAACTTTTAGAATATATGAAAAGAAGTGATAAAATAAGCATTTCTAGCTGTGATAAGATTTTTAAATTTTTCTTATTTGATAGACTTCTACTTTTTCCTTATTTGAATCAAGAATCTCTATATATAGGACTTTTATAAATACATAATTTATCAAAATTAGTGAACTATAAATTCATAATTAAATTTAATTTTTCTCTATAATGTTTATTATTGAATTTATATGATTATAAAAGATTTCACTAGATACAAGATAATCTTTTAATATCTAAATAATATTTTTTTTGATAAACAAGATATATTATATTAATACTTAATATGCGTTATTACATATTAACGGCAGCGCACTTGCTATACTATTACTACACTCTATAGGAGGGGGAATAAGCAAAATTACTACAATCATAACTACAGTCCTTAGGCAATTTTGTACTATTTATTGCCCCTTGACAATATCTAAATAATACGTTATTATATGTTTGCATTCAAGAAACAAAGTAAATTATATTGAACACGTTTTGTAGGGGTCCTAAAATTAATGCTCTCTGTCCTAATTTAAGGTTGGTAGTATGAGAACAAAAACATTTAATTTTTAATACAAGTTTGGAAATTGATTCTTTAATATTTTAAATAATATTTATGTATTTAGAAATTACTCCTATATAAAATATATTACAAAATGAACATAATTAATCAGTTTGAAAATATCATAGTTAAATAAAAATTATTTGACTCTTGATAACACTTTCACATCAATGGATAGTGGCGGAGTCAAATTTTTTAATAAGAGGTCTAAACTAAAAATATATATGTTGCTACCAAGAATAAAATACATGAACTCATACTATTTTTGCAACCTCTTAACCATTACACTAAACATTTAACTTGTATCAAGATATGTCAATATCTGTATAAATATTTATTAAATTAAATTTTAACTTATATATATAATGTAATTTTTTGACGAAGGGTCGTCCTCAACCAGAGGTGGTTCCACCCCTGTCAATGGAGTGAATGATTATACGAATATTCATATGCTTCACCAAGTATTAGTACATACATGTACATGCATAATGCATGTTATTGATATATAGTAAGTTTTGCATTATTTAGCATAAAATACATTTGACAAATGTGTTTTTGTACAGTCAGACAGTTGACATTTCTTAAAACGAACTAATTACAAAATATGTTTCTTTAATAGGCAAACTTGCATTATTATTGATTTGTTATTATCATTAAAATAATTAGCTTATTTTTGCACCCTTCAAGTCTAATTTATTCTTTGATGACAGCTATACTATGCCAGTATCATTTTATTTAATTAAATAATTTAAATAATCAGAGCCCACAAATGTTCTCTGTCTTTCACCTAAACACTAATGAAAAAGTTGATCATGTGGTTCAATCGTAATTTGTTGGGACTAGTAGTTAGAATCAGAAATTAGGTTATGAAAATATGATTACTTGAATTCATTTATTTTTCTATGAATTAATGACTCGTCAATTAATTTAAGATCAGTTTTATTCATGTCTGTCGTGAAATTAGCATTATTCATATAATTTTCGATTTTAATATTTATTATCTTATGTTGTTTATTGTGTCTTGTTATTATACTCTTTTTTTTTGTTATTTTTTCTAAATGTTCTGCACTACTTTCCTTATTACTTTTTCAACTATTTTTTACTTGTTTACTTTAAATTTTATATGTCTCTTAAGAAACAATTATAAACATGTATAACTTTTTTGAGAGTAAAATAAGGATAAAAGTTATTTTTTATTTGATATGTCAAAAGCAACAATTAATAAATCTATTTTTTAAAATTGTGAAAAATTAAAAGTGAACAGAGGGAATAGCTGCCATGTTTTCTTTATTACTTTGTTTTTCCATAACTACTTTGATTTGTTGCACTTGAGCTAAGAGTCCTTCGAAAATAACTTCTCTAACTCCACAAGGTAGCAGTAAGATATGTATGCACTCTATACTTCTAAATGTTGTTCGTAGATTCCACTTAGTATGCTATTGTAATGACTTGTCATTTGATAACTCAACTTATTTTAATTTGTCAAAATTTAACTTATTTAAAAATTGATATGATTTGAACTAAAAATGTATCCCAAATTTATTCACGACAAACATTATTAAAATATCAAAATATTTTTAAATAATTTTATTTGATGGTTAAATAAATTTTAAAAGTTCATAAAGTAATTAAAAATTTGTAAGAATTAAAAGAGTCAGATCGTAAATAATTTTGTATTATTTTGCTTATTTTCATAAGGTATTTTAAACAAAAAAAAAATATTAAATAAAATTTTGAATAATAGAAACGCTCATTTGCCATCCATCCATATTGAGTAATAGTTTAAAATCCAAGAAAAGAGCGTGGATTGGTGATATAATTGTCATAATTCTTTCAAGAGTTAAAATTAAATAATATAAATTTTATTAATATTTTACATTTTTTATTATATTAATATGAAAAAATTATAAATTGTGATAATTTTGTGTAAAACTTTTTATATCTAATTTTTTATTTTTAAAAATATAATAGTACATGAGTATTAACAATCCATATATATATTACGTGTGTTGAAAAAGTTTTTGAGGAAGGGTCATTGCAATGGGAAAAGTAGAAAAAAGTACGGCGCAAAAACCCATGATTGACTCAAAAGTAGTAACCAAAGCCGCGTTTGGGTGCGTAAAATAAATGAGTGATTATTAAATAACTTTCCACTCATTAGTAATTATCATCTCTTTAATCGAAATGGACTATGGTAGGATTGATTTATTTTCTTAATAAGAGATTTTAGATTTGAGCTTTGTGTATGTAGAAAATTATGTTGGACCCTATCTTTAAAAGAGTTTTGTAGTATTTAATTTAAATTTATTTGAGATTCCAATCTGAACTCCAAACATCAAGAAAAAAAATTTAAAAAATAAGTTTTATTTCTTTTTTATTTGATCATTTATTCTCCTTCTATTTATTTTTATTTGTGATATTTTGCTTTGAGAAAGTCAATTGATGAATTTTTTAGGCTAAATTAAATTATTTAAAATATATTTTAACAACATAATTTAGATATTCATAAATTTTATAAAAATTTAATAATTCATCTCCTAGAAATACTATTATAAAATATATCTTAAATTATTAGTTAAAGTTCATGCAATTTGACTCTTAAAAAATGAAACATGACAACTATTTTGAAAAGAATGGAGTAATGTTGTTCGTAAAGATTACAAGCACCTCAAAATAGATTAATGTCATGATTGATCAAATACCGATAAAGAATAAAATAGTTAAGGTCTTCTTCTAGTCAAGACATTCTCCATTCAATTTTACTTGTCCATTTTAAACTTTGCATGCTTTAAAAAATATATTATTTTATTACAATACTTATATTATTTTGATGAATAATTTTAATTTTTGAGATGGTATAAAAACAAATAATTAATGTTTGAAGATAAAATAAGAAAAGAGATTTGAATATCTTTTCTTCATATGATAAAAATGATAAGTAAAAATAATTTTTTAAAAATGATATATAAAAGAAAATCAAGACAAGAAGATATGTGCATGGCTGTTTTTAATTTAGGGTCATGGAGATCACGTCAATCCGAGTTCTTTAATTTGTAGTCCCCTCAAAGCGAAAAATGGATGGATTACCTTTTCTTATAATTAATTAACGTGTCTATTTTAAGTGTTGAATAAATTAAAAAAATTTTGATGAAGAATTTTATATCTGAATGAGCTCCCTTCGTCCAACTTTACTTGGCCCTTGTTGACTTGACACAAGGATTAAGAAGTAATAACTAATGAGGTAATTTTACCAAATAACCCTTTGAATATAATGAATACGATATCTTGAGAAATTTAATAGGGAAATGACTATAAATAGTGCTAAGGGTAAATTAGGAACTAAATATAAAATTATCTCTTGATTTCATAAAGAACACAAGTATTGTTTGATATTCCAAAATAGTACAGTAGACAAGTAAATATAGACGAAGGGAGTATTAGAATACTGAGAATTGAATAATGAATAGAAAATTTAAAAATATTTAATTTTTCTCTAACGTTAGCTTAATAATCATGAGTCGAACTTGTGATTTACTTACGTGTATTGATAATATTATAGGAGGAAAATTCTTAATTTATATATCAACTGGACTTAATGTATGAGTATGAGTGTGACACAATTAAAGGATATTTTCGTAAAATATGGGCCCAACTGTAATTAAATCTCATCAAAATGACGTCTCTTTTGATTTCATTTTCTTAATGCATTACAAAATTTAAGTCAAGCACTTCTAATTGATTAGCATTTTTTACATGCTTCCACTTCCAATATAGGATAACAGATGGATACTATGATTAATTAACACTAATGTATACCAATTAAATAGTGTATCGATTAATGAATATAGCCCTTAATTGTACCAAGTAATACTACTACTACTATTTTTTTTTTATTCACGGTATATATTCAAGTTAGAATTCGAGTAATTTTAAATTTGTAAGCTTCACATTGAAGTTAAAAATTCGCCTAATAAAATTGATTTTATAATTTGATAAACTTGAATTGAGATTTTTAATTAAGAACGAATAAATATTTTTTGTTGTTATTTCGTAGCCAAACAAGACCTTTCGGTTTCTCTTCTTTCGCCTGTTTCATTCCACAGCCGATAAACTGTGTGATGTGAAAAACCATAATTTCAAGAACTGTCTCCTAGTTTCTGGTATTCCGACCGGTGAATCAGCCGTTTTCCGGCGAAACCAAGATGGAGAAAGAGCCACTCCTCCCTTCTTATATCAGCCCCAGAGCATCATCACCCCATACATACCCATCTCCTATCTCCCTCTGCCCTTTACCTGAACACGATGAAATTTCAATCCCTCCTGTCCCTATCCCTCTTACCCCTTCTGAACTCAAAGAACGGATTATATTCGGTCCTGCTGAAGCTACTGCAACTGCTATTGATGCTTTGACCTTGAACTTAACCTCTCCGGACCTTCCCGCTTCTTCATCTTCAACCAATGTTGAAACAGCCGATAATCAGAATTCTTGGTTGCTTGACCCAAATTACCCTTCTTGGATGAAGAGTAATCTTCATAGGTCTAAAACAGCACCAGCAATGGCTGTTATTAATGATTTTGAACATCCAGCTGTTTCCAAGCCACCCCAATTTGGGAAAATTTCAATTGTTGGACAAGGTGTTGTGCTTTTGATTCTTTACTTGACACTTGGGGTGGCTATATATTCCTTCTTTAAGGATCATTTCAAAGCTACTGAGACTAACCCCATTGTTGATGCTTTGTATTTTTGCATTGTTACAATGTGTACTATTGGTTATGGTGATATAACTCCTGATAGTACACCGACTAAGTTGTTCTCTATCTTGTTTGTGCTGGTGGGTTTTGGTTTTATTGACATTTTGCTTAGTGGGATGGTTAGTTATGTGCTTGATTTGCAAGAGAACTACCTGTTAAGGAGTATTAAAAGTGGGAATTCACATGATGCTAGGTCTTATATTATTGATGTGAAAAAGGGGAGAATGAGGATAAGAATGAAGGTGGCACTGGCATTGGGTGTTGTGGTTCTTTGTATTGGGATTGGGGTTGCTGTTATGCATTTTGTTGAGAATCTTGGGTGGATAGATGCATTTTATTTGTCAGTTATGTCAGTTACCACTGTCGGGTATGGTGATAGGGCGTTCCAATCAATGAACGGTCGTATATTCGCATCCATTTGGTTGCTTGTGTCTACACTTGCGGTTGCTCGAGCCTTTCTCTACTTAGCTGAGGCCAGAGTAGATAAACGTCATCGGAGAATGGCAAAGTGGGTGCTTGATCAGGATATGACTGTTGCACAATTTCTTGCTGCTGATATCGATAATAATGGGTTTGTGAGGTAAAAATTTTTCTATTCCTTTTGAAGTTAATGCTATTTATCTTTTTTTTTCGTTTATTGTTACTCTGATACTTGCCATAGTCAGACTCAAGGAATCTGTGGAGTGGATATATGCTGGGGCTCAGCATTTGTATTTTGTTTCGTATAAATTCGTCCTTAGATTTAGTTGCTTGCTTCTGTTGGAACCTGAGCTTTTTGTCAAGCATATTGGTCAAGCTCAAGCCTATAGCTCTTCAAGAATATTAAGTTGCAGATGAGTTTGTTCATTCAATCTATTTGGCCGAAAACCAAAAATACCAGGCAGGTTTTGGTTCTCTTGGAATTAACATATATGAGTTGTACTGGATCCAGTGGGTCGTACAATAGATGAACTCTCTCTCACATTCCATAAATGGTAGGGAAATACACTTTTGAAACTGGCTGAAATAGGAAACTAGTCAATGTTACAAGCGGGTAGTGGTTCATCAGAACCAAGTAGTACGTATATATGGACTTCTTTCCAAGTCAGAGAGAATGCATTAACATCAAAATAGATGGAACAAAGGAAATAGTGGATGAACATGTTTAGCTTTTATCTCCAACGTTTTATTTATTTGCCAAGAACAGGCCACAGAGCTGGTAATTTACAAGTTGAGATTTCTTTCCTCTAATGATTTGCTTGAGTTTTTTCTTGACATGCTTTTTCAGAAGTTTCTTAATAAGCATAACTGAAAATTGATAATTGATGAGACATTAGAGTTTGATCTGAGCCGTGGTAACACTGGCAAGCTTATCTTGTTGATAGTGCTTGATCCACGTTGTAACAAGATATCATTGAAGTGAAGCTTAGTGAAAACGTGTATAAGACCGTGTTGGCTCTATAGACATTACAAATGGTTGCTTGAACTGTGAAATTGCCAGCTGTTCTTTTATTGATTCGTGAAATTACCAGTACTTGCCAACTAAGATCTTGTCTGACTTAATTTATCCACATTGGTCCATTTGTAAATAGCCTTGCTTGAAAATGCACAATTACCGCTACGAAATGACCTTTGGCCTAATTCGGAGAAAAGGTATGGTAATATCATATAGTGATGATAAGTTAACTTTGTTGCACCTCCAATTTCTGTTTATTTTGTTCGTTTGCACTTAAAGTGAACATGCCGATAGAAAATTTCATTTTTGCTAAACCTGGTCATTTTAGTCATGAACTTTTCACTCTCACAACTTGTTTATACTATATGAATGGGAAACATGATTCACTGTCGACCTCCTCTGCAATCAATTCTTCAATAGTTCAAATCTTCATAATATTTTTATATTCAGTTGGTATTTGTCCATATTTTTACATCTTCCAGAGACATGCTAGCCAGATGAATTTAGCATGACGAAGTTACTATAACTTGAAGATATTGAAAATGTGTTCATTGTTAATTTTAGGTGCAAAAATCAGAATAAATTGCAGCCACTGTACATGTAAATTTACTGGATTCTGATTAACAATTAGGTAAATTTTATCTTTTCCATACCAGTGGTAGAGCACCAAAAGCTAGAATGTTGTTTTAGTTTGATTTCTATCTGCAGTTACTTATTTTCAACCTTTAGACTTGATTTAGTCTTGGTTAGGAAGGCTTCTAAATTCATAGATATCTCTCTAGAAAATCTAAGGTCTACACATCCTGTGAGTTCCCCAAAATTTATAGATAGTTACTGGTTGTTAATGACTCTTTAACCTTAAAATTTTTTTCAGTTTATGACATGCTCTTGTATGAGTTGCATATTTTGATCGTTTTGGAAGTTCAAAAATTTCATTTCCCTTCTCTCTTTTTTTTTGATTGGTCATGTAAGGATAGTATGATATAAACACATTACCAATAAAAAGAAGTACTAATGGAAGCACATATTAAGGGAATACCGAGAATTACTCTACTTTATACTCACTGCATCTTCTTGATTAAAAAAAAGTTAAAAAAAAGAAAAGGAACGAATGCTAAGAATGAGTACATCTAAAAGGAGAGCTTTACAGTGTGTGTATTAACTGAGAAATTCAACTATGGCTTCTGCCTCTAAATACATTTGCAGTATAACACTTGTTAGAAAGTTATTTTGAGTTAGAATTATGCATGCACCTATAGTGTGGCTGCTAGCCTGTCTCTTGTTAGATCACTATCTGGTTCCACTAGGAACATGTATGCCCTTATTTTGTCCCCAAGGGCCCAGGCGCGTAACATCCATTTTATAGCTGATATATTTTTGGAATATGATTTGATGAATCAAGTCTATGGACAAATACAGAGACAAACAGCCGCCAACAATTACAAATGTTGGCATGGGAATTTTAAAACAAAAATGTAGGTTTCAGAATTTTAGCTTGGGAGATTTAGGTATAAATTCTACAGAAGGCCCAAATGAACTTACAAAATGGCTTGTCCGCACCATTCGTCGCAGAAGTTACCCATCATACCCTTGTACATACGTCATCAATAATTGTTAAATTAGCCTGAACATGCTTGCCATAAGTTGTAGCTACATAATAGGCATAAGGTGTAATTTTTTTGGAAATTCTTGATGATAGAAATAAGAAAATAGAATATCAAAAGATTTTGTGGATCCAACAAGTAGACCTACATTAATTGTTGGGGAGGAGCATACCAACTACATCTAGGATATTAAGGAAGAGTGCTGATTTAAAATAAAAAATTTAGTTGACACAAAACTAGAGAGAATCACCTCACAAAGAGGTTTTCAGAAAGTGTTTCCAATATTTAATTTCCTCACAAAATACTCATTATTCGGCTTTCTCCTCAAAGTGCAAGTTCCTGCATATTCTTGAGAGGATTGAGCATGTCATTAGTATAACAGGTAAATGAATGAACTATCATCCAACTTCCGGAAAAAGTGCAACTATCATACATTCTCCTCAAACAACAAAAAAACTATACCCAACATAAAGAAACCAATGCTTTCGTACTATTGTCTCTGAGACTGCGTTGGTCCGTACAGGTATTTCTTCTTCAATTAATCAGAGTCTTCTTTTTCTTCAACTTCTAATTCTTCTAATTGTTTTATATAAATTTGTTTCTCAAGTCTGCTATGTAAGAAAGCTGTCTTAATATCAAACTGGCCCAATTCCAAGTCATACATAGTCATGACACCCCCTTTTACCCATGACAATCAAAGCAAGGATCTGATAGAGTTATGCCTCACATCATGTGATAAATTATCATTAATTCAACACTATGTATCTGAACATAACACCTTTCTAATTATTCGTACCTTGTAGGTTGCATTTTCAACCCTTGAAATTCCTTCCTTTTTTGGCATAATATGTACGACTAGCCCCTCAACTTGCACATAAATCCCTTTCACACACCTTATCTTTGCGATAAACCTTGTACACCCCTTATATATCCGTATCTAATACCACATGATTTCACCACTTGGCTGGCACATTTTACTAGTAGTTCTTGCACACGAAGAGCAAAAATTAAAGAAAATTTGAGAGAAATTTGATGGTCCAGATAAGATCAAATGATTCGATGGTGCAACCCCTTTTTTTTCCTATCCTTTTTCCTTTTTAGTCTTCATCGCCTTCACATAGTGTTCTTCATCAGAGCCCAACTGCAAGCTATAGACAATTTTAGAAATACAGAGGCCTCAAGTTGTGTTCTTCATCAGAAACCATTCTCTTCTCCATCTCCCAGCCCAAGTGCTCTACAGAATTCATGAAATATAGAGAAGATGGTTGGGTTGGATCCTTGGCTTCTGCCAATTTCAGATCAGACACATCTTCTATTTTTCTTTTTCTTTTTTTCTTAGGCTTTTTTGCTTGTTTTTTCTTTAATCTCCACTGAATGTCATGAGCTAGTGTTGATGGGTGTTCTTGGTGAAGAAAAACGAGTGTGTTTGGAGAGAAAAATGAGTTTACAAGTAATCATGATACCCTCATCCATCAGTGTAGGTTTGTTCTGGTCACAAGCAATCATGATATCCTCCTCGCACATTTTAAGTTTTTCCAAAGTTAGGCAGCCTTTCCTTTGTCCAAAGTTAGGACAATTATTCCCTCGGAGTAGTACCGAGACCTATCTGTTCCGACTGAAAGTTCTTTGTAACTATAATGATAATGATCTCTACTATGCTCTGCAGTAACATTTCCATGGTATAATGATGAACCCAATACGGACCAATTACAATTTTAAAAATATGTTACACACTAATTTCTCAAAATAAAATAAAATTAAAAAAAACTCAAAAGAAGAATATGTTTCACACTAAGAGGGGCTTACTAATGCAGCATACTGATTAGTAAGACTATTTTTTAACTCAATAATTTACTATCTTAAAATTGAGAGAAAACGAGCATTAGCTGAGAATACCAGATACTTAATTCTGAAATTACTTGTTGAGGTTATATCTTAGAATTCTTGGAGCATTGCTCAGTAAAGCTTGTGTAACATTGCCAAGCTAACAGCTTAAATGTGCTTCTTGTCTCAGATCCGAGTCCTTCTCTGCAAACTCTCATATTGTTGGCATGCTTATCATTATTTATCATCATGGGTTTATTCTGATCCCACTAGCTTATGAACAAATCAATTAACTGGATCAGTTATTTGCACAACAGCCCTAGCGATGATTTCAGCAGTAGTGTTAGTTATAAGTTTAGTTTTGGTTGTAGCAAAAATGATCTAGTTATTTAGCTGGATGAGTGTCCTTTGTTTTGCTGCTCTTAGGTTGAGACTTTTTAGGACTTCAGGATCCATATTTCACGTTCCAGGATATGCTAGATTGATTTCTGATCTGTGCTCAAGTAAAAAGTTCCAGTAACTTACTGAACTTGATCTCTAGTCAAGTAATACTTTGCATAGATGGTTAATACATCACTTTTACCTACTACTCGAGCAAATATGTAACCACATTCTCAATGGCTGTAATATACTTCATGCACATTATTCAATCAATTTTGGCATATGTCTGCTGATGCATTTCAGATTCATGTTTAGGTCTCCCCTTGTCCATGAAATCCCAGTAACATTATTTAGTTTAAGGGTATTAAGATCCGTGGAAAAGGGGAACCTTTGTATGTTATATGGACAGCGCCTAGAGTGCCACAAATAGATGTTTTGAAGGGAAAATTACCATCTGTGAAATTTAGGTGTATAGAAAAGTTAGATTGTTGTTAGCCTAAAAAAAAAGTTAGATTGTTGTTGTAAGGGAAATTTCTCAAGGAGCACGATGACAGGGTCCCACACCCATTCAACAAAGTAAAGGAAATTGGAAGTATGGGTTGTCACCCATACTGGTCACCCTTGAGAAATTTCCCTTACAACAACAATCTAACTTTTTCTTTAGGTTGCTTGCATTCTTTTCTGACCAGTATGGGTGACAACCCATACTTCCAATTTCCTTTACTTTGTTGAATGGGTGTGGGACCCTGTCAATCTCCCCCTCCAGACCCATTCACCGGAAGGAGATACTCCATCTTTTTAGAAAGAGCTCATACCGACAAGTTCTTTGCACAATTCAAACTTGTCCCTTGTCACAACCTTGGTCAACATATCTGCAGGATTCTCATTTGTAGAAATCTTTTCAACCTGTATAGACTTGTCCTCTATCTTTTCTCAAATCCAGTGGTATCTCACATCTATGTTTTTCGTCCTTGCATGGTACATCGAGTTCTTGCTCAAGTGTATAGCACTTTGACTATCATAATAGACGACATACTCCATCTGATGTAGCCCAAGCTCTTGAAGGAATTGTTTAAGCCATATTATCTCTTTGCCAGCTTCAGTAGCCGCAATATACTCAGCTTTAGTCGTAGATAGTGCAACACACTTCTGCAACTTTAACTGCCATGATATAGGCCCCC
>JAABOM020000049.1:14728252-14738542 GCA_011800125.2 Solanum clarkiae | reverse complement strand
TTTGTTGTTGGGCACATCTTCTTACTCAACTTCATATGACTAGCAAGAGGTGTGCTAACAGGCTTAACATTCTTCATGTTGAAGCGCTCCAGTACACGTTCAATTTACTTTTGTGACAAATAAATCTTCCTTTCATCTCTGAGACGAGTAATCCTCATGCCCAAAATTTGTTTGGCATGGCCCAAGTGTTTCATAGAAAAAGAGTTAGCAGTTACTTGCGCTGGTTGGGAAGTAGTGAAGTAAGTACCTGTGGAATAGTCAAGGTGCACAGAAATTAACAAGGGCACCACCATTAATGAAAAAACTATAATTATAAGGTAATTTAACATGCCATCTGAAGTTTCAGTTTCTTTCCCTTTGACCATTAAAGGTTCCAATTTGCCATACAGTTTTTGAAATATACAATCTCTTGTAAGTGATGTAACCTTTCTGATCATAATCCGTCAAATAGTTTACAACTAAGTTGTGCGGACTCTTCACTTTCAATGCTGCACTGTCGGATTCTCCAAAAATACACTATTTTTGGCGAATCCGACACGCATCCACCAACACTTTTGAAGAGTCCGAGCAACATAGATTTACAAAAACTTGAGTGTATGACCTGCTATGCGAGCATTTTTAATTTAGATATTGATAAATAGTCGCCTGAAACTTGAGTGAAAATTGGGAATTTTGTATAGCAAATTTAAATATGTAACAGTGGCTGATTTAACTGTCTTGTTGTGTAGCTGAATGAGTCAAGGGGATTTTAGACTGAACCTGATCTATTATCCATAGGTGGTCTTTTTCTGTTTCGCTATATGGGTCGCGGCTTATATACCTCCATCCAAGACACAAAGTTATCTTATTTCTGCAGTTTGTTATTTTAAGTGCTTGTTCTTTGTTTGATCACCTATCATAATTGTTTCTAGCTTGACGTTTTTGCTAGTACAACTTTGATTATTTAACTGCGTCTACTGTAAGTTTGCTTATATGCCTGCATTTGCATTAGGACATGTCTTGTTGATTTTGCATCTTATATATGGTTGCAGTAAATCAGAATATGTGATATACAAGCTGAAAGAAATGGGGAAGATCACAGAGAAAGATGTTATGCTGATTTGCAAACAGTTCGAACGGCTGGACAGTGGCAACTGTGGAAGGATTACTCTTGGCGATCTAATGGAACATCACCAGTAAACGTCGAATGTGGTGCTTTCTGACATTAGGGAGAAAAAAAAAAGAAAGAAAAACAGAGTTGTAGCAACATCTAGGATTGGCAACTGGACAGGGCAAGGCTAAATGTGGCCTGCTGGTGAAAACTGGAAAGTTGAGTTCCCTAATTTTATAGAAGGGTGCTCTCAAATCCTTGCAGAGGGGTCAAAGTCCTAAAACGCAGCATTGGATAAAGTAAGAATGGAAAGTTTTGGAAATGTCTTATTGGTGGTAAACTTGCAAAATTTTGAAGCGAAAGTATATTATTTGTAAATAACTACTTATAAGTTCAGAGGGAGAAAAAAAAAAGATAGTCTCAGTATGAATACATTAATTATTTTGTAAAAAAAAAAGGTATTTTGCAGAAGTCATTTATATCATGTTTCATTTTTTATAATACTGGATAATAGTGGACGGGGAGTGCAGTTACATATTTCATTGTTCAGCCAAAAATATTACTACCATTACCCAATATACATATATTATACGTTTATTAATTGTATGTATAATATATGTATGTTGGCTATGTTTTTGGATTGACAATTCTCCAAAAAAATGCCCTTATCTCATCATGTAAAGCGCATGTTTCCTGTTAAAGGCGATTCATATCTTCGAATTCGAGACTTCTGATTAGGAAGAGAGAAAAATTAGTATTTAATTTGTGGGGTAAATATACTTTCCAGATATATACACTAGTGAATTTTCATGAGTCATTTGGTCACCAAAGACCTTGATTAGTGAACAAAGACTTGGATTAGAAATCGATACAATTCAAAATAATATAAAATGGACTGTTTACTATGTGAAAATGAAGGGTACTGCACTTCCACGGTAACTTGACCCTATCTAATTTTATTCAAAAATTAATATTGATTGTGCCACCTGAGCCTCTTTCCGGGCTCGTTGCGGATCCAATCAAATGATTTTTCAGAAGTTTGCCCCGGAGCCCCCTGCAGTGCCAAAATCCGTGGGCTAATATCCACAGAAAATTGTCGAACTTGCCTATTTCTTGTTCCTTAGCCCATAAAATCCTACCAGGGATCCCTCGCTGCCGTCGGGCCACCTGGACCTCTTCCCGAGCTCGTTGCAGACAGAAAACTACCGAAATTACCTGTTTCTTGTTCCTTGGCCCATAAAATCCTACCAAGCGTCCCTTGCAACCGCAGGGCCACTTGAGCCTCTTCCAGGGCTCGTTGCAGACCCACTTGTATAGTTTTTAAGGAATGTTCTGGAGCCCTCTGCAGCGCCAAAATTCGTGGGCTAACACCAACAGAAAACTACCGAAATCGTCGGTTTCCTGTTCCTTGGTTCATAAAATCCTACCAGGCGTTCCCCGTCGCCGACGGGCCACCTGGGCCTCTTCTCAGGCTCGTTGCGGACCATCTCGTTTGATTTTTTGGGAATGTTGCGCTGGAGCGCCTGCAGTGCCAGAATCCGTGGACTAACACCCATAGAAAACTGTCGAAATCGCTTGTTTCCAGTTTCTTGCCCATAAAATCCTACCAGGCGTCCCCCCTCGCTGCCAGGCCACTTGGGCCTCTTTTCAAGCTCGTCGCGGACCCACTCGTATGATTTTTTGGGAATGCTCTGCCGGAGCCCCCTGAAGTGCCAGAATCCGTGGGCTAACACCCACAGAAAACTGTCGAAATTTATATTTTTAAATTTTTTTTAATAAGGCATCTCATATTGTTTAAAAAGGAGGGATTTTCATAAATAGCTTAGGCTTAAAACTTAATATGATTAAATAGTTATATTTTACATAATTACACCACATAATCTCGGCTATGTAACCTGGAGGGGAAGGGAGACGGCAAGCAAGACCGAGAGAGGGAGGATTGAGACAAATTGTATATGTATATTTGTCAAATTATTTGTGTATATCTGTCAAATAATTATATATGTGTAACTAATATACATATGTATTTATATATCTAGCAGGAGAGATTAGGACAAGGAGGAGAGAGGCGAGCGAGATAAGACAGAGAGTGGAGAGAGGCGAATTGTATATGTATATCTTTCGAATTGACTATATATATCTATAAAAATAATTATATATATGCAGCTAATATACATATGTAATTATATATCTGACAAGAACTTGCAAAGAGAGAGGAGAGAAGCGAGAGAGGAAGAGAGGAGAGAAAAATAGCAACAAAACTCTAACTATAGCAATAAAATCCTAATTATAGCTATAAATTGTAATTTTTTCAAACTACAATGGTATAATATAAATACATCATATGTTTGCATAGTTACGTAATTTTTCTTTTTTAAAAGATGAATATGTTAGACTATTACAGAACATTTCGAGTGGAGTAGATGGATCTTGATGATTGGAAATGTTGACTTTTGAGTGATTGTTTGACTACATAAGATAATGAAATAATAATATTTATAAAAGCAAAAATAGAAATAAAATGTATTAAAGATGGGCACCAATAATGCGGAAAACGAATTCTGTTTTAAGAATTGTATATTAGTTGTAGTTGTTATTCATCGATACAATCGTTAATTTATTAAATGAAAAAAATGTACAAAAGCAGTGTAGCATTGTTTCATGTGTCTCAAATTTTAATTGACATTTAAATAACTCATGAATTTCATTACTGACTGTTTTATGAAAGATATAATTAAATTTCAAAATAATTTTGATACATACATCATATATAGTTCACAAAAATTACAAGCCTTTGTATATTGAGTAAGAAATATTTTAATTAATCAAGATTTATATTTTAAAGAAAAAATGACGGAAACGAAGGGGGCAACTTTCGACACGATCATCACACATTTAATTTGCTCCAAACACATGCAAATTAAATGGATCTTTCATTTAATTTAATTAGAGATTCTTATCTAAAATGGATCTTTCATCACGAAAAATTCCATAAATTACGATTATTATATCTAGTTGTATTTTAAGAAACACAATTTTATTCATAAACAATGTGATTACAAATTTGTTTATCCTTTGACTCTCCTTTCATAAAATTTCTCGGTGATTCAAGGATCATTAGTAGTATATTTCTCGAATTAGGATGATTTATACTTGATCTCCATGAAAGGATTTGTGTGGATCTTCTTGACTTATTTAATTATCAAGAAGAGTCTGATATATTTTGATCTATTTATAAATATCTAAAGAGTTTATGGGATTTCGATCTCTTTATGAATACCCAAGAATTTGAGGGATATTCCCAATTTGTATCTGATTAGAATTGACTTATATTTCTATAGATTGATTATTTAAATTTTTTATTGTTGCAGTTATTGGATATATCTTGATTGATTACATAATTTTTATATGTATCGAGAAACTCTTTTGATTTATATTTGTATCAATTGACTACTAGAGTTATCGAATATGTATCGATTGATAATACAACTTATATATGTATAAAAAACCTGTTTTGCTTTGTGTTTATATGAATAGATTACTCGAGTTATAATAATATGTATAGTACTATAGTTGATACATAATTTGTGGATATGTATTAATTGAATTAATATGGATGTATTAATATTTGTATATGTGAAGTTTAGTTATATATTTTTAATTTAAATTTTTTTGTTGAATTGTATATAGGAATGTCTGTTAGAGTCATCATTTGACGATAAATTCACCTCCTTAAATAAATATCATTAACATGTACAGTTATATCAATTATTCAACAATAGAAGTTGATGTACAAATAAATAATTGTATATGTGTATACTCGATTAAAACATACAAACAAATAAACTATACAAATATTGAAATACAAACAATATCTAAAGTGTATAATTGTTGATAATATATAAATATAAATTCTAAAAATTCACAGTTACGTGAAAAATTATGTAAATCTACATCAAACTATATTAGTTATATTTATAGCAATAAACATGGTTACAAACAAATTCATAGAGTCAATATACAATGGAATATCAAATATATAGATACAAATACATATCGCGAGAAAATATATACAAAATTAAAAATATAAATACCTCAAATTTATATATCTATACTCTTCATTGGATCTAATTTCTTTAATAGTTGCTGGTTATACAAACACCTCTTTGATAGAGGTAGAAGATTTTTCCTACCCTTGAACTTTATTCTCTTTCGAAAAATCAATTTCACCATCAACAATATCTTGAATTACTCGAGATGAAAACATCATTGAAAATGGATGTTTCGGTGTTGCATACAAAACAAAAATACTTAAGAGTGAGAGACTATTTTGTGTAATAGGAAAAAAGGGTAATAGATGGACAATATAGGTGTGATACACATACCTAATGAACCACTTTTCTGGTCCATCTTTACAAAATTATCGAAAATGTCCCAATTTGCATAAAAAGGTCATATCTAACGTATATATTAGCCACCGTCAATCGTCATTTAGCCTGTTTCAACTGTGCCTAAACAACGGTATAAAAAGATTTTTTTTGTTGCGCTGTTTTAATGTTTTTTCTTTTCTACTTGTTTACTTTTTGTAGAAAAATGAATATTTATACCATTTTATTTTTTATTTTTTTATTTATTAAGATGAGAATATGTGACAGTCAAAATAGTTTATACATTTTGATATACAATAGTTTACATATTTTGATATACAATTATACAATATTGACATATTAAATATATACTACACAAATATTTGTATATTATATATACCTGTTTAAATACCAATTATAAGATGAGGATACATTACATATTCATTGCATAACTATTTATGCAATACCAATATATTATATATACACCACATAATTATCTAATAATTATTTATATATCATATACAAGTCCATACATCATTTTCATTACATATACACTACTAAACTATTAGTTAGTACAAAATTTTTTTTAAACAAAGTTAGTTATTTAGCCATAGTCAATCTAATAGCTTGTAAAAAATCAAAATAAAGCACGGCTAATAAAAAGCAAAAAAAATATTAGCTAGTGATAGTTAAATCGTGGCTAAATAGAAAGAAACCATTGCTGAATAGCAAATTTGACTGTTTCATCTTTTTTTTTTTTTTTGGTAAACTAATTACTTTTGGTACATATTTGAAAATATCACAAAATTTAAATCCATGTTCCGCAAAATATACACACATATATATGTGTGGGCGCGCGCATTCTTAAATGATGGATATAATTTTTTATTTTTGACTTTTAATTTGATAAAGTCTAAGAGCAAATTAAAAGATGATTGATATTTCTTCTTATTAAATTAAATAAGATATTTAGATGATTCGAATTAGCATTTTTTTCCCCCATTGAACATTCAGTATATGTTTTAGGGCTCGATTAATTCAAATTTGCATTAGAAAATATCATATTAGAGAGTAGGGGTGGGTGTAAAAGACAAATTCATACTTAGAACTTAAACTCGAGACTTCTGAACGGAACTAGTATTCGATTTGTGGTATATCTACACTTTCCAGATAAATACCCTTGTGAATTTTCACGAGGCATTTGGTCTTCAAAGACCTTGACTAGTGAACAAAGACTTAGATTAGAAGTCTATACAATTCAAAATATTATAAAATGGACTATTATGTGAAAGTGAAGGGTACTGCACTTGCACTGTGATCTGACCATGTCTAATTTTCTTCAAAAAATATTATTGAATTATGCTAGTTGATGGTTGTCAACTTTCTTTTTCTTTATATAAAAAAATGTATAACTTCTATCGAAAGTCTAAATTCTATTATTTTATCTCAGTTGGTTATTATAAAATCTTTATAATAAAGTAATTATGTCAGTAAAAAGAGTGCTTTGTTTCATTAAATATTTATCCAACCGTAAGTATATGATAGGAATCCTAGATTAAGAAATTATTTGTTAATAAAAAATAGAGTAAAAAGAATGGCAAAGTAGTTGGAATTGGTCAAAAATATTCTAAGTGAGTCTAATTAGAATCTAATCCTTCTAAGACCCTTCACACTTGAGCCATTAGTTGCTTAATTATGAGGAAAAATTAAATATTTGATTACTCGATTGTCAGAATAATTATATTCATTTGTTAAATAAAATAACAAAAAAATTGTGTAAATTATATATAGATTAATATATAAAATTCTCTAGTTATAAACAAGATGAGTAGTACAATGCAACAAATATATTATGTTTTTGCTAATTTAATTTGTATTTTTTTAAAGTCCTTTTTAACTTTTTTTTTTTTTAGTGAAGCATCTCATGCTGTTTAAAAAATGAACATGTTGACTAAAACAGAACATTCCAAGTGGAGTAGATAGATCTTGATGATTGGAAATATTGACTTTTGAGTATAATTATGACTAGATAAGTTAATGAAATAATAAGATTTATCAAAGTGAAAATAAATAAAAATAAAAATAAATGCATGAGAGATGGGCACCAATAATAATCCAGCGTGAAAATAAATTATTTTTAAAAATTTCATATTGAAGGGTACAATTGTTAATTTAGAAATGAAATTTACATAAGCAAAGTGTCATTGTTTCATCTGTGTCAAGTTGCATATATACTTAACTTTATGATAGAATTAAATCTCTCAAAATGATTTTGATATGTATATCATAAATCAATTGTATTTCGATTCAGAAAAATAATTTATAATTCAAAATTCATTTTTTTTAGAAAAAGGATGAGAGATGAAGGCAACTCTCGACTTGATCATCACATTCGTTCAAAATCTGCATGCAAGAATATGATTTGGTCGTCCCAATTTTTAATTTTCATTTTAGTAACATTCCAAAATAATATTAGAAAAAAGAAGTTGTTTATTTTAAAGTAATCTAATTTCAAATATTTTTACAAAAGAAATTTTTATGAGATCTTATCAAATAAAAATTTAGAAAAAATACACAAAATAGACCTAATTTAAAACTATTTATCCTTAATAGATCTAATCTAAACTATTTACCTTTAATGGACTCATTATCCAAACTATTTATCTTTCTACCCACTTACTCCTTTTTATTTTGCGTGCTGACCTCATGCTGATATCAGTATAGATATTATAAAATATACTATGGCGGTATATATATACCATAGCAGTATCATATAGAATGAGCTCAGTCATTTATGATACTCTGGCAGTATATTGATACTCAATTAGTATATAAAATTTGTTTTAACAAATAAATAAGAAACAAATAAAAAAATATTAAATCCTAAATTAGTAGAAAATATGTTCGTTATATACCCTGTCAGTCTATTTATACCATATCCCTATCATATAGGATTGAACTTAATCATCTGTGATACCCTGTTGGTATATATATACCGTATTGGTATAAGCACGTGTTGACATCAGCATGCGAACTTAATATTAGGGGGACAAAATTTTAATAATATGGGGATACAAAATATAAGAAGGTATATGAATGTAAATAGTTTACTTTAAAGAGGTACATGCTTAGTTTTCCCTAAAAATTTTAACTATGGAATAGAATTAATTTGATCATTAGTCTATGGATAATTTCCAATATGCTGATTTATATTGATATTAATAATAATAATTAATATTTTGGCCAATTATGATGCACTTGTTATGAATAGGGTGATTTCATTAGTTTCAAAGACTAGCAAGTGGAATATATAATTTCAAGGAAATCTAAAAAAATCCTTGGTATCTTTGATTATTTAATTTAATTTAATAATATCAGTAGTAACATGTATGACAGAATTAGTCAGCCAAAATGACAACAGGCACAAAATTAGACTTTTTGTAGGAGTGTGGTCTTGATTCTTGAAGTTGCTGCAATAAAAATTGACGTTGAATCTTGTCACACTAGAATTTAACAAAAATTAATGTAATGGGTAATTTTGACTTCACTGTTTTCAAGTAAATACGTTGGTCAACTATATTATACTGGTATCTCTTGAATATATCAATGTTCTCGAAAGAAAAAGAGTGACATGAGATCATGAGTGATGTATTTATTATTCTCTTCCAACTATTTTATTTGTCATGATTTCTTATTTTTATTTTTTTTTAATTTTTCGTTCAGTATTCGAAGTTAGTAGAGTCTCGACTAAATATGAATCACGCATTGCAAGATCCATTTGAGAATGACGTTCCAAATAAATTTTTTTTTATTTTCAAATGCATCACAACCCATATTGATTTTATTTTATATTTTAAAAAAAATATGTGTCTTAACTAATATATTCTTATTTATCAGTGTTAGTCATTTAAAATGTTAATCTCTCTCTCTCTTCAACAAATAAAAAGAAAAAGAGTGACATGAGATCATGAGTGATGTTTTTATTATTCTCTCCCAACTATTTTACTTGTCATGTTTTTTTTTTTTTTTTTTAGTTTTTTATTCTTCGAAGTTAGTAGAGTCCTGATTAAATTCGAATCATGCACTATAAGACTCATTTGAGAATGATGCTCTAAATAGATTTTTTTTCCATTTTCAAGTATATCACAACCCATGTTGAGTTTATTTTATATTTTTTAAAAAAACTATGTGTCTTGACTAATATATTCTTATTTATCAATGTTTGTTAGTGATTTAAAATGTTAATCTCTCTCTCTCTCTTCAACAAATAAAAAGAAAATTATTCTAAACAATCACAATATTAAAATTTGTAATCTCTCTATCTTATTTTACGTGACATCTTTTTCTTTTTTGATTCGTCCCTCAAAACATATCATTTTACTTTAATTAAAAATAATTTAACTTTAAAATCTCCCCCTTCCCCCCTTTTTCCTTAATGAAATGATTCTCGACCACAAAAACAATAACAACGCACCTACTGAAATTCTACAATTGGGGTCCGAAAGGGCAAAATGTACACAGACATTACCACTACCTCATAGAGAAGTTGTTTCCGAAATACCCTCGTCTCAAAAGATTCTCAGTCAGACGAATATCTGAAAATAATTTTAGACTACAAGTCTTAAAAGTATTCTTTTTTTTCTTAAATATTGTGTTAAGTCAAAAGGTGCTACAGAAAATGGAATAGGGAGCATATGTGTTTTTCACTTAGATTTTTTCTGACAATATTTTTTACCTCAAAAATTAATGATTATTAAGGAGATAATGAAAAGGATGACACGGCAGATGGGAACTGAATGGACCAACACAAGTCTCTTAGCATATCAATCACAC